>VZRW01002580.1:5582-34982 GCA_013398125.1 Aegotheles bennettii
GATTTATGGATGTCCAGATTGCTCAACTGATCCCTAACCCAATCCTAATCTACCAAGGCAATCTCCTCCTTTATCCTGACTTCTTCTGGGGCTATAGGGATCAGGGGACTTCTTCCCTGGACAGTGTGAACAAGGTCTCTGAGAAAGGCCATCTTTGTTATCTTACCATGCTACTGTTGTACAATATGGTAGGGATTTTTGCAATAATTCATCCCTAGTTATGCAGCAAGTATGAGCGAGTAGCTGACTACCTCTTTTCAGGGCTTTTAGCAAACGGAACTTGAAGAAAGCTGCCCATACACAGAAACATTATGTGTTTCTGTGACCTTTTGAGAATACTTTGAAAGGATGAGAAAATGGAAACATTTTACCAGCAAATCAGGGAGCTCTGGGCAGAAGAAAAATAAGGCAGCAGATTGTCTGAAGTAGAAAAACATCTGGTGTCCTTTGGTGTTCCTGCTGAAGGAGAGGTCAAGATTAGTAGGATACCCCTGAAGATGAGAGGGGAAGCAGAGCTTCCCTCCTTAGAAACAGCTGCTCTGATTGTGCTCTAGAAACTACTTCAGGAACAGTAGTGAAAATAAGCTCCATTTTCCACTACTCTGCTCACCAGTTCCTCCTCTTGACTACTGTCTTTCTTTCGTGACAATTGTAGATGAGCTCTGTTCTTTCTGCCCCATCTCCAGGACAGAAATGCTGTCTGCTTGCACTGTTGAGAAACAGAACCTACAGAAGATAAATACCCATCTTCATTACTTCAGGCCTGCTGCAGAGAGGAAATTGACAACATGGGATGTTCCTACTTAATCTTATCAAATTACTCTCCTGTTTTTCACTAAAATTAAAGATACATTAACATATAGAACCTGCCAAAATATCTGTTTTGACCTGTCAGGGAACTGTGTGGACAGGTGACTCCTTGGGGCCAGAGGGGCCAGGAGTGCCAGGGGCTCCTCTGCCAGACAGGGCCTGTCCCACCACCCCAGTGAGGAGCAGGGCAGACATGGGAACCAGGGACCTGGCCATTGGGCACCTCCCTGCGGGCAGGCCAAAGCTGAGCCAGGACATGGGCCCATGACTGAGCCCAGCTTCGTGTGGCCTATGGCCTGTCAGCAGGGCTGTGGGGAGCTGGAGACAGACCTTGCTGTGGTGTTGCTGGGGTAGGGGCTGATTGCCCTGGGGGACCGAGATGGGATTCTGAGCCGTGGGAGGAGTGGGGCTGGTAGGGACAGTTAGGGCTGTCGGTGCCCTCAGGGCCATGACATTAGTGACTATCATAGCCTGCTATTCCTGAGCAAAACATACAATTGCTAAGCATGCTGGTACTGTCTTGCCAAGGAAAAGCAAGGCTGTCCAACAAATTCTACATTAATTTTCTACTTATATTTAAATACAATATTTTTTTCTCCTGAATAAAATCTGTGTAATTAAAACATTTTTAAGGTTATAATGTCTTCAGCAAAAAATGTCAGTCCTGGTGCTCCTTTTCTAGACTACTTACCGAAGGTAGAACAACTAAGAAATATGAAGTCTTGTTTTCATATGGGTCATGCCTGAAATTTCATTCATGCTTTACTGTGCCAGAAATGTATTCTGCCAATGCTTTTCATTTTTTAATTACACTACAAATATTGTTATATAACTGTCTTAACAATGTAGTGAATTCAGTTTTCCTAGCAAGCTCACACATTCTTGTGTCTTAAAAAAAATTTACTAAGCCAATAAATTAATATAGATATTCTTTGTTTACTTTCAGATTATGAACAAGACTGCCATTTGCCATGACAGTCACATGGCATGAAATATCTCATAATAACATTAGATGGCACACAAAGAAAAGCAGGGATGACTTTTAATTAAGATAAAGAGACGGCTTGTGTAACAAAGTAATAAAACTTGCATCTCAGAAACTAAAGATTATTCAGCTGCATTTGCTATAAGTCTTCAAGACTGTTATAGGAATACTAAGTCAAAGAAATTCTCTTTTACAGTAAGTACATTAACTTTAAAAACTTACAGAGATTGGTGGCCCTTCTGGCTAATTTAATTATTTCCTATTCCAAAGCTAGTGCAATTTTTCAGGATTGCTGAGTAAACCAGCAGAGTATACATGGATAAATTTTTGCAGTTTTTTGCAGCTTAGACTTTTAAGATTCTTCAGCATAAACCAGCCCCAATTCATTAAGTCAGGTCATCGTAAAATTAGCCCAATTATTTTAAAATTGAATGTATTTTTTCTTCTGATTTCCTGAAAGATTTACATATTTTCTTCTGTGTAACAAAGAAATTAATCCACCAGATGACTACAAGGTGAAACATCAGCTTTGGTGATTCATTCTAGCTCAAAAACAAACACATACACAACAAAATAAAAGAAAGCATTTTATCAGTACAGATTTCTGGAGATCTACTTCAGAGCAAAAAACCATATCACTCAGAATAGGGCTTCATCAAAGCACAAGAAATAGTAGCATTGCTTGTATTTTATCTTTCCTATAACTGAAAGTAATGTGCGTTATTCAGGGATTGCTTATTCTCAACTGAAATGCAGCCACCTCAAGGACATAACACATTATTGTAATGTCCCTGGTACAGCATCAAATTTTCAAAAGTAGAAGTGCTTTCAATGAAACAAAAAACAAATAGTAAAAAATATTACAATGGAGATAGAAAACATGAAGTAATTATATTTTTATTATCCATTTTATTGTTTTTGACTGGATATCTTGTTTTACTGAAAGTAAAGTGCCATTTTCTCAAAATGAAATGTAATATACAATTATGTATATTTTGGGGAAAAACATAAAACTGAAGATGGTTATTTTTGTTTGTTTTACACTTTTGCCTGATGCCATTATGCCAATAATGCAGACATCTATAGAGATATCTGAGACAAGTGGCATTCAAAAATCCTCTTATTAAGGCATGGAAGATGGCATAAATGCAGTGTCAAATGTTCTGATCCTTATACTAAAATACTTCACCAACAGATACTTCCATTGTAATCATGTCTTTCCATATGCAGCATTGCACTTAGGCCTGAGCAAATGATTCAGATAATAATGTTTCTTAATCAGCCAGAAAACTTGCAATTAACCCAAGAATGATACTTCCTGTTTTTCCTAAGGCTCTGTGTACTGCATCTGATGCACTTCCAATCTCTGCAGCTGACACACTTCTGTTTCTAGAATATTGGTAAAAACAGCTACTGACATAGACTGTTGTCACAGCATAATTCAAAGTATTTCTGAGCAATGTTGGAAGTCGAGATGCTGCTGTCTAAGCTGCAGAAAGTGATGGTATGACAGTGTTCAATTGTATTTTTGGATCATTTGGATCCTTGAGATGGAACATGTATTTCTTTATAGTTGGTGAAATCAACATTTCTTATGGGGAACCATGCAGAATTTGATACTCATACTGTTTATCTAAACCTTTGTAAATAATGTAGAAACTAAATATCTTCTTGTCATTTTGTAAACTTGTCTCATTGTGAAACATTTGGGGACACTCTATTTTAATGTGTATAGATAAATTATGATAGGATGCTAAACCTGAAATAAATGGCGTGAACAGGTCATCAGATTGCTAAATTAAATAAGTAGTGCTAGTCAACCTCATAAAATTCCTGACTTATCCGATACACACCTGACAATATATGTTCATGCATTGTTACAGTACTTAGGCATGCATGCATGTATGACACAGCAGACAGAAAAACAATGCTAAAGTAAGCTAAACTCATGTCTCTTACTTTGTCACAGAGAGGCAACATTTTATGCATTGATCTCAAAATTCTCTACTATAGTGACTTGCATTATAAATCTCACTGACGTAACGTTTGGGAATTTTTATTAGTTTATAAAGTCACTATGTTCCAGAGGAGTGCATTTGAGCCACCAAAGAAGGTACTTAATATAGCTAAAAGTGTCTCTTGTTGCAGGGGTTATCACAAGCACATTTAACAGGAATCGCAGCTTCTGCCACTTGAGCTAATATGATATAGCACCATAAAAGGCTTAAGGTCCTTCTCCCAGAATTCTCATAGATCTGTGTTTTAAAGAGATAGTAAAAATTTTGTCCATGAGCTACAAAATACTATACACAAGATTTCAATGTGCAACAGTGAGTGAATGAAAGGCCCGTGTATCTTACTTTGGAAACAGAACTGAGACAAGGTGGCTTCCATAATCACTGTCAATTCATCATGACTGTGTTAAGTAGCAATCTTATCATCTGGACTTTTTAAATTTTTTACTTGTCAGAATAGAAGGAGACACTAGGTGAAGTTATCCTTAACATGTTAACTTGTCAAAAGAAGAATAAAGTAGAAAGAGGGGGCTAGAATGCAAATTTTTAATTTATTCCTCTGCAGAAAAAGAAAAAAAATGGTGAAGGCAATTTTCATAGCTAAGGAAAATTTTCAGAATAGCTTAATTGAGAAGAAGGCTTGAGGTGATTAAATTGAAAACAAACTGCAAACACTGTGGCAGCTTTTAGCAAGTTATATATACTAGCACAAATTTTAATAGATCTCTAGAAAATTCAGCTACAACTAGACAATATAATCAGAATTTTACTGGTAGTTTTAAATCTTTTTGGATAGATATCACAATGGCAATGTTGACCCTTAAAACAGAAATAAAAAATGCTAAAAGAAATGTATTGGTAGGAATGGATGCATGGAAATCCCAAGGACCACTTCATCTTTTTTTCCATATCAGATATTCCAGTGATACTCCACAACATATGTCATCCTTGTATTGATGAACCACCTCTCCAGGGTACAAGATAACTCACTTTCCGTACTGTATTATCAACAAGGAGCTGACAAGGTGTTCAGAGTCAGATCTGAATCAGGGTTTAAGCTGAAGCTTAGTGTCTGGGCTCAAGGCCAGATCATGCTAGGGTTCATATTCAGAGACATAAATCTGATGACCTCTTCTCACAAGGTATCAACTAAAAATGACATCCATTTGAAAGAATGGAAACCTCACATGTGGCTGTTCTGCTGCATGTGGGTTGTATTCCTATGCTGAAAATAGCACAGAGGTTACAGCCCATGGACAGAATTTGGCCCCAGCTCAGCAAAACACATTAAGTACATGCTTAAGTTGATCCCTAATCAAAAAAGCACAAACCAAAGCACATGTTTATACTTAGTCATTTGCTAAAGTGCTTTCCTGAATCAGGGCTGTATTCTGGGAAATGAGGTTCTGGCAAAACCACCTCATTTGCTTTCTGTATCCCAGACAGCCAGAATTTTGCCTTGTTTAATAGAGGTTTTGGATTATGAACAACAAAAAATTATCATTACAACTTATGCTAGGAAATTGAGTGCATGTAGAACAGGTTTATTCTAAGAATACCTAATAACAAAGAAAACTGAAAGAACTGTGTACAGTATAAAGCTGGTGTTTTCGCTTGTAGTCCAATACTGATGCCCTTTCCAAAATGCTCTGACTTACCCCAGACTCCCTGTACAGCATATAATGGGTGTTCACATTTTCTCTGCAGTTGCTGCTACCATTTCAGAAGAATGGATGACACTCATGCTGTCAGATCTAGACACTCAGCTGGATGAGGGAAAATAATACATGAGTCCAGTCACAATATTTGTGTAATAATGAGTTGTTAATTTAAGATCTGGAACTCATCTTACAGTTCCAGACTTACTCAAAACCAAGGATAGTTTAGACTTAGTATTTTAGATTAGCTCATTATCTATGTATGTCTTTACTCTTGAAGATCTCTCCTTGATTGAATTTTAATTCTATATCTAGTTTAAAAGTTGATGGTCTTGATTTACTCTTCAAGTAGTGTACAGTATACTCAATATGTTTATTCCACAAAAAATACAAAATATTATTGTGTTTCACACATGCAGTAGCAGCATAGTCTCATGCCTCACTTTTATGGAATGTAGAGAAAGAAGAAATACAGAAAGTGGGAGCCAAGAGTAAGTTATATTTTCAACAGCATGAAAAAAGAATGGTCATTGCTGTATGGTGATTTCCTCAAAGTAATGCAAATAAACACACTTTTGTAGAATAATTGAAAAATAAAAATATTTAAAATATAGTAGAAGTATAAATTAGGGATTTAATACAGAACAAATTATGCTAAATATGGGAGATAAATATGAAGTAAAGAACTGTCATGGCAGGGAGCTGTGCTGATTAGGAAGTGGGCAATTTAATTTCTACAGGAGCATGAAACTTCAGTAAAAATTCATTTGCTTCCTGCAAAGTCCTGCTGCTTTCTCTTCTTTCCTCAGTCACTGTTTACTACATAAAGTCACGCCTCACCTATCTTCTTTGATTGTTTAATTTTAGCATGATTTTCTTTCCATGGTATTATTAGTAGAGCTGAGCTTTACTCTGCATGTAATACATAAACACAATACTTTGGGCCACAAGACCACTGAGGCTATTTCAATTCCAAAACAAAATTGTTTTAATATTTTGCTTTTAACAAATCATTTCACTGAATTTTAATAAGGTATCCAAGGCATAATCAAATGTTACTTTTGCAACAATTTCCATCTTCTTCTGTGGATGTCCTGGATTTCTGATGAATAAATTAACTCCCAAAGAAAAGCAGGCAGATAAGCTCACCTCAGTAAGATTAACCTCTACTAACCTAGTAGGGCTACTTTTAGGCTGTGACTGAAGATATCCAATAGGACCAGATCATGTTTGTAGGACAGAACAATAGAGAAAGCACTAGAAGACTTTAGAAAGGCTTTGGTAACTTTCGGAGAATACAAATTACTAGGGAACAGTGATCAGCTTTTAAATGGAAAGCACCCAGAGGCTTTGAAGTCCTGGACTGTGTATTAAAAAGCTAATAATGTTCCTGTTTTGGACCACTTACAGGAAGATCTATAAGAATAGATTTATAGCCTGCCAGTATAGAGTGACTTTTCATACGGAGCCCTAGTAGCCTAAACATGTTTACATGTTTAGAGATTCCATTAATTTATATAACTAAACTGAAGATATAAACAAATATATAAAGTACAATAGATTCTCAACAAATCAAATGAGAAATTACATGGTCAATTATAAAATTAAACTAATTAATAGGATTACTATATTAGATTTCATAGACTAAAATTTCCTTAAAAGGCTGTTGTAATGGCAGCAGTTTACATATCAGTCTACAAAGTACTATAGAATTAATTATGTTCCTGAAATATTAGAAGAAAGTGAGCCCTATATATTCAGAATTTGGGCCTATATTACTGAAACATGCTGGTCCATTCCCCTTTTCTGTCACTGAATAGCTCAACACAACCCAGACTGTGGAAAGGCTGGTCTTCAGACTGGTCAGGTAGAAATTGCTCTTCACAATGTGAAGATAATTTTTTACACAAAGTCCTGTCTCAGAGATGCCTATCATTGCCAGGAGACCTTAGATGCCTTTTCCCAGATGAATAGGCATAAAATTATGGTTATCCTTACATAGTTTTAACTTAGACAGCATCCGAGAGGATTTCCACTGTATGCCTACTTAAAGTGGGTCTCATTCAGTCCTGTCATTAGTAAAGTCACATTTGGGTACAGAAAAATACTGTGCTTGACTATTGAAGAAGTGAAGTTACTTGCTTCATTCACTTTCTTAACCCCTCCCCACCCCCTCAATAATGAAAAAAGACCAGATACAAGCATTCATTTCTCTGCCTTTCAATCTGGCATTAATATTCTGAAGGCTGAAAATGCTGTTAATGGGTGGAGGTAGGGGAGAAACTACATTCATGAGCTATCAGGAAAACTGTATGAGGAAGCCCCAAGAATACAGTCTGATATCTAGCTCTGGAGGTCACTTCTCCTAATTCGTCCTGACAGAGAGAGGGAAAACAGCACAGTAAATTTATATGGTACTCTGACAACTAGCTGTAAATTTAACATCATGTTCAACTAAGTAATATGGGTTACGGTGTGACAGGATGACTTCACCAAATCCTGCGTTTTCCTACATCTTGATGACAAATGGTCCCTTCGGAAGCAACTTACAGCTCATGCATTCACAGCAGTCTATGGGCTCCTGCAAAGGCTGGATTTATTCTGAAGGATGGCACTGATCAGAGAATCACTTAAGTGGTTTCCTGGCAGATTTACACTTCTTTGCCACTAGACACTATAAAAAAAATTGGCCTTGAAGCACTTTATATCTGATTTGTAAATGAATGATATTTTCAGACTAATCTCTGAACTTATGTGAAGGACAATGCCTGCATGAATAGAAGATGGGCAGAACCATTGTGTCACATTCTGCTGTGGTATCTTATCATAATATTGCTGAAAAAGAATCAGCAGTTCCTGAGGTAATTAGAGACAGTGGTAAAAATCATATTTCTATAAAAAGGCTAACCGTACCCCAGGGCACATTAAGCACAGTGTAGCTAATTGGTCAAAAGTGATTATCCCACTATACTCTGCATTGGTGTGGCCTCTAATCGAGTACTGTGTGCAGTTTTCTGCTCCACAATGTAAGAAGGACATAAAAATATTAGAATGTGTCCAAAGGAGGGCAAAAAATACGATTAAAGTTCTGGAAAGCATGACTTACGACAAGCAGCTGAGGATACTGAGGAGCCTGAGGGATGACCTCATTGCTATCTACACCTTTCTCACAGGGGAGGATGGTAAGGGAGATGCTGATCTCTCCTCTCTGGTGTTTGGTGTCAGGACACAAGGGAATGACTTAAAGCTGAATCAGGGGAAGTCCAAATTGGATAGTGGGAAAATAGTTCTTTGCTGAAAGGGTGATCAAGCAGTAGAACAAGCTTCCAAGGGAAGTGGTCATGGTCCCAAGCCCACTGGTGTTCAAGAAGCTTTGGGATAACACATGGTTTAACTTTCAGGTTTCACTGTCTGGAGTTGTTAGGAGTTGGACTTGGTGATCCTACAGGTCCCTTCCAACTTTGGATATTCTGTGATTTGATGATTCTAAGAGCTCTCCCACTCTTAAAAAAAAAAAGAAAGGTCCATGTAAGTGCCAAATAGCTGTGCTCCCACCACTCTAAATGAGAGTACCTCTGTTGTTTTCCACCATTTTTCCATGTGCCTATGTAAATGTTAGTAAAAAAAGTAAAGACAGTATCACAGTGTATACACCAGAACTTAATCTAATTCTGATATTACCTACGTTTTCAGTGATTCAAGTGAAAACTCATTCCTGTTAAATGTGTCATATTTTTCTGTATTTTTTCAATAATTATTTAGTATAATATAAATCAGCATTTTAAATATTTGAGGGGAAAATATTAATTATCTGCTAGAACCAATTTTGATTTGCTTCAAGGAAGTTTATTCTGAACTTCAAAATGCTTTCCCAGCAAACAGCTGTAGCAATTATGATGGATGCCTTTGCATAACACATAAAATGAGGTTTATGAATCAAACTCCCACTCTGAAGCTATGATGTTAGTCTAGAAGTATTTTTCTTCTTTGATCACCTTGCTTGTTGCAAACTCAACACAGAAAGAGGAGGAAATAATTTGTACGACAGTAATTTGCAGCCACTAAAGATGTAGAGCAGGCACTCAAAAAGGATTGACGAATGACTATAAATTATTTCTATCTATTTGAAAAGTAGTCTTTATAAAAGCTATGCATTATGTTTCTAACTGATTCTGCAGAGCAGGTGGGCATCTTCTTTCCATCTGCTGTACTTCTAAATGTCCTTGAGGAAGTCACTAGTGCAACAGTAGGCTAATGAACAGTTACAGACGTTAATCAAGAACTGCATGAGAAGAAATGGATTATTTTTCACAGGTTCTTTGTTTGCAATCCGTTCTGCAGCTTCAGAGTATCAGGCCTTACATCACAACAGCTACAACATTTTTCCAGACAGCTTCTAGTTGTGTAACATTTTTTCTGTTTGCTTTGCAAAATAGGTATCTAGCAGTTACGTCTTCATTTCAGCAGGGCCTTAATGTTCAGGCCAAGGGAAAAGATGAAAGAGCATATTAGAAGATACTTCCTTTTTTGTACTAAAATTGACTGAAAAAGGTCAGGAAGGGTGAGTTTCAGCTTAACTGATGCAACTGCCAGAAACCATTTAACCATTACTTCATATAGTAACCAGACTTTCAAATATGCCTGTCTTGGGTGAAACAGAAGCCAAATTGCATGTTTTTTCAAGAGTGGAACTGGTTTGTCCTTCATGAGGGATGTGCTCCTTCTGTTCCTTCTTCTGAACCACCGCAGGTTGATTTGCAAAGGTGGGAAGAGACACACAGAAGGTACTAGGGATTTGCTTTTATATATATATATATATTTCCTTATGCTTCACTGCTCCTGCAAAGACTCCAGGATACTGCCTCAGATCCCAGATTGTGTTCCCAGATCCCTCTCACCTCACAATCTACTCCTGAAATGCATCTGATTTCCAAAGGATTCAGTGAAATGCACTGAATATGTATTAGGATCGTTATTCTCATATGCCAGGTGGGTGGTTTACAGCTGCCTGAGTAGCTGACGTGGTAATAGACTCCTGAGATGAATTGCCTTTAATAAAAAATAGGGAATTCAACACAGAAACTTATCAAATTTTCAGTAATGCTCAAGGGACAAAATATCTTAGTTCTGATCAGAACTTTGTAAGTTCTGCTAGTATGGCAGCCTTGGAGAGAAAGGATTAGTACAATGCTATTTCAATCCTATATGTCCTGGGACAAACCTTCTAATGACCTTCTTTTGCGTTGTCTGTGAAATGGTGAAATAACACATCTTACAAAGCCACTGAGATGTATAAAAGCATGTCTACTGAAAATCCTTTATAAAACATAATACTTTACTAATATTTGCCTATTAGCATGGAATTGGTTCTCAAGTTCCTTGGATTTTGCATTAATTTAGTTTCAAGCCAAAGAAACATTTTTTTTTTTAACTTCTGTTTAATTTGGCTTAGCCTATTTACTTTAAGGCTTGCTCTTCTGGATGAAGTTTTAGCCAGGAGCTTGATGAAAATGTGTATGTTTCTTATTTGCTGTCTGTGATACAGTTAGCTGTGTGAACTGAATGTTATGTCAGTGGGCACTTTGCCACTCAGAGTGGACGGATGCTACATATTTGGCTTCTCTTATTTAGTATGTTGTCTTTCTCCTTATGACACTATTGTGTTAAAGCATAAATATCATGAGTAGAAATACAAAATTTCAAAGAAATTCAGTCAACATTTTCAGCTTTAGTTCTGTGTGAAGTAACAGGTTTTTATCTATCATACCTCTAGTTACCCTTTTATCAAACTTCAGGCATATGATATATTAAGGAAATAAATAAGTTCCCCAGGCTGACCTGACTCTCTTGAGCAGGGCACAGGGACAGATATCTCAAATATTGGGCTTACGCATAGGTCTGTCTTATTTTAATTTAAACTATCAAAAGAAAATATTACCCAGGGCAAGACTCAGAGCAGCCAAAGCTGGAAGAGCACTTACATTTTTAGTATCTTGCTACGCTCCTAACATGTATTTGTGGTGGAAGCTAGGGCAGTGTGGAAGAGATTCATTTATGTATGCTGTCATTACACTCAAGAGATGTTTCCAATGAATATACTAGATTTCTGAATCTATTTCGCTGAAATTCATTGAATTGAATCCAGAACTGATGTTTGAAAATCTTGCCCAGCCCTTTTGTTAATAAAATATTGTTAATTTTTTGCTCTTTCACTATCACTATGGGAGTTTTTATACATAGACTACTCATGCTACTGTATTTGTTGAGACAGCAGCTGTGCTTGGAAAATTATTTTGAAATGAATATATAAAGACTATCAAATTAAACAAAAACACTTTAGAGTTATACGGTTATAAGCAAGGACAGAATTGTCCTTATGCAAGTAGTAATTTAAACTCTTATCAGATTAGGCATCTAATGCAACATATGCAGTTTATGAAATAGAGTTACTGTGGAGCCAAAACATTTAATGATGTAAAAAATATGTATTAAGTGTACTATATATGCATAGCACTCAAATTCAAGTGTGTTTGAAATAATGAGCTTACAGATTTAATTAAAATTACAATTTCTAAGTACATAGTCCTGCAAAACACTTAAGACATTGAATTTGCCTTTAAATTTCATGTAACAAACAGTCTGCTGGATAGGGGCTTAAAAATACCTGCATTTAGTTCTAAAGACAGGAAGAATTTATTTTTAATTTGTAAAAAAAAATAATTCCTGAAATCACTGTTTTTTTAAAAATTTCTAATTTAATTTTTAAGAATTTATTACATTCTAAATGTTATCTTAGCCTTTTTCTTTTTTACTTAGTAAAGGAAGGAAGCAATGAAATTACATGAATCTGATATTACATATGATCTTTTAGTTCTCTTGCAAAAGTATGCCAAATCATCTCCAGGGGTGATTTATGCTTACAGGTGCCCCAGGCTTGACCAAGGATTAACAGCCATGGTAGCCTGCATAGTGGTTTTCTTTTACTGACAGATGTCCCTTAGGTATTATATTTAAATGCTCATTTATTTCACTTCCTGGCCTGAGGAAGTATTGAATTGTGGTTACTGTTACCACTGTGTCAGAGGGCAGATTTCTCATCACAGTTCTCTTTGTGCCACACTTAGTAATGTAGCCAGCACTTTTTGTCAGGCGTGGATATAATGTAGTATTATTTTGTCAACCACAAATAATTGTTGCAAAGTATAATAATTTATAACTGTATTTTAAGAGATACCTCCTTAATCGTAGTGTGTAAACTTCAGTTTCTCTGAACACAGAAACATTTGTAATATTTTGATTGTGCTTTAAAATTTAGATCTGGGGTGGGTCTGGAGGTGGCGGGGGTGAGGTGCATATTCACTCTGCATAGAGACAGATTGTGCTGCCTGTCTAGCTGCCATCACAACACTTTTCTAGGACAGCTACAAGGTCCATATATTCTTACCTTGGAAAAATACCACCAAAACTTGTACCACTCCTGAAAAGAAACCCCAATTATAGGAGTAAAAGGGTATTGTTTAAATTATGTCAGACTACTACACATGACATTTTTGACCATGATTAAGAGAATAGATATACAAACATAAATTAACCTGCCTGTATGCCCCATACTCATCTCATCCTTGAGATTCAATACCCAAGCACAAGCATTTGTGCAATAGAAGTGTATCTATTCACCCGCTTTGAAAAACCCTGTTTGTGTCCCCAGCTGGCTGGCTACCTGGTTACTTACCTTCAGATAAGCTTTTGAAAATGTTGCCCTTAATCTTTGTGAATGCCTAGGTTGAAGTGGTCAGGGCAAGCCACAACCCAGAGAACAGAATTTGTTCTTTGTTCCTGCCCTACACCCCCTCGGGGGAAGATAGAAGGGGAATAAGGAATAGGGGCTTAAAGGTCAGAAGTTAAAACTAGAACTGATTTAATGAAATGGGGAGGGGGAGTAACAGGTGGGAGAAGAACAAAATATACAAATATATAGGTGGAGAATTTCCTGTTTTCCTGGCTTTTATAGATTATGGCAGGAAGTGGGAGGGAATACCGATTCCTCAGCTTTCTCCACCCCAGATCCCTTTTCACAAAGGGTCCTAAATTCCACCCCCCCTCTTTGGGTCCTTGCAGCAAAACCATAAAATCTGTCTGTCCCCTCAAACCATAACAGTGAAACAATTCTGTATTTTCGAGAGAGTAAATTACTGTCAAAGTGCTTACCACTATTAATACCTGCATAGGATTTGAACCAGTGCTGGTTTTTTGAATCAGATTTTGGCAAAGGTTCTTTGCATTTTCTAACTTCTGACTAACAAAAATGCTCTCCTTAACTGAAAGTATCAAGAGGAAATCTCTGCCTGAAACTGCTGACCTATGAAAAATGTGGTTGATATCGGAAATCTTAGCATATGCCCCTAAACAGAGACCTGCTACTAGGTATCTTTATAATTGCCTCTGTTGGGCAAAATTATCAAAATAATGCCACTCTACTCATTTGCACTTGGTAGTTTTCCTGCTTCACTTGTTCCCAGTCCCTCCACCAGCTAAGTGATTTTATGTTTAAAACATTAAATGTCCATATTTGTGCTACTGTTTTTTGTAAATGCGAGGACAAAGAAACATGAGCAGAGTCATCTTTTATTTGCAGATTTACCTCAAGAGATCCACTATGATTTGTGCTGCAGAGCCTGGGACTGCTGTGATTTATCCTTGCATGCAGGTGGCTTTTACAATATCTGTAGGTGATATGGTGTGTATTTAAATGGGGAAAAAAGAGTGCTGTGGATAAGGAGACAATTTGTACTCCTGAAGGACATAGTTGGATGCTAGACCTTAATTTGTCTAATCGTACAGATCCTACTCCCTGTAACTCTTCTGTTTCTGCTCCCTTTTATGTGATGTGACATCCATGATGAGTTTGGAGCAGTAAATACATGCTGTCAATGCTTAAGGAATTTTTTTTCCTGTTATTGTTGTAGTTATTAGTCTAAATGTGCTGCCAGTCGTATTCCTCTTCCTAGGGTGGTAATGCTAGCAGAGTAGCATCAATGTCACCTACTCTGCCTCCAGTGAAGATCCTGTAGTACAGATTTAGTGTTTTAAAAATTTGCTTCATATAGCTCAATGATTTCAAGTGCATTCTGTAATGTGAAGCAGTAGCTTGGATAACAACTGCAGTACATGGATTACATACAGCTGCAGTTTTCTCTGATATTTTTCGTATTGAACAAAAGAAAAACAGCTCTTTTTCTCCACTTCCTACTACTAAGTAAGCTCATTGTAAGAACTAAACTAGGCAGGCTTGTTGAGTGCAGACCATGTGAGAAAGCAATGCAAGAGAAAAGAGCAATTCCATGAATTTGGAAAGCAGATCCTGTCAAAACTTTCCTAAATTAAAACAAGAAAAATAGTGATTGTTTCTCCCCTTTTTTTCATAAATTCACCCACCTAATATTCTGGATTAATGTAAATTGCTGACCACTGCATTTATATTGCCCTTCATGAAACTTTGCTTTTGATATTGCAAATTAAAAGTATACTGTGGAAGATGCAGGACAAGTCTTACGGGAGGAGTAAAATTTTTTCCCAGGGTCACACAGGATATCTTTAGTAGAGCTAGAAATAGAAAGTTAGTCCAAGGCCTTGACTACAAAACAAGGCTTCCTTCCTTAATGTTATGGTTTGAGGGGACAGGCAAATCCTACAGCTTTGCTGCAAGGACCCGAAGAGGGAGGGGGTAGAGATTAGGACCCTTTGTGAGAAGGGGTCTGGGGTATCGGTATTCCCTTGCATTTCCTGTCAAACTCTATAAAGCCAGGAGGGTAGGAAGTTCCTGCCCTCTTTCCTTTCTGCTCACTTCTCACCGCTACACGGAGACGCCCAGATGGAGGAAGGGCCTTGCCTTTGTTACCAGCTCGCCACGTGCTCTTCAGGATCCGACTGTAATGGGTGCTTGGAAGAGGTTTGGACTCCTTTTTTTTCCTATCGGCTTTTTTTTCCCATTGGCTTTGGAGGACTTTTGGGAGCTTGTATCGGTGGTCATCGGAGTTGGGTTGTATATATTTATATATATTTCTTCTTCTTTTTTTTTTCATCGGTTACTCTCCCTCCCTGTTTCATTAAATCTGTTACAGTTTTTAACTTCCAAACTTTAAGCCTTTATTCCTTATTCCCCTTCCATTTTCCCCGAGGGCGTAAGGGGAGTAACAAAGAGCAAACTCTGTCTCCCTGAGTTGTGGCTTGCCCTGGCCATCTGAACTGAGACACTTAAACATATTGGCTAAGTACAGTGCACTACAAATTGCTGCATTTGTCACCAAGATAGAAGCATTTCAGGAATTGTGAAAATTTCATTTCTACAGAAGGGGAAACATCATCAGATTTCACACATTCTCATTAATTCTGCCTGCCAGAGTGTCTCATTTCTGTGGCTTCTACCAACAAAAAGGTACAAATCCACTTGCATGATTTTTCCAAACAAGCCCAGGGCTGTTTGTGTTTGCTAGGGCTTTCCGGTGTAGGGATGTGACTGCTCGTGAGTCTGGGGCTCTGCCACCTCTTGGGAGCGCTGGGCTCCTGTGGCTGGTTTGTGGGCAGGTGAAGCCTAGCAAAGCCTTGCAGCAACACCTCTTCCAAAACCCACAAAACAGAAAAAACACAGTCATTCTATATATCGCCACCCTTCTCCTTTATCTCCACCTAAATGTATAGCATTATTTTTTTAAATTCTAATTTGTCTAGTTTAAATAACAGAAGTTCAATTTTGTATTACATAAATACTGACACTTTATAATCCCTTTTCCTGAGCACAAATAAAATTGTGGAGATAAGCCACCGATGAGGTCTAAATTTCCATCTAATGATTTTCATTTCAACATAGAGGCCTTTATTAGTGCAATGTGTACTGGAAAGCAGTGTTTTATGCAGGGCAGCCAGAACTCAGCATTTTCTACACTGACCTGCCAGACACTGACAGGAACAGAAAAAGGGTTGTGTAGTCAGTATCCTGCTAATACATTCATATGCAACACTCACGTGTTTTCCTCCTTTCTCCTCTGCCTCAACTCTTTAAATTCAATCCTCTGTTTCCTCTGGTATTAGGCTGACTTATTCTGCACTGCTGAGAGTCATCCAGGCTTGTTTGGACTTGCTTCTAGAACACAAATCTCATTAAGCTAGGAATCGGTGGCTTAAGAGGTCTTTCTTTATCCATGTTACCTCATGATAAAGACAGCAAAGCCAGATCAAATATCTTAACCCAGTTAGATGCTGCTTTTCAACTTTGCAATTTTGACTCATTCCTTCAGATACTGTACTATGTATGTGTGTTTGTGTGTGTGCATGTGCACACATGTACCTACCCCCAAGCCTTTTTCCTTGTGAATGCAATTTTAACTTTCCATTTATTCTACTGAGGCACAAAATGCTTTATCCAGCTGTCACATTACTTGCTCAGATGGAAAATGCAGCTGAGTGTATATTGTATAACAGAACATCTGACTTTTTTTATTTTTCTGAATATTACTATATTAATTATGGACTGTAGGTATCAAGACCACTTTTTCTAATTTTGGTCCAGTATATATGAAATAACTATAAGAAGGTAGGCAATTAATTCAAAATCTTGTCATTCTTAGTGGTAAGTAAATTTGGTCTAGTTATTTTTATTGCTTTAAAAACTATTGAACAATTTGGAAATGTGTTTTTTCTTTGATGTTTTCTACTGGAGACATAAGGTTTAAAAACAGATCTCAATTTCTTGTTTAAAATGAAAGCATTGAAGCAATGTTGAAAATCTACCAACAGAATTTTTACTAATTTGTGCCTCTGCAGATCGTTTCTCTAGTATGTAAGATCTGGTCACAGTCAGGCTGCTGTCCAAAGCAAAGTTGTGCTTTCAAGAAGCCAGCCTCCTGCTTGAAGAGGCAAGAAAGCCACAACAAAAAGTAGAAAAGAGGTCTATCTCCACTGATGCAACTTTTGGCTACAGCAAACTCCTTGAGATTGATGAGGAGTTGCAAAAATGAAGAGACAATGGATGAGAATGTTCCCCATGTTAGTAAGGACATCATAAACCTCACCATAAATATTTACACACACACACTCACACATAAATAAAGGGGTTTACCCTTTATTTTTACCCTTTATACCATTGCATAACTTCTCTTTAATAAGACATGGCTGTATAGACAGCATTTTTGTAAGATCAGAGAGTAAGATACGGCATTCAGCAACAGTATATTATTTAAATAATTTTCATGTATTCACAAACATTGGGGAAGGAAGCTGGATCAATAGGAGTTAATTTTTTGCATTTGCATGCCATCATATGAACTCCAGTTGCAGAGGAAATCTTAAAGGGCTGTGTACATACATGCCTGTTTCAATCCATCACCCTACAGTGAGCTCTTTATGATGAGATGCAGAAGGAACAGGATGGAAAGCAACGCAAGGAAAGGAAGAAAATGAAAATGAAACAGAACATAGCAGAATATATTTCTTATTTACTGCATCTCCTTCTTAGGAGGCTTATTCGGCATTCTGAATCATGTAATTTATACACAATTATGCAACAGTTTTTTAACCTGACTATTCTGTTGCCGTAGGACAGAGTTGGAGGTCTATGACAGACCACCAACATGTACCTTGTGAGCCTACCAGATGATACCATTCAAGACAGCCATTCTGGCATACACTAGCAAGAGCCATATGGACGTGTGGGAGGAAGCATGAACTCATTATGTTCATGACCCACCACTGCTCATGGGAGAGAGAGTAGAAGTGACTGTAAGGATGAAGAGAGAGAAATGGTGTGAGAGAAGCAAGCAAGGCTGAAAGCTAACAAAAAAAAAATAGTCTTGCTAGTTTTGGCTCAGTGTGTCAGTTTATCCATATGTGTCTGTCACAGTTTAATGCTTGGCTGGAAATTAAACAAATTACAGATGCTCCCTATTACCCCTCTCCCTTCCCAGAAAGGGAAAGGAAAGAGAATAAGGGAGAGAGACTTACAGGTTGGAAAAAAAATTACACAGCTTTAGTGAAACAGTAGGGATAAAAAAGAAAATAATGAAATATATACGAATATATATAAAACTAATATCATGCCCCCCCATCAATTTCACCACCAAGGCTGCAGGGTAAGCTCTGAGAAAGTCCCAGACTAGGCTTCTGGAGTCAGTGGCTGATGAGAGCTGGATGCAGGGACGCACAGTCAGGAATGCACAGAGTGGGATCAAGGACAGACAAATGGACAGAGTCCTCCCAGGGGGGTGACCAGGGATGAAAAAAGCTAGACCTTTGTGAACCCTCAGATTTATACTGAATATGATGTGTATGGGATGAAATACTTCATTTGGTCAATTTTAATCATCTGTCTCATTTGCTTCTCCCGGTAAGAGGGTCACAGGTGTGACTGCTTTCCTCGTTTTTGTTTCCAGAGCATAAGATGTTTAGCAGAACCAAGCAGTGGCCTTGGTTCTGCATACCGTCCTCCAGCTGTAACTATAAACATTAAGCATTATCAGTCCTAGAGGCAGACACTGGCTGAAAAATGTGCAGTTAATTTCAGCAAGTGCAGTTATTTAAAGAGACTTTACTGAAAAGTAAAATTACTAGAAAAAGTGGTCCTGTCCTGGCTCAAATCAAGACAGTGTCTATGTTAGGTGACTCGATGAAGAGCAAATCTAGGACTGTGATGAAAATATAAAATAGGTTCCTTCTTCAGCATCCATCATGAGTGATTTTTGGCATTAACTTTCATATGAGTAAGTAGATGACCTAAAAATCCAGTCATATATGTCATCTTTAATCAACTCACAGATATGGCGTTTAGATACTTCCTTGGGTTGTCTAAAACAGAAATTTTGGAGGTCAGTGAAATGCTCCACTTCCATTAACTGTGGTATGTTCATACCTATTACATAGTTCTTCATATTCTTGCATACTTATGTCATCTTCAATAAAATCTATTTTCTTATGGTTTATGCAAAACATATTACAATTTCTTTTGGTATAGCTTCAGAAATAATTACCTGTGTTGTGTAAATTGCAAGTTTTGAAAAATTATTAATTGGAGCATTGCTTTTCCCTCTCCTGTTCTGAAACTGAACAGAACAACCTGGAAGTGAATCAAGTACTGGATAGGAACAGATCAGCTTGTATTTTCATAGCACTTCCAAGTCATTTCTCCCTTAATTTCAGGAAAGCACCAAGGCATCACAACAAAACATTGAGAATGCAATTGTGACTATAAAATTAAAATGAGCGTATAATAACAGTGGGTATGAATACACACATGCAAAATCTGATCGTTTAGTGAGAAATGTGCTTTCCCTCATGACTCATTCACCTGTGTCTTCAAATGCCTTTAAAATAGATGGGCTGGTTAACTCTCTGCTTTGTACCATGTTTCCAGTACGACTGTCAGACTGGCTGCAAATCTGTTGTGATTGCAGGAAGATGAGTCCTATGCCTGCACCAGCCCTCTTTGCCCACAGAAGAGATCCAAGTATCTGTTCCTTTCTGATGCAAAGGAGGTCAACACCAAGATTCTAACTTTTACGTTGTAATCAATTTTTGAAAATGTTAAAAGCTGATTATCCTGCCTGCTTCCCAACCACTGCCAGCATAATGTCATAAACACTTGATCTCATATGATGGATACCAGGATGACCTCCTATAAATTGACTGGCAGCTGACATGTCAGCTGATGGGCCCACACTGATGACATACAGAGGGTGGACACCTACTGACACAAAGTAGGAAATTTGAATAGTCAGATTTGCTTTTATTTGCCTGCAGCCTATTGTGCTGATTGATGTTCAAATACTTGGCAGGTATTTTATCACATTCAAAGTAGTGTAGCAGGTTTTTTAAACATCTCTTCATGATTTGTGATGGTTGTTTTCCCCTCTTACCTCCTGTCCTTTCTTTGGATTCCATAAGATAGTACCCAGGACTCCCCCAAAATGAAACAAATCACTCTTAATTCTTATTGTTATGTTTTGTTTACTTTTCAAATGATTAAAATAGTGAGATGTTTCTCCACTTTCCAATTGCCTAAAATAAATCCCAAAGCAAGAGAAAAAGTCAGCTACTGCTTTGCTTACTTCCTCACTTGTAACATCTAAGACACAGATTCATGCCAGCAGATCAGCATGCTTTGTCAGCATTACGTGCATCTAAGCTTTTAAGATCAATTCTCTAATCTGTACATGATCTAGTTCATTCTCTGTCATTACTTGTAAACTGATCTCTGGCTTGAACTGATCTCCTCAGTGTTTCTCTGTAAAGAAAGATGTGAAGCATATAACAATTCTACCACTGTTACCGTATCTCCTGGTTATAAACTGTTCAGTATCAATTTGAAGTGGCCCATTGGTTTCTTTGATTAACGTATTGTTATCTTTCCATTATAACAGCATAGAATCATTAAGGCTGGAAGGCTTCAAGATCATCCAGTCGAACTGCCTGCCTACATTACCACTAAACCACATCACCCAGAGCCACATCCAGACACCTTTTGAACACCTCCAGGGACAGAGGGACATGTTTTCTAGTCCCTTTACCAGCTTTGTTGCCCTTCTCTGGACGTGCTCCAGCACCTCAATGTCTTTTTGAAGTGAGGGGCCCAAAACTGAACACAGTACTCAAGGTGTGGCCTTCACCAGTGCCGAGTACAGTGGGACAATCACTTCTCTATTCCTGCAGGCCACATTATTTTTGATGCAGGCCAAGATGCCATTGGCCTTCTTGGCCACCTGGGCATACTGCTGGTTCATATCCAGCCAGCTGTCAACCAGCACTCCCAAGTCTGTTTCTGCTGAGCTGCTTTTGAGCCACTCTTCCCTGAGCCTGTATCGGTGTCTGGTGGTGTTGTGGCCCAGGTACAAGACCTGGCACTTCGCCTTATTGAACTCACTCCATCACCTCAAAAGGCAGCAAAGGTCATGTCATTAATATAGAGATACATGTGCTATGCACAGTTTTTCTCACTCCATCCCAACGTAAAAACCAAGCAGCCTCGTGTACAAATGGATACATGCAAAATATTTTGTTCCACAGACGGAATTGTTTGCTCTTCTCCTGTATGTTAATTTTACTGCTGTTTAAAGCTCAGACATCCATACTGAAATATTTTGAGAGTATGTGAGAGTTGCAATAGGCAATACCCCAAAATTTTTCTTTCTAAAAACTATTGCTTTAATTCTATGTATAAACCAAGGGATTTTTTGAAAGAAGTATCAGGTTCAAAGTTAAAATTTAAAAAAACTATGACAACACTAGATGATGGACTAGATGATCTTTTGAGGTCCCTTCCAACTCCTAACGTTCTGTGATTGTGTGAACACATTATGTACTTGTCATCCTGGCTTGTGACACATGGATGGGATAGGCTGCACAGCTACTCTGTTAATCAGGTACACACCAAAAGGCAGAGCAGCAAAACAATAGCATCACTAATACCAAATCCTGCATGTTCTTCATGCCCTTTTGCTAATACAGGCAAGAAACAGAAGAGATTCACACTGTTTTTTAAGAGGAATTTGTGTTGCTGTGCTTGAAATGCAGAGGTCTTGATTGTCCTACAAAGAAAATCACATTGATTGTAACTAGAGTTTTGCAAGAATGAAGGAAAGAAATACCAGAATTTACCGTATGTTCTAGATAAGAATTGATACATCTTAAGAAGTAATCATAAAAATCAGACTACTTATTTTTTTTTTGTTTTTATTAGCTAAATAATAGATCTGAGCTTAAATGACACAAACACCATGCTCTGAAAAATTACAGATGACATGCACAGGAGAACACACGCCAAGAGAAGAAGAGGATCAAGCTGCTTTAGACATTGCATTGTCACTGACTTACATGCTTGGGAAAGCAGGTCATTTTCTTCACCCATTACTTTTAAAATTGAGTGAACTGGGTCAGATGTTTGTCTTTAGTGTTTAGAAGCTTCTTTTGGACTATTATGAGCATGTATTAGTTTTCAATAAAAAAATGTCTCCTGGAAAGTCTCTGAATCTCTGAGTCTTCTCATAGAACATCTATGATTCAACTTCAAATCTTGGTTGTGTTTAATTCCAGTCGGTATTTAATATGCTTTTCTGATTTTTAAGGTTTTTGCTAATGTTCTCAAAAAGGACATGCTTTCTTTTCTTCATCAGCCATTTTGTGCCTACTGGGAGCTTGGTATTTTACAAGTTTCTGGGATTGCCCTGTCACGGAAAAGATAAAACTGGAATATTTGTGTTACAACATTTTTTTCCAAATCAGAGTGATTGTCGAAGCCGTCCTGTTAAATTCCTTGCTGCTCACCGGCTTTATGTCTTTAAATTGGTATTGTGTGGAGCAGTTTTAGTAGTATGTTATCTTCTCATATTTCAAACAACTAATTTAATGTTCTAAATTTCTGCTGTTCTTGCAGTATTTGGGTACATTTTTTCTAATATATGCCAGATTTGCTTTCTGCAGAATATAAAGCTGAGATCTAGAATTTGTTTCTGTATCATATATCATGTTCCCCTATAAATTGTGTGTCAAAATAAGAGAAATATTTAATTGCATTACATTTAGTAGAGTGGGCAATATTTAATGCAGTCTTATAACCCACCATGTGACTATACTGAAACAACTCTTACCGACATCTACAAATGAGATGCCTATGTTTCTCAAGTTTCACTGGAGTTTCTACAGCGTCTTGTGTCTTTCAGGTTCTGTTCCTGGTTATAACATCCTGCATAAAATATAGCAACAGTGAGAGTAGTGTAAGAAAACCAGCTTTCAAGGATTTGTAGAATGGGTTGAACTGGAAGAGACCTTAAAAATCATCAGGTTCCAACCCCTCTGCCATAGGCAGAGACACCTTCTACTAGACCACATTGCTCAAAGCCCCATCCAACCTGGCCTTGAATACTTCCAGCCAGATGGCATTCACAACTTCCCTGGGCAACCTATTTCAGTGCCTCACCACCCTCAGTAAAGAATTTCTTCCTATTAGCCAATCTGAATCTACACTCTTTCAGTTTGAAACTGTTTCCCCTTGTCCTATTGCTACACGCCCTTGTGAAAAGTTCAGATTCCCTTTATTAAGTCACCAGCCTTCTTCAAATCAAATATCTATCCTTGTAAGGCAGTCCAAAATGCATGTATTTAGGATGGATGTTTAAATGTTTGAGAACAGGAAAACGAAAAACTAATTCTTTATATCTGCCCACAAATGAAGACCCACATCCAAACTAATACTTGGGCTTAGTGAATCCTGAACCTGCATGGAATGCCCTGAAAGTGAATTACAAAGGAACATGATACAGCTTACATGGACAATTTTATGAGAGGGTAAGGTGATGTAGTTACTTTTGATAACAGATATTTTAAATGTGATTTTTAAATGAAGCAAAACTGTTTAAAGACAACCTGTAGAACTACTAATCTGCTCAGGAAAAAAAGCACACTAATAGAAACTAACTGTGATTATGGGCAAAGAGGCTAGAACAGATGAGCTCAGTTTTTTTAATCGCATGCAGAAGCTCTTATAAACTGCTGAAACAGAGGTTAGAGGTACATTTCTGCTGCAGAAAACAACCAGCAATGGAAACACTGCAAGTGGAGTAACTTAAACAACAAGGGTATGATGAAGGTGCTTGTGAAGCCTCTTGTTTCAAAGAGGAAAAACTACAGCTCTGTCCTCTGGAATCATAGCATAGAGTAACTGAGAATGTAAATTAGAGAGGGGTTGGTAGAACGAATTTCACAAGACTGAAAGTCTGCCTCTGAAAAGTTGTGTAAAATCTCCCTCATTTCCACACACACCAGTGCAATGAGTTGATCTAGCAAATTTCTGCACACTTAGCACCTGAAGAAAAAGCTAATCAGTTTGATGTGCCATAACTGCCTGCAATCCCCCCACTTCCTTTTTTTTTAAATGCTCTTCCTCTCCTTTAACCCACACCTATGGGTGCCAAATCACAAATTAATTCCAGCTCCAGGCAGTGTTAGAAATGTCAAGTTTAATGGCATCTTGGCCATACAGGATCACAGCTCCTGTTTCAGCCTTATAATAGGCTGAGTTTTGATACAGTTAATATATGCTATAACAGGCATTTTATAAGAAATTACTGTTCCAGCCTCCAGACTCATCTTTATTCTCTCTCTCTCCCCCTCTCTCTTTCTTTCTCTAACTCCTAAATTGCAGCAATTCAGCTTGCAAATAAAACCAAATAAGGGATGAATGTGGAACACTAGCAGGAAATGAGGCAATGTATTTCATATATCTCCATGATGAATTAATGCACATGCTAAACATTGACATTGTTAGCTATTGCGCTGTAATTTTTTTCCTGGTGATTGGTGCCTCACTCTAGTGCAAGAAACAGCTGTTTTGTGGGGGGAATGCCATCACATTTCTTCCCCCTACCCCAAAAGAAGCACGTTGTGACACTGGCAATAGGATTGGAAGTAAAGTGAAGTGAAAAAAAGGCAAGTTGATATATTATACAAAGTCCACAGTACACACACAGCCATAGCTGCACTATATCCTCCAAGTTGGAGCAATTTTTTACTTTGGGCAACTCATTCAGACAGAGATTATTGTGCAGAATCTGAAAAAGATCTACATTTTTGTTGGGGTAGGACGATGGCATGTAATGAACCAGACACTTGATAGCCTTGTGATTAAACATGCAGCCACATACCAAAGGTCATCTCGAGCAGTGGGCAGCAGGAAGAACATCAACTGTTTCCAAGTTGGACACAGGAAGGGACACCGGGAAGTAAGCCAACTTTACTTCCGAATAACGTGGACAGTGTATTACCAGAAAGAGTATGGACCAATAGAGTGTTGCTAGTTGGACCAATGGGAGTGTTGCTAGCACACATGACTGCCCCATGTAAGGGGGACGTTAACCAACCAGTGTGCACGTTTTAGGCGCGTGGTCCGAATCTATATAAGGGATAAAAAGTAAATAAACTAGGCCTTTTGCATGCTTCATGTTGAAATAGCAAGGTCCATTATTACCTACCCCACACATTTTCCCCACCAGTCTTGCCCAAAACTGCCTCTACTTCTTCTATAGAAGGGCAGTTTGCATTTTGACAGAAATCAATGAGGTTTTTTGCTGTCTTGGGGAAAATTCTACACCCTTCCTCTTCAAGGGCCTTCTTTTAGCTTTTACAAGCTCTTTTTGGAGGAAGTAAACACAAACAGCATTGAAAAAAAAGCTGTAAGCACTGCAGAAACTTTAGAAGCACTTACTCTTTTTTTTCTTAACTCTGAACTTCTAAACAAATATTTTTCATTAGTTACATATGTTGATAAGAACCCTTTATAGCCAACACCTTAGAACAAGTGGGAATGTTATGGCAACCTAATGATACAGCCTTGCCGTTTCCTAACAGAGGATGACTAGCCTTCTTACACTGTACAGCAACTAAATAATGGCAACTGATGTTCCAGAAGATGCTGCCACCACACATACAGTTCCTGACACTGATGAACATTACACAATGCAAATTGGAAACAAGAGGCTACATTACCAAAAACAATCCAGTGAACATCAACTGACATACATACTTCTTTCTACCTACCATTAGCACTGTAGCAGTAAAAAAAAAAAACAAAATCAAACACAAAGTATTGACTAGCACAAAACTTTGCATGAGATTACTTTACTATAAAATAATTTTGACTTTTAACAAAGGGGTGCACAGTGTCATTTTGCTGTGTTCTTTTCAGTGAGTGAATCAGTTCTAAGAAGAAAAACAGAAGAAAGTATAACTGGCCAAAAAAATCTAGTCTATGCTATAACAAACCCAAAAGATCCTTTGAAATGCTCTTGGTATGTGTCAAGATGCTCACTTCAGTTACTGCTCAGAGACAAGGAAAATACTGAACTCTTATCTGGATCCTAGCCAAATCTTGTAGATTTCTGGAAACAGAACTACAGGAGTGGGTGTATGTGGAAAAGTGTCTTTCTGATTTGGAAGTGGGGGAAATGCTTATATGAATTATCAAGGAAGACATGTGGGGAATAAAGCAGTATTTCCATAATTAGATGGAAAAAAAGTTAGTAGATTATAAAGCAGAAGTCAAAGCAGCTGGAAAGATAAGCTAGGAAACAGATTCAGAAAACTAAACTTAGAATGGTTTCTTTAATTTAGATTGAAATGTTGGTAAAATTGGTAGAAATGTTGGATGAGGGGATTGAGTCTACTATCAGTAAGTTTGCAGATGACACTAAGCTAGATGGAAGTGTTGATCTGCTAGAGGGAAGGAAGGCTCTGCAGAGAGATCTGGACAGGCTGGATAGATGGGCAGAGGCCAACAGGATGAGGCTCAATAAGGCCAAGTGCCAGGTCCTGCACTTGGGCCACAACCTCAGGCACCAATACAGGCTCGGGGAAGAGTTACTAGAAAGCTGCCCAGCAGAAAGGGACTTGGGAGTGCTGGTTGACAGCTGGCTGGATATGAGCCAGCAGTGTGCCCAGGTGGCCAAGAAGGCCAGTGGCATCTTGGCCTGCATCAAGAATAGTGTGGCCAGCAGGAATAGGGAAGTGATTGTCCCACTGTACTCGGCACTGGTGAAGGCCACACCTTGAGTACTGTGTTCAGTTTTGGGCCCCTCACTTCAAAAAAGACATTGAGGTGCTGGAGCGTGTCCAGAGAAGGGCAGCAAAGCTGGTGAAGGGACAAGAAAACATGTTATGAGGAACAACTGAAGGAGCTGGGGTTGTTCAGCCTGCAGAAGAGGAGGCTCAGGGGGGACCTCATTGCTCTCTACAACTACCTGAAAGGAAGTTGTAGTGAGGCAGGGGTTGGTCTCTTCTGCCGTGCCCATAGTGAAAGGACAAGAGGAAACGGCTTTAAATTGCAGCAGGGGAGATTCACATTGGACATTAGGAAAATTTTTTTTCACTGTAAGGGTAATTGGGTATTGGAATAGGTTGCCAGGGGAGATGGTAGAGTCACTGTACTTGGAGGTGTTCAAGAAGTGTCTGGATGGCTCTTGGTGATATGGTTTAGTGGTGACGTAGATAGGTGGATGGACTGGATGACTTTGAAGGTCTTTTCCAGCCTCGATTATTCTATGATTCTGTGATTCTAAAACTGCATGGGAAATATTATGGCTGTGATTCTATGCAGTAGTATGTTACTTTTAGGTCACTCAAGCTGTGAATCAAGCAAGAATCCCTGGGAAGACTTTTCTTTTGTACATCTGGCCTCCTACTAAACTATTTTTGTTCAGCTATGGTGGCATGAACTTTCTACAGGCCTCTGTATTAGTTCCATTTAATCTCTCAGAAAATAATTAATTATAATTATGGATGAGGGAATAGGCAAGGTACTTACAGAATCTCAGGGAAAGAGAGAGAAAGTAGTTGAAGCTTGAGCAAAATGCTGACCTGTAACTGACCAATAAAGAATATTCTCAGTTATATAAATTAAGAATCAGTCTTATCTCTGACCTTGCAGCACTTTAATTTTGATGGAATTTCATACATCTGTAACTAGCATAATATCTAGCTGTATTCTCCTTAAATCTTTTTTCACAACGGTAGTTGTTGGTCTAATTTATTCCCAGCTGTGGAATTTTCAATTTACTTTAATTTTGCACACAAAGCAAGATTTTCCTGTTGTTTTTATTAATGAAATCGAGGAGGTAACAGCAATGTTAATTTTTTAGGTTCATCCATAGCTGTAATTTTAAGGTATGAATGAACCAGTTAGGACAAGACTGGACACGAGGCTAGAAAATGAAAATGCTAGAAGTGCCTGCCATGAAACTCTAAAGGCAAACAGTAAGTCAAAACAGCAACAACAGGAAGGATTGGCCGTGGACTAAGATACTATTGTGAGATTTAAAAGATACAGGAAGTGTGGATGCTATCAGTACTAGAAGCTGCATGGCCTTAGGAATGCCATTTGACCTCTCATTTCCTTATATTTCAGTCTCTTTTTGCATGAGATTTCATTTTGCCTCCTCTGCATAAAGTAAGAGATTCCTGATATTCTTTAAGCACTAAGCAGTTTTTTAAAAAAAGGCTTAAAGATGTTTCCAGCCTCCATGGGCTACGAAAAAGTAAAGCTGTCAAATAATCTTTTTAGCATGGGTCCACCCACATTCAGAGTAAGTCTTCTTCCTCTGCTCTATATCAACAGCAAAGGCTTTGTCTGTCACAAGCAGCTAAAATGGGTCATGCAAAACAAAAATGCTCAGTAGTACAATTGCTTATTATCTGGGCAAAATTGCATTACTGGCGAGGTCAGCTACATACGCAGTTTGACCAAAAGGGAGCGTTTTTTATGCCGACTTATGAAGCCTGCAGGTAGACTTGTATGAAATGATTTAACAAAGTAACTCCATTTTGAGATAGCGAAATTCACTATTGTGGTAATTTGTTGGCCAGTTATCTAGTTTCAGAGTTAATGCTCCATCTACACACAGGAAAATAATATACTCTCTGAATGTACATTTTGTTTGCTATACCTGACTGCATACACAACTGCAGGTTGTTAGGAGAAGCCTTCAACCCTGAAATGACTGACACAACCAAATAATTTTTTTTGAAGTTTTTCTTTTAGGTACAACTTATTCATGCACACACACACACACATATATACAGATATCACAGAATGTTAGGGGCTGGAAGACACCCTGAAAGATCCAGCCTCCCTGCCAGAGCAAGACAACCTAGAGTAGGTCACACAGGAATTCATCCAGTCAGGTTTTGAATGTCTCCAGAGAAGGAGACTTCGCAACCTCTCTGGGCAGCCTGTTCCAGTGCTCTGTCACTCTTACAGTGAAAAAGTTCTTCCTTATGTTCACTCAGAACCTCCTGTGTTCCAACTTGCGCCCGTTCCCCCTTGTCCTGTCACTGGACATCACTGAGAAGAGCCTGTCTCCATCCTCCTGACACACGCTCTTTACATATTTACAAACATTAA
>VZRW01002581.1:0-42646 GCA_013398125.1 Aegotheles bennettii
CAGAGGAACCTTGACAGGCTGAAAAGGTAGACTCATGCAACCACATAAAGTTCAACAAGGCCAAGTGCAAGGTCCTGCACCTGGGGCAGGGCAATCCNCGCATCAAAAGAAGCGTGACCAGCAGGTCAAGGGAGGTGATTCTCCCCCTCTACTCCATCTCATGAGACCCCACCTGGAGTACTGTTCCCAGTTCTGGAGTCCTCAACACAAGAAGGACATGGAGCTGTTTGAGAGAGTTCAGAGGAGGGGCACAAAGATACTCAGAGGTCTGGAGCACCTCTCCTATGAAGAGAGACCGATAGAGTGGGGGTTTTTCAGCCTGGAGAAGAGAAGGCTCCAAGAAGACCTTAGAGCAGCCTTCCAGTACCTGAAGGGGCTACAGGAAAGCTGGAGAGGGACTTTTCATGAATACATGTAGTGATGGAACAAGGGGAAATGCTTTCAAACTGAAAGAGGGTAGATTTAGACTGAATATTAGGAAGAAATTATTTGCTGTGGGGTTGGTGAGACACTGGCTCAGGTTGCCCAGTGAAGTTGTGGATGCCCCCTCCCTGGCAGTGTTCAAGGCCAGGTTGGATGGGGCTTTGAGCAACCTGGTCTAGTGGGAGGTTTCCCTGCCTATGGCGGGGGGGTTGGAACAAGATGATCTTTAAGGTTCCTTCCAACCCAAACCTTTCTGTGATTCTATGATTTTCCTTTCCTCTTTCCAGCCGCCAGCTTAATAGAATTCACGGTCGTCAAAACTTCATTTTGAGAGAATAAGAAAAATATATCTGAAACTCATGATACTATGTAGTCATCTGTACGTTTGAAGCCCATTCAGACATGTTTTATGGGGTTTGTTTTAAGCAATGCCAGGCATTTGGCTCCTTCAGAATGGTGAGATATATGGAGTGAGGTGCTGCCTAGAACTAATCAAGAGGAAGATTTCAGTGAAAGGGTATGAGCGGTCTACTGACTCTTGATCTGTAACTCAATCATGAAGGTATTCCTGTGGGATTCCTGTGGGCTGTGGGTTCCGGTCAGTGGGCTGGTGCACTGAAGATGAGCCATCTGCTTTGCAGTGTAGAAGGAAGGCAGCCATGGCCAGAATTCTGTATGCAAACTTCATCCTCTGTGTTTATTGATGTCCATAATGGACTTACGTGATAGCAAGTAATGTAGTTACTGCTAATGAATGAATATGCGAACATTTAAGTTTAGGGACCATCTCACTGTCTGGGGACTCAAAGACTTGGAAATCAGGCGTTCAGAACCACCTTCTTGGATTTGCACGTATGTTCTGCCTGACTGCCATCTGAAGCCGTGAAAATGAGTCATGTGAATCTCACCTGCAGCCTCATCCCAGCGATTCCAGGTGGAATTGTCTCGCCCTTCCCCCAAGTGGGTGTCTGCTGCCTCATGTTTTAGTGTTGGCAATGGTGTATCTAAGCCTTACCATAGTCACAAATTGAAGGGAATAGGTGTACACCCAAAAAGCATGCGCTGCTTAAAATCTGAGTCACGGCTCTGAATCAGAGATGTGCCTGTTCCAGCTGGTGTAAGAGATTTGGGAAGATATAACACTCCTGTTGAGAACCACAGTAGTCTCATGTTGAAATAAGGAAACCTTCCATCTGTGTGAAAGTAGACTCCAGCCTTCAGAAACATCTGTCCATTGAGAAGGCTCTGCAAACATAATACCTGTCATCTGTTTTTGAGTAAAGTAACCGAGAAGTTGCACTAGCTGCTTCCCAGCCTTCTTTCTTCAAGGCAGTAGCCTCGCCTGTTTTGGATGCCCTCCCTCTTTCAGAGCACCAGGCATTTAATTTTTTAATAATGTGTATTTTAAAAGACTTGTGTATTGTTCGACAGATCAAATGGAAGACAAATGGAGCTTGTGTCGCCAAGTGAGGCTGGTACTACCTTAGCGGTAAGGGACAAGTGGGGACATGTGTTCAGGTCCTGAGTGGCAGCCTGGCAGTTGGGGCAAAAGAGTGTGGGGTTTTGCATGTGGACTGACAGACCCTCTTTATTGTTTCCCACACCCAGGCACAACCTTTGAAATGCAGACTTGACAGGCAGAGCTGGAATATCCGCTCCTTCCCTTCCTGGTGCAGCTCCTGTGAGCCTGAGGGCCACATGTCTGGACAAGCCTTGCTTTGCCTGCCGGTTCGTAGGGAAGGGCAGCCCCGTTGCCCTGCTCGCAGGGGAGGAAGCGTTGGGATTGGGGCAGTGAAAGGTGCACTGCTGGAGGCGCCGGGTGGATTTATGGGTCGCGAAGGAGAGTGTGATCTGCACGGGCTTAGCTCTGGTGTAGGGACAGAGAGCATAAACTGTATGCATAAAAAAGCCAAGAAACATGGGATAAAGTTCTTAATAGTGAATTATCTGAGGTGGCTCAGGAAACTGTAGGTTGTGTGGGTCATATGAAATGACAAAGGTGAAAATACAGCAGGTAAAATTGCTGCTTTGCTTTTGCCTTCTTTTGGTTGATTTATAAGTAATCTGTAAAATAATATGCAGTCCTTGGAAAAATAGATATTCAAGAAGTTTATTTTGGAGGGGTTTTTGTGGGATGTTTAATTCACTCATCCTACGATACAGACTCTGGGCTTTGCATCTTCCATAATTTCCTTTCATGCTGTTTACAATGGCCATCGTGCTTTTCCACATCGGTAGCAGTAGTTGGTTGTCTGAGCTTCAGACTAGGTAAAGTTGTTTCTCTTTGCAGGGGCTGGTTTTGCCCCTCTCACTGCATGGAGCTCTTCTTTCTTGCCATACCCTTTTAGGCTTTGTTGCCTAGCTGTATGCTTTGTATGTGGCAACTACAAATAGTGCCTTAAACATGTTGTTTGTTTTTTGGGTTTTATTTTTTAATAAATTCCTGTTTATGAAGGTACATCGTAAGTTTCTACTCCTTTGTGTGCTTCTGTAACAAGCAGTCTGGCCTGGCCTTCTTTTATTGCTGTCATACTCATGAGAGCTCTGGGGTACTTAGGTTTTCTTCAGGCATTTGTTATTGGTAATTTCTGATAGATGGCTGTTTTGAAGATCAATTATAAAACTAAAAACCCCACATTAAATCCTGCCTGTGCAGACTAGAGTTTTGGTACCACTCCTACAGAGCACTGCAAACCATCAACTGGTGCTTCATATGCTAGAGAGTAGTATTTTGAAACTTTCTGTTGTCCTTAGAAATCCTTTGGCAGTTCTTTTGTTCAGTTTTGTGTCTGTAAAATGTAGTCCGTTAAAATGCTGGTGAAAACTGATGCTTAGCTACATACTAGCTGGAGTATGGGCAACGTAAATGCAAACTCCTTTTCAAACCATCATCTGTAGTGATAGAGGAAGCAACTGTGACAGGACATCTTTGTTATCCTCTGCTGAGGCTACAGAGAATTGCAGTATTTATGTTCAATAAGAACTGCTCTAAAATCACTATTTGTAGGAGAAGTTGCAGTATTGAAGGGACAGATCCTCCACTGTCTTGGTTTCATACAATGGGATTATTAATTTCTTCCCTCAACAGAATCATTGGCTGACTGGGAAGATTTGGGCAAGTTGGCAGAAAGTTATCAAACCTGTTTGGGGCAGTTAGCGTCAGTGGGCTGTTCTCATCTTCTCCAAAGCCGGCAGTATAATGGGATTCCCCTGCTAGCTCAGCAGCATCAATTACTCTCTTGATTTAATTGCAGCTGTGTGAAAACGTGAGTGTTGTTACAGCAGGATCTCTGCTGTTATTAGAGAGCAGCATGACAATACATTCCGCTGAAAACATCAAATATTGGCAAGACAAATATGAAGACATTAAGATGTGTTGCTTCTCTTATTGGTGTGAAGGTATTTCACGTGCATGAGCCTGTTTGTGCAGTGGAGGCCCCGCTGCAGCCTTCTGCCAGCTGAGGAGGCTGTGGCAGCTGGGCTGGGCGAGGGAGCCGTGCTCAACGCTGGCTTCCTCCTCCCCGCCCTCCCCTGCTGCCTGCTGGGATTCACCTGGTCCCAAAGCCAGTTTCCCATAGCAGCAGCCATTTCTTCTTCTTCACAATATGTATTAGGAGAAGAAATACTGAATTAGGAGTCAGTATTTCGGGGATGCTTTACCATGGCGAGCCAGCTGTGAGGTCTGTCAAGGAGGACAGGAGAGCTTTGAGGAGGTCACAGGACAATAAAACAGGGTGAAACTCATGTGCACACATTTGGGAGCTGGGAAGAGAGGGTCCAGCTGATGCTATGCTCTTATGATTTTGGGTGTGGGATCGAAAGTTAGGACTCTGCTGGGATGCGTTTATACTGAGACAGCTGCAACCTTTTAGCAATTTTAGATGGGAGGGTAAAATGGAGAAGGTGCTTTACATCCTAATCAAACACCTTCTCTGAGCAAGGATACCACAGGTTGCAGAAAAGCACTCCTTGCTTTTCTACTAGAATCCTTCTGAGTGGAGGCAACCATCGTTTTCTCAGGAACGGGAGGCTTGGTGTGCACTGCAGCCTTTGAAAGTCAAAGAGGGAGAGAGAAGAGCTGGGAAAGAAGGTGTGTGTCCAGCTGTTCACAACCAAATCGCTGTTACAGTAAAAGGGCTCTAGAACGGTGGGGAAAGATACAGCTTGGGGGCTTAAGGGTGTATGAAATAGAGGAATAGATGGGTGCAGAGCTGACAGTACAGAAATACTTGCTGTATTTTGGTGTGTAGTTCATCAATTTTGTCTAGGATGGGAGGAAACCCTAACCTGAAATTCTTCAGTGGGACAGTTGGCAAGCACAAGTGCAGGTAACAAGTGAGAAGCCTTAAGTTTGATTCCCCATAACTCACAACTCTCCTTGAGCTCCTGTCAGCTGCTTCCTCAGCTCCAAATATTCTCCCTCTGAGTTTTCAGTAGAGTATCTGATGGTGTGAGCTTTTAAAGCCTTGTTGAAAATAAAGGGCTCATCAGTTGAAGATGGTGCATGTGAATGAGATGTGGGATCTAAACTTGATTTGGAGGTGAAGCCAGAAATAGTGAAAGCAATGAGAGCTCCAAGCACAGATGCCAAACTTTCTTTCCAAACTTCTTGAAATGGGTTGGCAGTGCTGTAGCTGTATGTAAATCCTGAGTGGGCAGGAGAGAATAGGAGAAGCCCTGAAGCAGAGGAAAAGACCAGGAATGGAGCCAGGGAATCTGTACCTGTCTTACCATTTGGAACAGGCTACAATTAATTGTCACGGGAGGTGGAAAGTGGAAAACAGATATAATAAATCCTGTCATTAGGAGGCTAGTGCTGCACTATTTAATGCCTCCTCCTTGTTTTGAGGTTCCAGACTGAAATCTGCTTTTACATTAGTGTCTTTATGAGTTTGGGGTTTTTTTCCTATTTTTGTGGCAGAAGCAAATATTAAGAAAGAATTTTTAGATGTCTGGATCTAGTAATCTGGTTGGAATATATAGGACAACCTTGTGTTGAGAAAATGTAAATATTTTAACCCTTTATGTTGCAAAATACTCTTTTCATAAATTCATCTGCATTTTCATCACATTAGCTGATACTGCTTTCAGAGATTTTGAATGTCAGCATGGTAAAGCGTACTTACCAATACCTACACAAAATCAACTTAGCTACAAGGCTCCTTCTTGTGTGAAGGAGAGGTTGAATCAAGCGTGGTCAGGCAATGTGCCTTTTTGGTGGCATTGGGAGCCTTTTCTGTGTGAAGTCGAGGCCTAACCATTCAACTTTCAGGTAGAATGTCAGCTATATATTTTCAAACTTCTTTTGTTTTTGCTAAAGAGAGGAAATATGGCTTTAATGCTGTCTGATAGTATCAGAGTTTATAGAACATTAATCCTTGAGATCTGAAGTAGAAAATGAGTTACAACTTTTGAAATTAATAAAATATGAAATCCATTTAGTCAAGATGCCTGTTTTTTAAACTTAATAAAAAGTGCCTATCTTTGTTTCTTCAAAACATTAAGCAGTGGAGTCTAACTAGAGTAAAGTTCAGATATTGCTGAGAAGTTCTGGCATTGCCTGTGACCAGTTAATTATCCAGGGGTTTTAGGTAACAGTGATTGTGTCAGAACAATGGTTACTTACAGTTTTTGACTGTGGATTGTCCTTTTCTTTAAGCTTTACGTATTTGTACATGGATTTTGCACTTTTTCACTGTTATTGAGCATGAATGAGGTGCAAAATCTGGATTCTGTGTTTTGACTAAGGTCAAAACCACACATTCATTTGCTTTCTCTGAAAATAGTTTTTAAAAAGATAATATATATGGATGCTGAGTACTTTCTAGTGAAATGCCCTCAGTGTGATATAGTAAACTTAGCAGGAAATACCTGATACCCATCCTATGGAAGCTAGTGTATTGTGCTGATGGGAATTTAAGATGCATGAGTACAGAAGGTGAACAAAGAAGAGATCCTGGTTTTGTTGGGCTGGTCACTCGTGTAGAAGTGCAGAGGCGTGCTTTGCCTCCCATGTGATGTCTTGCTCCACTTGAAACAATCGTTGAAGAAATCCAGGAATATGTCGTGGAACAAAGCAGTTCTGGGTACACACCATGGTGGGCAATGCTGTGGATTTGGAGACGCATCTGGAGGAGAAGCCAAGACATACCCCAGGTAGCCAGGAGATGGGAGTGTGCTTTCTGTGTGGCCTGGTGGGGTCCTGAATTCCTCTGTGCTTGGCAGCATGGCTTCAGTAACAGGAGTGGAGAGGGCTTGCTCCCAGATTAACCTTTAGCAAGGTGCCCCTAGGAAGCTGTTTTGAATTATCTTGGGCTCAGTGTAGGGAACTGAGCCTGGGTCTTCTCCTTCCTGGGTGTATGTTCTAACCATCAGGCGATTAAGTAAAAAGGGCAGGTGAGAAGGTTGCTGGTTTCCTTTGGCTCTATTGTAAAAGGAAGCATCTGCCATCAGTGCACTTTGCAGGGTGTCTAATCTTGTGTGCTGTGAAAACACCTTTGAGACTGAGCCCCTTAGGGGACTTGAGCAGATTCTAGAGCCTGCTCTGGCTGCAGCGCTGAGCTGTTCAGCCCTGCTGAGGCTGGGGCAGTTCTGGACATGCACAGAGGTGAGACACCACCTATCTGGAACATCTGAAAATCAGAAAAGTAAGGTGCCTCTGTGTATGAGCTTTCAGGATCACATTTTTTGTCACTATTGGATTTAGCTTGATGATACGCCATGATATTTTAATTTTTAATAAACTTTGGTCTAATAAAGTCAATCCCTATCACTGTGAGAAGCAGATATTTTTGGGTTTCTTTCTTGGTAACATGCAGCAAAGGTCTTACACAAATTGTCATGGGCAACCCTATGGTTGTATTAGTGTCCTCATTCAATCAGAATGTGCAAAATACAAACCCTAGGCAGAGCTAAACTACAAAGCAGAGGAGATTTTGACAATGCTAAATGGAGTGAAAGCACAAGGGGAAAAATATCTGAAATCCTCTTAGGTGATTATTAAAACAAAAACACACACACATGAAACCAGCCATGTTTAGACTGGGGTGGCACTGGGAACTGGCAAGAGAACAGCTTGTTCTTGTTGGATTTTTTGTTATTAGTTGGGAGCTGTAACAAAGCAAATATTTCAGGACTCCGTGTAGACCTCTGTGCATGAGATGACCTGGAGCGTATTGGCGGCTTTCTCCTTCCCACAGCACTGCTGACCCTGGCTACCTGGCAGCTCCTTGTGCTACCCCTCTCTAGTCACAAGTTCTCTCTTTCCTCCCCTCAAATTCTTCAGAAACTTCATGCTCATCTCTCCTTCCCAGCCTTCTTCCACTGTACTTCTCAGCTTTTCCACCCAAATACCCTTTTTCATCTGCAGTTGCACCTGTGTCTGTGCTACAGTTTTCCCTGAAGTAGCATATCCTCTCATGCATCTTGTTTGCTTGCACTGGCCATCTGTGCATGCATGCATTTGGCACTGGCAAGAGGCAATGGGACCTGCATCTTCACGAGTCCAGTCTGTGCTAACATTAATGCGAACTTTTAGAAATACATTCAAAAAACCTTAAGAAGTGCAACCTCACCTTTTGGCTTCTTTCTTCAGTAGTTATTCAATGGTACCTGCATCCCTTTCCAGCAAAAATGATGACATTAATAACAGCAGGTCCCCCAATAGAACACTAGATTGCTGAAGTTATATGAAGCTGTCTGAGAATACGTGGTGGGGCAGCATCGTTTACATTTCAGGCTGATCCAATTAATGTTTATCTCCTTTCCACTGCCATGTATGGAACATTATAGGTGAGGAATGACATTAGTTATAGGTAAATTGCATCTAGTTCATGGAGTTGAGGCCAGTGATTATACTCAGAAGACATAATGAAATAAACGTGCATATAATTTCATGAGACAATGAAAACTGATGTGAGAGGAGCTGAAGGGAAAATAGAGGGAATGAAGCTGAGTGGCAGAATGAATCCCATGAGATTTGTCAGGCCAGGTTCATACGCATTCTCTTTCACAAAAGGGAAACACATAAGTAGATGAGAGAATTTGGCCTCCAGGCTTTAATCCAAAAACTTATTAGGCAAATCACAAAGATTTGATAAGGAAAATCTACCAGATACTGCAGAGAATGACCTTTCTCTGCTGGGTACCTGCTGGTGGCTTGGAGCATGGTGGCAGCTTCTGAGTGTCTTTATTCCTTAGGATGTTTCTGTTGCAGAAAGAAGCTGTGGTGGCTGCCCTAGCAGCTGGACGAGGTGACAATGAGTCAGGGTTGGCCTCTAATATCGGCTGCCAGCATGCAAACCAACACCCCAGAAAACAACTATGTTAGTTCTTGCTGCTGCTGAAGACACTGTGGTGGTACCTGAACCCATCCTGTTTCTGGAATTGCTGGTAACATAAAATTCATATGAGCTGAAGCTCTCTCCTTGGCTTAGGTGTTGGCAGGATCCCTTCCCATGATTTCTAACAAACTCTGCAGCAGCATCCCAACATTCTGGGATACTTAAAACTAGAATGTAAAAAACAATAACAAACAACTCAAAGAGGCATTTGGCAAGTGCAGTTTGGTGAAATAGAAGACCTCTACCATTTCCAATTTCTTTCAATTGCGATGCTGGCAGAGAACATCTACAGAGTTCTGAGCAGCTTTGTTCTTTGGCCTTACAGAAATTAAATACAAGATAAAAAAGAAATTAGATTATTTGTTTTAAATAAAATTATGCTTGTTTGTGTCTCTCTAAATGAGCTGCAGAATAATTGCAGTTGTTTTATAGCACTCAATTCTGTTCTCAATATCTACTGAAAGCAAAGACCTGGTTTAATGCTTTAGGTTTTGTTTTACTGACTAGGCAGTTTATAATCGTAAGCAGTTTTGCATTTAAACTTTGAAACACTGTTTAGGAATTGTTAAAATTTGTATTTGTTGAATTAATATATCCTTTTTTTCTGAATAAATTTTCCATTATTTTAACATTATATAATCCTTCTTTTGATGTTATGAAATGTCTAACTTTAGAAGTCTACAGTGCAATGGTTTGCACCTGAGTTACTCATATTCTCTTCTTATATAGTTGACAGCAAAAGGTAGGTACTTTCTGGTTCCTGAGCTAATCTGGCTCCTTTCAGAGAAGAAATGCTCCAGAGATGCTATTGATTCTGTTGACTGGATCTCTAACAAAGGTGAGAGTAATTTTGAGTGATTTGGTTCTACATAGATACCTATATTTAGGTAGATGAATCTCGTGCTAGGAGCTTGGTCATGAGGAATGCTGTGAGGGAGAATCAAAGCTAGGCCCAAAACTTGTCAGGAAAAAACCTTGCAATTTCTCTCTCCTGAATTCACAGAATCATAGAACTGTTTGGTTTGGAAGGGACCTTAAAGAACCTCTAGTTCCAACTCCCCTGTCATGGACAAGAACACCTTCTGCTAGACCAGGCTGCTCAAAGTCTCATCCAACCAGGCTTTGAACACTTCCAGGGAGGGGGCAGCCACAACTCCTCTGGGCAACCTGTGCCAGGGTCTCACCACCCTCACAGGAAATAATTTCTTCCTAATATCCAGTCTAAATCTTCCCTCTTTCAGTTTAAAACAGTTTCCCCTTGTCCTATCACTACACTCCCTGACTAAAAGTACCCTCTCCATCTTCTCTATAGCCCCTTCAGGTACTGAAAGGCTTCTCTAAGGTCTCCCCAGAGCCTTCTCTTCTCTAGGCTGAACCACCCCAACTCTCGGCCTGTCCTCACAAGGGAGGTGCTCCAGCCCTCTGATCACCTTTGGGAGTGTTTGAACAAGAGCCAGGAGCAGCAGTGGCAAATCAATTACTCAGGACGTTGTAAGAATAGAGGGCTTATTGCAAGTGGCTTCAGTCATGGAGGTTGGATGCCTAGGAAGACAATGTGGAGCTGTCAGGCACAACCCATTCCTCACAGGGTTAAAGTCAGTAATCCTTCGCACAGCTGAGGCTGCTAGTGCCTCAATTACTGAAAGATAAAGCTCTGCTCTTTAAGCTAATGGAATAATGCAATTAGGGTGACGCTGTACTGATAAAGTCTTATCCTTTAAAGGGCCAGTTGTTAAAGATTGACACTCCCCATGCCAGACACAGTGTAGCTGTGCTTCAACAATCTGCCTGACCAAGCCTTGCTGTGGCAGAGGGCCACCATGTGGTACCTACCCATGGCTCAGGAGTAGGAAGGAGTTTTGCAAACAGAAATTAGGTAGGAAGTGGGAGCAGGGGAGAATATGATAAAGGTTATCACTGCATGGTGTGGAAATGACAAGCAAAGGTTATGTTCACTGACTCTTTTCATACAACAACTATGGGACATTAAATGAAGCTAGCAGGAGCTAGGCTAAAACCAATAAATAATAAAATTAAGTGGATTTCCATAGAATGGGTAATTGAGTTAGGCTCCCTGCATAAAGGATGTTGTGACTGCTAAAATTGTGTGTGGCTCAGAAAGAGACCACAAGTTTGTGGAAATCTGTTAAGGGCTGCTATTATCAGAGAGGCCACATCCAGCCCAAGGAGTCCCTGAATATGGCCAGAGACAGGGATAATATTGGCAGAAGCACAACATATTCTTGCACTGTTCTTATACTCTGATTGGGGCTAATGCTTAAGGAGACAAGATACTGGATTAGATGCACCTTAGTGCTGACATTTACAACCACTTCTGAGTGTTCTTTCACCTCCAGATAGCTATTTAATCTTCCTTAAGTCATCAGCTTTTTTTCCAGAACAACCTTGCATGTTCATCATAGCATAGAACTGTGTTTTCTTTTCCTGTCACGTTATAATAGTGTATTTGTTTTGTTGGCTTTTCTCATATTTATTTTTAAAATGAGATATTAATCTCAGGGGAATAAAACTCATGAAAAAAAAAACCCTTATTCATGCCAAAACACTTCTGGGAGATCTGTTTTTGTACTTTAGAAGATGCAAAAGTAAATTTAACTTGCTGAGGTCAGACTTTCATCCTGCTTTCCAGAATAAGCTACAAAGAGCTGTTTCTGTTTCTTTTTAAATAATTTAAAGTTATCTCGGAAGACTTTTGGTATTTAATAATTATGAGTTTGTCCTAAAAACTGATGAGCAGCAACTTCAAGTGTGCACTGGCTTTGCTTATCACGCCTTGAATTAATGGCACAAAACATGCAAGACCTTCATTGTGGAAAGTGCAAAGAATAACAATGGCTATAATAAATTCAAGAAATATTTTATTTTTAGTTGTTTCTTTAAGACAATAGAAAAATACTTGAAAGTGTGCATTTAATGTTCAGTTTTCTGAAACAGTTTTTTTTAACCCTTGGGTGTTATGAGAGATGCCATTAATCATCAAAAAAGCAGATAGCTAAAGGTAAGTAGAGGTTCTTTGTTTTTATGATCAGCAGCTCAAGATACAGAGGCTGATGCAAATCTGCCATGGGTATAGGATCTAATTAGGAAAGTTGTTACCTAAAGGCACTTCTTACTTTTCTATTCCCCATCCAAAGGGAAGTGCACTTGTACGGTGCATTTTACTTTTATCTGCTCTGACGAGAGGAACTGTGCTTCTCTGTTCCTTTCATGTCAACCTGGATTAATCATCTTGTGTCAGGTGAGAGCAAAGCTGATGCCCAGCTGACCAGCCATGTATCTGCCAAAAGCAATACGAGCATCGCCAGCCTTCAGCTTTCTGTCCTGCCTCTGGGACTCTTGCAGCTGTATCCCATGAGAAAAACAGGGTAGTGGAGCACAGAGATGGCCGTAGGCTCATGGAAATGGAGGGCTGATAGCGTGGCTAGAGTGCATTGCCCAGGCTGAAGTAAGACTGTCAAATCAGTATCGTTAATCTGCTTTCACTGTGGGAAGAGCTGATAGAAAAGTCTGGTTTTAATATTTCTGAATATGCTGTGTAACTGTTATTATGCAACTACAATTGCATGATCCCAGCCAACTGTGTAAAAAACAAACTGTTTGTGAATGTCCAGATTTAAACCCGTGTTACAGAGATGTTGTGTACTTAGAGAAAGCACTGCAGTCCTTGGGATGTATATTTTGGACACGAAAATGCTCACAAAGGGCAAAATTCACTTACAAGTGAGGATGCTCAGAATGTCTGGTCAGGAGTCTGAAAATCAGTGTTTTCTCAGCAGTTTTGGTCAGCATCTTCTGCTTCATACACTCACTGTGAAATGGGATAATGGTATCAGCTCAGCTTAGCGTCATTGAGAAGAAAAGCACTCAGGTGCCATAGTAAATTTTTTATAAATAAATGGTTAATATTGCACCTGGTACAAAGGCTGAGTAGTGCACTATGAGTAGAGCTTGAGACTAGTGAATTTATTTAGTGAGTCAATGAGCATTAAATGCAGCAGGAATTCTGTGACAAGATCACCATGTGATTATGCAATCTCGGGTCTACCCACATTTGCCTCTTTTTGTGATGGAACAGCTACATTTTCTTTACTCTGTCATTTGAACATGGCACCTTGAAAAAAGCACTATATTTCCATGGGCATTTGCTCAGTGAAGCCTTTCGGGATTTTAAATATCTCCTTAAAATCCTTGCTCATACCATTGTAATGGTAATGCACTGCTTTTAGCAGCAAGCAGAGCTGTATAAATGCTTAGGCAGCATGAGTATGATCCAAGTGAGAAAGAAACAACCACAAAAAAAATGACCAAACATATACTTGCTATGAGTTAAAAGTTATTCTCAAAGAGTCCAATGAGCCTGTGTCCTGGTGGCAGCAGGTAATAACATATCAGTGATAACTGATACCCTGAGGAATTGTTGCTTATGTAAGGAAAGGTTCAGAAAAATGTGTGTGCTAAACTGTTATGTTCTTACCTGTTAGCACTTCTCTACACTTATTCCCACAGGTAATGTTATATTACTAAGTCTGGAAGTCAGGGAAGGAGAAGCAAAGCCATCTGCAAAACCAAACTGCTGTCTGGGAAAGATGATGTTTATTTTTCTCTTTCCTGTTGGAGAACAATTTCTGCCTGGTCAGAAGTAGGTGCCAAAATTAGCAGCGAAGGTGTTGTTGATTAATCTTCAAAGTAATATGTTTTCAGTGTGACAGCAGAAAGCCAAAGGGTACATTGAAGCTTGCTCCTGCAATGCTAGGCTGGCGGGTGGTGCAGGAGCACTAGCCTGCACTGGCAGGACTGTGCTGTTGAGAACCAAGAGCTGCTTCCAGTACTGCTGCTTCTCCAGTTTCCTCCCAGCAGGAACCCAAAACCCCCGATAATGAAGGGTGAGAAGTTTGTGAAGGTTGTAGTTCTAAATCCACATGTGTAGGGGTCCCATTTGTGTTATTTGCTCTTGCAAAGTATTCAGTTTGTAAGTACTGAGCTAATTATCTATAGATTCCTGAAATTAGCTTTTGAGAAGATCTGACTTCGCTTTTTCTGCCAAAAATAGAAACGAGGCACAATTTTTTAAGTCAGCTGAGTATGTTACTAGAAGGATTGGTTTTGAATTAATCCAAGTTTTTGAAGAAGGAAAAAATTATGCTTTTTTCCAAAGAATGTTCACTAGAATGTTTGCATTCATCTTCATAATTTTTGGACTGTTGTTTTTCCTGATTTTGCAGCAGCAATGAGACCTGTTGTTGATGCCATGTATACTAGAGACACTAATTCATGAACTCTTCCCCTTGGTACACGGAGAGGAGCATGGACCTGATACGCAGAGATTTAACAGATGCCATGATCTCCTCGTGAGACCTGCCTGTATACTGCAGAGTGCTTACGTTCTCACAGACTTTGTTATTCTTCATACAATTATATTAGACAAGTTGACATAAAAAGGGATTTAAGTCCAAGAAATGAGGTTGCTCGGTCCACTGAACCTTCATTTTAATTCCTCCTCACCACCCACCCACTACTTTTGTGCCTAATTTTCTGATTTTGCTGCACAAGCCAACAGGCTGAGGTTCAAGCTCAAAGAAAAACTGAAAAAACCCAAACAACTCGCAAATCTGCTTAAGCAGGCCCCTAAAATCTCAGCAGGATTAACACTGAGGTATCAGGTATTTCTCTAGGCTGAAGTGATGCATTCTCATCCAGGGGTTTTGGGGTTTTCTGATCCATGTCTTGCAGTCGAGTGTGTTTCTATCTGAATTGCACCCTGCTCACTGACTGGAGAAGCACACATTCCTCACCAGCACTAGTTTGGCGCCAGAAAGCATCTGGGACCAGCCCTCCAGGGCCAGTTCTGCTTAGTGGAATCTGGCATTTCATTCTTTGGGAAAGGTGGTGAATGTTGTCTGACTTTGTACGAGGGAAAACAAGCTGAATTCAAAGGCAAACCAAGATGTTCTCTGTGCTTAAAAAAACCCCAGAACAACACAAAAACAACCCCTGAAAGCACTACAGTAAACAAACTAGAAAAGCTTACAGCAGATAAGGCGTAGTGGGGCAACCCTCCTGTGGGAAATCTGGCCTCTTTGATACAGCCAGACAAACAAACAAACTAAAAAAATTCTGCAGGTAGAGAGTGAAGGTTTAGTGATTACTCAAAAATATGTTGTACTTGAATTCTGTCTGCTAATGTCATTCTGTTCATGCATCACTGTGAAGCCTCAGAAGTCATAAAATGATCTTATATTGAGTACAAATGGAAAACAGAGGGTACTATAACTCACCCACTCCCGCTGCAGTCGTGCTGCGTGAGGTAATCTGGAATTCCTCAGCAGGGACCCTGGAGCTTGCCATTCAACTGATCTGATGGTCTTCATACCCTGCAAAGGATTATTTAAAATATTCAGATTTAAAGATTTGTGATTAATTTGAAGGCAAAACCAGCTGTATGCTGGATCATTTATTTCCACATAATTTATATCATATTGTCTCTAGACTAATTTTTTCCAAGTGTGCTGCACTGCTGTATATGGGTAACCACAAGCTGTGGCGTAGCAGTTGCTGTATGCAGGGTATAGCAGGAGGGAAACTGTCATTTCTGGAACCTGGACTGCTGCAGGGGATGGTCTGTAGCTCAAAGCTATGCTTGGTAGGTGGTGGCTTCTGTTTAAATCCAAGGGCCATGCAGTATTGCATGCCTTGTGTTACCCGGCAATAACAGACAAATTGTGAGAGCGGTGATGTTGCAGGCTGTGGCTGGTTTATGGGCTTCAGGATCTTCCCAACCATCTCTGAATGATCAGCTGTGAAATAGTTAATAATTTTGATATATGCTAGTGTGTTTTTAGGTTTCAGGATAAGTAATAAACAAGTAAGTCAGTGCATGCCTCTTTTGCTCCAGGTTATCTATGGATGTAGGAATACCTTCCATGGATATGTACAAGGTTCATATTTATAAAAAAACCACTCATAGCGGTGTTTTTATGCTCTGACTCATGGGCATATTGTCGGAATCTTGTCCACTACATGACCCAGTCCTCCCCTAGTTTCCAGCTGAGGTGCTAAAGTAACAGTCAATGTAAAAGCAGTCAGAAGGACCAGTTCCTGACTGCCTCATCATCACCTTTCTTTTCCCTGTACTAATCATGGCTTTTTATCAGTGCCCTAAATTCTCCCTCTGGCTCCTCTTCTGGATGTCTTACTACTATTGAAATTTGAGAGTCAAAACTGAGCTGCTGTTGTTGGTATCACTGCTGTCAATTTTGTATGGGAGTCTATGAGCTAGGAGTGATCTTTAAGTCTTCTGTCCCTCTAGAAGGCATGCACCAATCATGCATTAATTATTTTTACAAATATTTATAAGTTTCCTCCTCTTCTGTGTGCCCAAACTACCAAAATCCTCATCTGAGCATCCTGTCTTAACTCCTGTAACCTTCCTCCCCTCAAGATGGAGTTACATATGACTGCTAAGCTACTCTTACATCTGTTCAGCACCAAAACAGGGAAGTTTTTCTCCTGCCTGCTCCCACCCTATTTCCTTCTCTGCCCTTGCCCTGTTCTGCTGTCTGTCAGACCCTGGGTTCAGCCTGACAGAAAACTCTCCGCTTCTTGTTGCTAGATTAGTTCTCTGCCTTTTTAGTGACTTGAGTATTCTGATGGTGGGATCCAACGAGCTCCAGTGCCAATGCAAAGCAAGAGGCAGCAGCAAGGGATAGTGATGAAAGAAACTGGATGAATGTTTTCAACACTGAGGGTTATGAGCCCAGCTAGAACTCTGCCATCGACCTTTTCCTTCAGGTTTCCATCAACTTAATGGAGCCCTTGCGTAGTACTCATGGTGCATAGTTTCTACAGCATGTTTCCTTGCCTGTCACTTTGGGCATGTTCCTTCCTGATGTGTCTCTATCATTGCAGCATATAAAGATTAAGATTCTTGTCTGCACCTTGAATGCCCTTCTACTCCTCTCTGTTATCTTTTCCTATCTTAACCCATAACCTTCACTTTACCAGTGATACTTTCATTTTCCACCCACTTGTTTTATTTATTTTATTTTATTCAGATGCGGAGATGTGTGTATGTACCTATAAACAAAAATTTATTTAATATTTGTCTTGATACGCAAAGATCCTTCCCTCAGTTCATCAGCAAGATGAGAACCCTCTCCCCAAAATATGCATCTTTGTATGGAAACAATGAATAACAACAATGGAGGAAAAATTAAAGAAGCTACTACTGATTATTTATATGAGGAAAGAGAGTAGTGTTTATTGGTTTAAATACTCAGCCACTCTCCTAAATCTCTTTTAACTTAAAGAATCTGTTTTGTGCACAACAGGGACTAAGTGTTGCATGTATTTGTAGGGCCCATTACACTATAGGAACCTAATTTTGATGATCGTACCCTAACAGAAACATTTCCTAACAACCAATGTGAGTAAAGCAAGTAAAATAAAATAACATCTGTCCTCAGTGCCTGGAAGCACAGAATTACCAAAATAAAGTGTTTTTTGCAGTTCCGCCTTTCTGAAATATTACTTTACATTTTCCTGGTTTTCATGTCTAGCCTAGGCAGCAGCAGCCTGTGCTGGCAGCAGCAGAGGTGTTCCCATCAGACATGTTTTCAAAATAGAACTGCTACAGAAGTTCCAGCTGTTACCCTGCTCACAGCGTGGCCTTTTCCGGTGGTACTGTGGAGAATATCTTTAGCTCTCCACTTCAAGAGAGGTGGTGCTTGTCAAAGAAACCCCTAACTCGTGTCTTTTGCTTGTTATACAAAATACATTTTTTTCAGTGTGTGTCGCAAGTCAAAGCCAACTTAAAGTCGGGAAACTTGACCATGAAGAGTTTGAAAATGAGCACTACAGGTACAGAAGGGCAGCATTCAGATAAATTCAGATTTGATCTGGCCTACGTGACATGGCACAGCAGCACAAATATGGGCAGAAGATGAAGTATGAAAGCTTCCATTAGTAGAGCTCATCTCCAAGGCTGTCAATACTTCTGGAAAGGGACTATGTAATCTTAATAGGTTGGCTAAATTTCATGGCTATCTTTGTACATCCTGGTGTAAAATAAAATACCCTATCTAGCAGTTGAGGTCTTTTGTACGACTTTCATCAGGTTCTGCATACCAGGAATGTGTATGGGGGTCAAATATTTCAAAACATTGGCTTGTTTCCCTGAGCAAGGTATCAGTAGAGTATTGTAGGGGTAAGTCAATGGCATATGGGGAACCAGCTACTCGATAGCATTGTGATTAACCATGCAGCCATATGTATTGGGAGTCATCTCGAGGGATAGGAACAAAAAGACAGCATCGTCTGCTTCCAGCTGGACACCAGCAGTGATATGGAGCAATACCGGAGGTCACCTGGGTATGCTTCTGGCCACGGGACTGGCACACTACTGGAAGAGGCATAGACCAATGAGAGGTGATGGGATGTGGACCAATAGCAATGTATATAACACTGTGTCCGCCCTCACGTATGGGGGATGCGACCCAATCATTGTGTACACTCTCGGCAGCTGATACGAATGTATAAAAGCAGAGTTAAAGTAAATAAAGATGTTCTCTACTGGCTTCATACTGGAGTAGTGAAGTTCCCTACACCCCCGCAGAGTATCAGTAGGCAGCTGTTCAGCTGAAGGTCCTGTTCCCTTCTCCCTGACACCCTCCCCTGATGGAGCCTGATATTTATTTTCTGGTGCCTGTGCAGTGTATTTCTTTATTCTTTGACTTTTTACAGCAATTGTGTTGTAGCTCTGATAGTTAAGCTTGTAAAAGGAGGAAGGTTTGGAAGGACGGGTAATATATGTTACTGGACCAATTGATGTATGCAAGCATTTCAGCAAGTCTGATCCAGATACTACTGGAAACCATTACTCCCAGGCTGCTGATACATTTTTCCCAGCAGCAGGACAGACCTAGGACTTTTCCACCCCTCTAGAGCTACTCATTCCTCACCCCATCCCTGAATTCACTATTGCCTCAGAATGGGCCTGTACTGTAAGACAAGTGAAGTTCTGCTGGTCATTTTGAAGTAGCCAAAGAAATGAAACAAAATATTCTTTAATTATGTTAATGAATTAGCCCCTCTGTGGGGGATGTGATGTTAGCAGAGACATTTCAGTAGAAGCAGAGGTAACAGATGGAGAAAGAGGGAAAACGTTTACAAAACAAGGTTAAGTCAGAAGGAGATGAAATGCTGGAGAATTGTAATGACCATAAACCCAATGTCTCTATTTTGTACTATTTAATACTAAATAGCATTATAATAATAACTAATCCTAAATATTTTGTAAATCTTCCTTGAGGATTGGGATTGAGATGTGAGAGGGAATTATTGTTTTGTAGTGTCAAATGATAATTGGGCTTTCTTATTTATAATTCTTGTGAGTTCATTCTAGTATGTAGCAGTTGGCAGACTTCACCTACAAGGACCTTTGGTACACAGGATGATGTGCATTAAATGCTGGATGTCTAGATGTTAACTTTGATGTTGAAGAATTAAGAACATTTCTTGTAGTCCTCCTGGAAAGATCTGGCTGTATTCAGTGCTCCACTCTTTTTTTTTTTTTTCCTGGCAAGTTTGAAAGGCTGAAAAGTTGCTTGAAAGCTCTGAGAGAAACTTCTAGAGGAACATTTGTCAAATATGACTTTCTTCCCCAATAGACTGTAATTTTTTTCCATGTGGATGCCAGTTTGAGGAAATATGTGACAAACAGAAGTGTCTTGTTAATGGGAGTTTTCCTATTGTAGGCGATGTTTGCTAGAGAATAAGCCTGATTATTTCTTACAATTCTCATGCTCTGACATGGAGGTAGCATTTATGACTATCATGTTTAGTGATATTTAAGCCAAAGTACCAGTGTAAAAATACATTAAGAGTAGAAACTGAAGTTTATCGTCATTTGTTTTCTTCAAAATTCATTGCTTCCTCCATTTCTACTCACTCAAGAGTTAGTAGCTAAAATGTGTCTAAAACTGAGACCTTCACAGCTGTGCAAACTGTGCAGCAACCAACTCTTTAAGGTGTCCAGAAAGGAAAGCAACTTCAAGAATGGAGGCTTTTTTCAGATTTAAAAAAAGTCATATTTAAAATTCTTCTGACTGTGTGTCATAGCATGAGCAGCTGTCACCACATCCGACTAGGAGCCTGAAGGATTAGAAGGAAAAACTCCTTTATCCTCCCTTGAGTTTTATGTTATCCCCAGCTCTCAGCCTAACTACAAAATTTTCTGGCTTCATGGTTTTCTCCCTTTTATGAAGATGCTTTTTCTAAAATGCTGTCTCCCAGCACTTATTCACGAAGCTCTACCCCTGACAATATTCACAGCTCCATTAAAAATTACAACCCACCCCTGGCTGACCTGTCCTGCTCTGTGCTCCCACGTCTGTGCTGCGAATACCTCAGGGCAAGGTCCTTTCCACAGAGCAGGACCCACTCATCTCAGCCTGAGTGAGACCAGGACAAAGCGAATCACTTTGCAATAATAACCATAGTGCACAGAAGTCATGCTATTAAATATGTGGCATGTGTATCCTTTCAAAGGAGTCTTTAAATGTCATTAAGTAAAAAGTATTAATAGAGGATGTGCATTGCTTGTTAGAAGTATGCCTTGTGGCACAAAAGGAAGCCCTAGTAGCTCAAGTAAATGGTTAAATTGTTGTATAGAAGTAAGAAATGTGTGTTGTTATGAAAAGCATATTAAAGTGAACGACCCACCTGGATTCAATCCTTATGCCTTTTCAAAGCATGTCACAAGAGTAGTAATGAAACTCCAGTTTTGAACCTGGAGAAAACAGCAAGTTAGAAGGAGGGAATGTTAAGTACTTACAAGATAAGAAATTACAGGCTTGAGAGAGAAAGTCTGGTTCTGCATTGTTGGCTGTGATGCTGTTTTCTTGGTTTGGTTCTTGTCAATCAGCCATGATAATCTATATTTCCTTCCATGTATTTTGCTAGCAATGCCAATAGGTTTATACTAGGGATGAATTTCACTGACTGAGTAGGAAAAATGTTTCCTTGATATTTTCTTGTGAAGCTTTAGCAAAAATGTTTTTGTTTAAGTAGAAACCTGCAGCTCAGACAGACACTACTGCTATTTCTGCTGCTGAAGTCAGAGAGTGAAATTGGCTTTGTAAGAGTGGACCATACTCAAAAGTGAATTAGTTTTAATTGTTAAGCAAAGCAAAATGCAAAACCTAAAGAATTCAGACACACGCTGTAAGTATTTTAAGATCCAGAATTGCCTTTTGAGTAGTAGTAACAAGATGTTAACATTGACAGTTAATAGTCTCATTAATAGGAGCACAAGATGTTAATGCTTAAAAATATTTATGGATTATGCTTTCTAATAGTTGACTGTGATTTGGGCACTGTACTTTTTAAAGTCCTGTATTTAACAATATACATATATATATATTTAAAACATGTACTTTCATATTGTACCACATTACTGACATTTTCCTTCCTCTGGGTTGTTGATTACTGACAAATGGACACATAGTGCTCACCTGGTCATATCTTACAGAGATTTGAGCTGGACTGCCAATGCAAAGGGGTATTTTAGGCTAAGTAAGGTCTTCCAGGACAGAAGCACTGAATAATTGATCAGCCCATCCTTCTCTGTGAATTGTCACACTCCACTGCGCCTGTGCATGGTTGACTGAATTCTCTGTCAAATGATGTCCAGAGCCAGGGAGCAGATCGGGCAGTCTGGCGGAGGCAATGGCAGCGCCTGTCTCAGCAGGGGCACGCAGCATAACTGCCCTTGCTGCACAGGGTCTTTTTGATATAGCTTGTGGGATCGCAGTCACCAAAAGCAGGAAAGTGCTTTTGTTAGATCAACAGATGTCTACTTTTTTTTTATTTTAATGGCAAGCCAGAACAACTCTTTATTTAACAATCAAGATGTAAGTATCGTGTAACAAACCAATCAGCAAGTTTGCTTTAGCATCTCAGCTGGGTTTACACAGGCATTTAGAAGTTCTTTGTTGTTTTTTTTTAAACCTTGAGGGAGGTCTTGTGCTGATCTCCGAGCAGCAGCCAGCCTGTCAAAGCAGCAGGCAGCAGTTGAACTCGGGCTGTTGAGCCCTTGCAAGCAGTTTTCATGCTGTTGGCATGTTCAGCAGCACCATTCCATGGAGTCTGTTTCTGGAATGCAAGAAGACGACGGTGCTTATTCACCACTGGAGAGTATATTCATAACATGGATGAAGGGAGCAGCTGGTGCCTGCCTAGGTCCCTGTAAAATTCATTGGTGAGGGAGTGGCAGTGAAAAGCAAGTTTCATGCAGAAGATTTGTTATGTAGAGTCCATACGTGTCTGCAACACTTCCTTTAGAAAAATATTTTTATCTACCTGCACTCTTAGAAAATTATCTTAATGTCAAAATGCTATAGGGTTTGCATGTTTATTTTAACCAAATAGAGCATTGTTCTCCAGGATTAATAAAAAAGAGTATGCTGAGATATAGAGGGATCAGTACTGAGTATTCTTGTATGTAATGCTGAGATGGGGCTGGCTTACAAGCAACACTGAGCACCGGAGCTGCCTCTGCCATCCCTTCAGCTATGTCTTTCAGATAAGGTGTGTCTTCATATTGAGATATCTATCTCAAGGTAGAACCTGACAGAGACACTTAGTGAGCTGGGGTCACCTGGAGCTGGTCATTGGAACTGGTCACCTTGGATCTGCATTAGTATTTTATAACAGGAGGGATATCTTGATAGGAAAGCATAAGTTTTTTGCAGTGAAGGCAAAGCATGGGAGTGATTATGCAGCACAATAATTACATGGCATTTAATTATTTTATTTCAAGAAAACATGCTCTCTGCACATATCTACTCAGACTTTTTGTAAACCGTAGTAAGCTGCCAACTGCATTTGAAGATCTTGCCCTTGAAGAATCTTGCCCAGAGCATGTCTTTCAGAACAAGCATTTCCCGAGAGCTGGGCACCTCATTACAAAACTACGAGGTTTCACAGACATGAAAAAAAGGCAAACAACCAAAATTTATGCTTTCTGTATCTGCTGGTCCCATCCTCAGTATCCAGGCTGATGCACCATCCACCAAGGCTATTTTTGTTACTTTTAAACAAGTAGTGCTGGGACTCTTTAGTCCACTCGGGATTCCTTCCAGTGTCAGCTGTTGCTACTGGACGTAAGTACATGGGAATATCTTAAGGACAAAATCCTGCCCAATTCAGAGGCATCTTCCGCTGGAAAAACAGCAAAAGATTGTCTCTCTTGACCAGCAAATAATAGTGAAAGAGGAAAAATTAAGTCTTAGTGTATAAGGGGTGGGGAGGGGGGAAGAATCTTTTAGAAGGACTCAAGGTGAGATGGGGTATTAAAAGTATGGTGGAAATATTTTCCTGATACTGAAAATTTGCAAAGGAGAAACCATTTTCAAGAAAGCCTGTTTGATGTCCTGGAAAAGAGAAGCCAATATCCAGTCACAGCAAAATTCATATTTTATGTTTTAAAACAGGCAAATTATGTTGAAAAAGTCAATCTTTGTAATAAGTAGATCTCTGAGGCTTAAGGATCTCATTGATGTCAGACTTTTTCACAGAGTAATAGGAAGAAATAATGTAATAAATATATGAAAAAATGTTGCAAGAAAAACAACTTTGACAAGGAGACTTAGCAGAAGACAGGGAATTTGAAATTTATTTATGTTAGGTTCACTAGAGTTTAAGCCCTTCAGCTTTTTTCTGTAATGGCTCAGGGAAGCAGGCAAGCAGAGGCTGGGATCAGCTCCAGTAAGGCTACAGTCCGTCGATGTGGGGCATCATAGGACACTGCAGGGTCCTGGGGGAACCTCTCCGGGAGGGGTGGTGTGAAGGGTAACAGAGGCTCTGGGTGGGCAGGCAACAGCATGCAGCTGCATTGCCTGCCACAAAGGTTTTTGGATAAAATCAGGGGAGGCGAGGGCAGCAGCTACAGCCAGAGAGACCTGGGCTCTGTGAAGAGATAACGGCTGCAGGGAGGAAGGGTTGAGCAGCCAGGTGCTAGCTGGAGCCACGGGGGTGAAGGAAGGGTCACGGGGTGTCCCCTTCACCCTGGGAGCTGAGCTCTGCTCCGAGGCAGCTGTTCTGGCAATGCTGAGCATTTGTCACAGCATCTGGTGGCAGTGAGGCTGTCACCGCCTCGTGTGCTGGCGCCTTGCTGCTGGGTGTTAGCTGACAGTGTGGCTCCTACACAGAGAACCAAGGGGCTTGGGAAGTTTGAATTGTAATCCTGCTTTACTGTAGCTCTTGTAATTACTGTGACCTGCAGTAAGCCAGTGCATTCCTAGAACTGTGCCATCACAAACAAACACGTGGTTATAAGCTGGCCCAATTCCTGTATTTGTTTCCCTCAATGAGTATTTTCTTGAATGAGAGGCAGCCTTATCTCCACAAGCTAAACTTCAGCGCTCTGAGGTATAAACACAAACTTTGTCAAATGACTGAATAAAAAAACAGCCAAGGATTTCACCTCCTGGGCCCTGGAACAGAAGGCCACTGAGCTGATACTTAGTACGAGATGTCTGTGTCCAGTGTTACCTGTGAGATTTGCATGGATAAATAATACAGTAACTGTGACTATGCCCTCAGGATATTTTTCTACAGTATTCCTAGTTTTACTAGTACTAATCCAGACTCTTAATTGGGTTGCTTTGATGGACTAAAGAAAATTAGTCCAGCAATGTAGAGTTTGGTGATGAGAATGATAGCGGGTGGGCTAATTCAGAACAGCCTGAAGGTTTTACTCTGCACTAGAAAGTCCTTTTTATCCTCTAGCACTGGGAGATCTGGAAACATGGAAATATGTAATATCATATCAGTCAGATAAATATTTAATGTGGTGCTGGAAGCTGGGAAGAAATGCCATGTGGAGATTCATACTAAAAATACTCTTTCTTCTGTAGTCTTTCCCAAAAACATCTACTACTAGTTCTGGAATTACGATAGTGAGCTAGATGGATATTGGTTCTTGACACAGTATGCCTGATTTTATGGTTTTATACATATGTATTGCCTTAGCCTTGCTTGTTACACCAGTATATTTCCAAGTTGCATGTGAGGAAAAAAATGTGGATTGGAGGGCAATGAGCATCCAGTATAAAAAACCTATTTAAATCTGAACAGAAAGGATATGTGCAATGCAATAATGATTAAAACTGAGCAGTCAAAGGTGCTTTTTGACCACAACGTATTATTTTATCTATTGCATTTGAACATAATTGCTGGTATGTGTCATTATCTTGTAGCCTGGGCCACGCTCTGCTTGCAGATTCCTCATAAACAAGTATTCTGATTGCAATACAGATTTTGAGATGTTGCTTCTGGGAACAGAATTGCACTGCAAGTTAGTTTTGAATTAGCCAGTTTAGAAGTAATAACATTTGGAGGTTTTCCATGAAGAAAACAGACCTGATCATAGCCACTGATGAAATTTAGCCGAGAAAGATCCTCAGTTTAGATATTAATTTTAAATACAGAAACATGAATAACTATCAGCATGTACATTTGTCTGTGCTATTTATTTATGGTCATTCCATACATTTTTGTTTCTTTATTAAAGTAAAAATTGCAAACTTATGTTTTTGTTTGCTAATTATCATAATGACCACTTTTCCAGAGTTTCCTGCGTACTCTTTATTTCCCTGGCAAAAAATGGTAAAGAGGCCAGAATTTATCTGCAGCGATATCACTCAACACATACATTAAACCATTTCCTCTAGTACAATATAGCTGATTTATTTTTCCACAAAGCTGATTCATTTGATTCTGGAAAGCTCGTCTCTGGGAAGGATGTCTTGTAGGGAAGGATGTTCTGTAGGAACTTGGTTCTTGGGTACTGTTGATCCTTTGCTACCTGCTGCTCCTGATGCAGTGGGGGAGAGAGAGCAGAGCTGAGAGCTGCTCAGGGAAGCCACTCTCCCAGGATGCTGCTCCCAAGCATCTTTTGGGTTTATAGGACTGTGAGACACTCCCCAGGGCATGAAGGGAAAAGATGGTTCAGAAAATAACCTTGAGATTAGAGTGATATAAAAGTGATACACCACCTTTCCAGTCTCTGACTTAGACTCTCTGCTTTTGCTATGCCCAGCAAACTGGCCCACTGTTGTGCTGTGGAAAAAACATTATTACAAGTTGAGGCAGGTTAGTTTAGGCAACACTCACTTTAAGAAGTCATTGCCTTTGGATGCCCGTGCACACGCCTACTTCTTTGTCTGTAGATAATTACATGTACATTATATTATTCTGAATCCTAATTATGACAGTAATTTGATAAATTTGAATGAAATTGTGTGTGGATATTATATTTGGAAATGGGAATTTTATTTTTATTTTTTTTTAAGTTTAAAAACAGACCCGAGAGAGGCTGATTTCACTGATAGTTTATTTCTACAGTTTTCTTTTTCGTCCACCTGTTACAGTGTACTGTATTCTTGTTACAGTTTTGGGGTAGGAACTGTTTCCCTGGGTTGTGGGAGGCTCCCTGTGCAGTGGGGTCTTGATCAGATCCTATTGGCACTAATGTCTGCGGAGTGGGAGGCAGCCCAGGTAAGGACTGGGAGGAAAGCAGGGCACTTTATGAACCCTCCCTCTCTCATGTGCCAGCCATGCCCACGAGACCCAGGGCCTCCCTATCATCTCTTCTCATTTCTCCTACCTCAATAGGCCCCCCAAACGAGAGAGATTACATATACTGCAAATTAGTCACAACACTGGTGGTTGGTAACACACTGCAGAGAAGGTTATCCTGTTCTTACTGATAATAGGAGAACATTCTCTATCTTCCCTTTAATTCACACTGAGGAGGCATTTTTCAGTCTTACAACTTAGATGAAAAGGCAGTGATCTTGGAGCTTACAGTGCTTAAAATACAGCTTTGGCTCTGCTGGTGACTCACTCTGTGGCCCTAAATACCCCCCAGACTCCAGCTTCTCTGTCAAAAGGGGAGATGAATACTCACTTGTGTTTAACTGCAGTGATGATGCAAGACTTAATTAGCTGTGTTTGTTGAAAGCTCTAAAAATGTGGAAATGTCACTGCTCTTGATCATCTTGAAGAGCTGATGGCTTGGCTTGCCAATGTATTACTGTAGGGCCCCCTCTTCAGAAATGAATGGGAGACATGAATTCCCCTGGGTTTGTTGTTCTGCCTCGGCACACAGCTGAAGCTTGGTCGAAGCTTTAGGTGTCTAAGTAGGTGAACAGAAACTCAGTGGTTTCAGAAGGGAGGGTCACATCCCACCTGCTCCTGGGCACACCGGTTCCAGGTTTCCTCTGGGGCCACGTTAGAGAAGGTGCTACAAGTGGCTGCCTCCTTAGCCTCAGGTTACATCTGCCTGCTCTACAACTACATTTTCTCATCTTCTGTTTTGTTAACACGACAGCTCACTGGTGGAGGCTATTAAGAAATTATGGCTCCTCTGGCAGGACTCCGGCAGCAGCTGTACCAGCGGAGAGCTGCCTAAACTTATAAAAACAAATGAGAGGAACGTCATCAGAGAAGAGAATCTTCTGTGCCACTGACCAGGATCTTTCAAAGTATGGGTTTTTCAAAGCTTTTTTTTTTTTTTAAATGAGGCTGCTCACCCAATATCAATGGGTGTGGCTTATTCTGAGCTCTCTCTTCCTTGGGCATGAGCAACCCTTGGGGAAAACCCAAGGGGCCAGAGGGTTAGTCAAGCTGTGGAAGGAGGAGGACTAACTTTCCTGAGCTCGTCCTACCATGCTGCAGTCAAGTTTCACACACCCAAGCTGTAAAATGGTTCTTGCTGAACTATTAGGCTCAAACACTGTCAGCTCTTCCTGTAGATTTACATGAATTTACAGTTTTAGATGCAGCCATAGACCTTGGCATTTCTTCATACCTCTTTTACACAAGAACCTATATACCATTTTTATCAGCTCATATTTCACTTAGCCTAAGCATTTCACAAGTGCCCCATGCAGTATGTATATATGCAGTTCATACATTGCCCACAGCTTTAGTGTTGTTCATTAGTACAAGGTTAAAGTCAGGCTCATTTGCAGAACAGGTGGAGTAAGTCTGTGCAAGTTACAAAGGCTTTTAGTAGCTTAAGTTTGTGGTCCATGGACCTCTGAGGTGTTACCAGTAAAAAATAGCAAATAGAAAAAAAAAGATGCTTATTGTCAATAGGCTTCAAATTTTTATGGAAGGGTCAAAAGACCCATTGCTACTTTTTTAGGGGTCTACATGCTGGAGAGGATTGAAACCACTGAACATGTCACCCTTAGGAAAGGTAAATGAGCTGTGGGTATCACACTATCAAGCATGGATGGTCCATAAAGAGAAACGTCCAAGCAACAAGAAACAGTTACAACCTAAAATTAATCTTTCTGTAGTTAAGCTCATGTAATTTTGAGGTCATTGATTTACAGAATAGAAAGAAATGAGGAAAATGCCTGGGGACAAAGTATAATTTTGGTGATAAGCGATTTGGGACTAGTAATAAAAAAAAAGGTTAGTTTGCCCACCTAAGTATAGGTTAAGAAAATTAAACGTATTGCCCATTACATACATTTTGACAAAGCTAAAAGTATGTACACATAATTAACCATCTTGGAGGTTTTATTTAAGTGACAATAACGAGACCTGCTATTTTGTAGCTTTCCTTTTAAGTTGTATCAGCATGTCTGCACTTGAAAAATTTTAAGTTGAAAAATCTTGCTATGATTGGCCAACTTTTTGTAAGCTGCAACCTGATACCCAGTTTGAACATCTAGGTAAATATTAACCACACACAGGCAGTAAACCAATATTGGTTTTGTTTTTTTTCCACTTTGTGACTAACCTGCCACAGGTAAGTCACTTGACCCTTCCTTCCCATCTCTAAAATATACCTTCACTCAACAGCTCACAAAACAAAGATTTTATGTGGTGACCTGGCAGTTCCTCCAAGGCACAGCTCTACATGGCATGTGTGAACGTCCATCTCCCGGCCACTGTGAAAGAGCCGAAGGGTTTCTCTTTCACAGAACAAACCATACTTACTCAAGTTTATTTTTATGAGACTGCAATGCTGTGGCTAGTACCTCTCTCCCCTCCTCCCCAGCAGGCTGCCATTTATCTCTCCTCTGTTGAAAATGAACTTCCCATTTCCACTTTCCCTGTATCACCTCAATACTCTCTGGCTGCTTCTGCCCCCCCTCCCCGAGCTCACTCACAGGCAGTGGTTGTGGTGGGCGGTCATGTTATTTCAAGCTTCTCCAGCTGGAAAACATTGCCAGAGTGAATCACTTTGCTTTCTTATTACTGCAGTTAGATGCAAGCTGAAACTTGCCATTTGCAAGGTAACTTTCATTTTGTTCCCCACATTGTTTCTTTGCCCTTGGCTTCCAGAGCTGACTCTTCTGCCAGCTCTGCTTGGATCTGAAAACTGGCTAAGTAGTTACTCATCTTTTAAACTAATCTGAAAGCTGCTTGGATTCAGGTTACTGCTTAGGATCTTTACTATTTGCACAGTTATCTATATTTTAAACTTGCTGGACTCTTCTGGTTAACATGAACAGTCAAGTTCAGTGCTGTGGGTTATTCCATGGTCTGATGAGAAACTGGTGATGAAATCAGGTGTGTCTGTGGTACAGCCCTGTTTATTTATAATCAAAGCCTTGTTTTCCATTAGTATAGGGTAGATCTTAAGCAGCAGCAGTAGTTTCTCAGATCCAAATCCTATTTCAGACTCACTTAAACCTATTTCTGAGGCTTTTTCTCAGGACCATACGTTTTATGTTCTTCTATCACTTGTTCTCTCAGTTTTGTGAACTTCCTATCTCTCTGTTAGACGCATCAGACATTGCAAAATAATACTAAGGAAACAAATCCTTTTACATGGGTCTTTGTCTTTGGTGGTGGCATATATAATGGAAGCTGCTGGTCACAAAGTGGAGTTGCAACTCCTCTTTGTATTCAGCTCACTTGATGACAGATGTTAACATGGTCAGATGGGAAATTATTGCAGACTCAGGGAGAGGTGGGAGCAGGCAGGTAGGAGAGGCAAGGGGAGACCAAAACCTCTGTTCATGTTGCTTTTGACAGAAGAGTTTTGGCCAGAGAGAGAGAGAGATGTCAAGAGGAAGAAGAAAGCTGGTTCAATCAGCTTCAGGGATCACTGTTGTTCTCTTGATTGCAGGAGATATTTAAGATAAATTGGGATTTTGGGAAGGGAGATGTTCTGCAGTATTTTCTCAAGGAGAGCTGTGCTTTACCAGGTCTCTTTCATCAGCAGGTGAGAATAAAACAGAGAAAAGCTTCCATAAAATGACCATTAAGAAAGTCTGTGCTGGTGGAAGTTGGAAGCGTGGACAGGATTAGGCAGCTCCAGGAACAAAGCACTGGAATCCAGAGGAACTTCTGTCCCCAAGGGAGGGAAGGTGTGACTGGATCTGTTAGTTACTCCTTGGTAGGCAGTGTAATCCTCAGAGTAGATACTCAAGTATTAATATTTGTCTGAGCCTCATGACTTGGTGACAGTAAGCCAAATTTTTCTGCAGTGTAAAGGCAGATCAGGCTCACAATGGATCCATTCCACTGTAGACACTAAAGCTCAGCTGGAAATGTTGCATTACTGTTCAAACTCTATTATAACTCAAGGGTGTTGGACTGAAGGCTTTGTCCTGGGCATACCTTTACTGAAAATAATCACCAACATGGTCTGCTATGACTGATGAAACCTGTAGCTCTGAAATGTCTTATATTTCACAGAAGAAAAGCTTTGTCTGACAATCGCAAACAAGGGCTGGGTAGTGGTGATTGACCAGTGGAAGCTACAGAGGACAATAGTAATATATTCTCCTTCTGTTCTTCAATAAGCTCCACAGAGTTCAAAGAAATAAAAATATACTGCATTTCTTGTATTTGTTTTAGGATTTCACTACAATTGTTAAAATATTGTGGGGCAAGCCAAGAAATAAATGGAGTTTTAAATGACTGTCATGCCTCTGGTTAGTAAGATAACACAGGATGATTTTTTTCCTAAGCATTTCCAGAGTCCATAAATACTAAAAAATGTGTATTTGTCTCCGAGGAAGTACAGCACAGAACTGTTCAGAGCCAAGTGTTTTTGTGCAATGCTCTCCAATTACAAATTAATGGCTTCTCTGGTTTGATGCATAAGAAAGCTTGTTAATTGGCTTAGTTGCGGTACCAAAGATAAATTGAATAATTTTGCATACATGGAAGTGCTGAATCCACAGCAGAATAGGCAGACACCAGCAAAATGATGCTGTTAATCCTTCTGCTGATACAGTACCTGTTCTGTGAAAAGAAAACTTTGCCTAGTCATTAACGCTGCAAGCAAGCACGCTAACGATTATTAAACCAAAACTCCCCAGTCAAACCAGCAATGGTGTTTTACACTGAGTTAGTGTAGGTAGAAAGCACTACACAGGCAAAACCTAGAGCAACGTCTTCCATGTCTGATAAGTCTGGCACCTTTCACCATCACCAAAATTACCTGCAGCCTCCTACACCCTAAGACAGTGCTTTATAATTACTTCCACTAACGCTGGTGATAACAAGTCTCCTGATGATGCTGACAACTGCAGTGGAGTTTATCCTTCAGTATTTACAAAGGCAAGGGTCAAATCCTGCCTGCTTTCACCTGTGTGGCCTCTGGGAAAGCACTCACTCAGCCCATGCGTTGGATATTCAGTTTCATGTCCCTTCTGCTGGCACTGTGATTAAAGGGGAGCTTTAACTTTTCTTCAGTGGCCAAAGAAATCTGAGACCAAGAGAGACTGTGGCTTGCTGCAGAGATGGTTATTTCTCAGCTCTGGTGATTAGCTGCAAGAAATATTTTGAGAGGAGAAAACTGCCGGAGGAGAAAAAGGCTGCATTAAAGAAGATGAACAAAAAGAGAAATCATGGGAGGGATGGGAAGACAGGGAGGCAACGTTAGCGTAAAGAAGCTCCTTCAAGGGCTTTATGTACACAGCTCTCACATCCCTCAGATGGGCATGTGTTTCTCTGCATAACGGATGAAAAGATTTTTTTAGTAAGCAGCTGTGAATTACTGAAGATGTCATGGATCAGTATATCCAAAGAGGAAATGCAAAAACAGAAAGAGAAAGGAATATAAATGTTAGATAAGCAATTCAGAAAATCTGAAAAAAAAAGTTAGAGGGAACAGATGAAATTAAGATCTAACAAAACAAAGAAACATGCAACTAGAAAAAGTTAGACAAAGTCATAGTGTCCTAAAAGCTTGAGACACTAAAAAGCTAAGGAAGTATATTCATGGTATAAGTATTAAGAATGCAAGAAGATGCTATGAATATGAAGTTGTCCTGTAAAGATGAGGCAGAATATATGAAATGTTTTTATGATGAACTGCAGGAATCCAAAGTTGCAGTCACCACAAGTGACTGAACACTTGTCACCACAAGTTACCTGGACAAGTTCAGGTGCAAAACCTGAACTTGCTCTGTGCAAAACAGAGTGCCTGGAAGTACAGAAGGCCAAGATCTACATGCTGGCTGTTTCCTGTCTGAAATAAACCTTAATTAGGTGCATCAGTAGAAAAGTGAACTAAGATGGAGAGGATGAAATTAAACTGAAATTTCTTAGAAAAAATCACTCCCTGCACACAGCCTTCTGGTGAGGCTGTTTATTTACTAGGCTGCCAAAATGACACTGGCCTAGCAGGGGGGCCTTGCAACAGGCATATAATTCAATATTAGGAGGTTAACTACTGACATCAATCAAATAGAATCATAGAATCATTTAGGTTGGAAAAGACCTTTAAGATCATCTAGTCTAACTGTAAGCCTAATACCGCCAAGTCCACCAGTGAACCATGTCCCTAAGTGCCATATCTGCACATCTTTTAAATACCTCCAGGGATGGTGACTACACCAATTCCCTGGGCAGCCTGTTCCAATGCTTGATAACCCTTTCAGTGAAGAATTCTTTGCTAATATCCAATCTAAACCTCCCCTGGTGCAACTTGAGGCTCATACACAATGTAACTCATACATAACACATGAGCACTCCCATTGGCTATCTTACCCTTATGATTCTGCTCCTGCACATACACAGGCATTCAAATTAAGCAGTTTGCTGTGAATTGTAAAACTTACATGACTGAGCTAAGTGTATTTAGTCCATTTTTTTTTTAAATCAAATTATGTTGTAAATTGTATCATAAAAGTTTTGCCAATTTTTTGATATCTCCTAGGTGTTCCAAGCACAGGTAAGGATCTCAGTGTGTGAAAACACAGAGATAGTCCCTTCCTTGAATGAATACACTGTGAAAATACTTAAGCCCCTTGCAGAACATTGTTAATAGAAAAAAAATTCTTTGTCTACAATTTTTCACTCAGTGAAAAATAGAGAAAACCTCAGAAAATAAGCAAAAGCAGAGGTCAAGAATACACTAACAAACTATGCTAAAATTTTCTATTATACTTAAATCAGGCTGAGATCTACAGATGGTATTTTTGATATTTTGGTATTTTGTACAGATGGTACAGATGGTGATGAGAATTTAGTGCTTCAGAAAATTTGGATAGATAGATTTGAATAATGACTCTCAAACTTTTTTAACAGCTCTTTTGCCTGAACCATGCAGTTGAAAGTTGAGTGGAAAGCTGCAGCCCGAGCAGAGCCGGTGTAATGGCTCCTCATACCACTGAAATGAGCAGGGTTAAATATGAAAGCTATTAATCTCAGAAGACAAACCAGGCAGCCCTCACAGATAGGAGGGTGAGTCAGAAAACAGGCAGCCAAAAGCTGTGACTGATGACCACTGTCTGTCCTGACATGGACAAGGAAAACTCCACAACACAAAAAGCAGCCCTTGCTACGGTCTATAGGCCAGTATTCTGAAGTACATTGGCCAATTCAGGTTGCCTTCGGACACTGTGATCTAAACTGCAGTGATTCGGAGTGTGTCATCTGGCCATTTGCGACACGAGGTCAGCAACCTCCAGGAGCGAGGTGGAGAAAACTCCTGAGCAGGGTAAACTGTTTCTTTCCAGCTTTAATGTACTGGTGTCCATCACAGCTGCACTTTGCAACAGTAAGAGCTGGAAAACATGGACACTGTCCACATCCCTGCTCCGTAGTCTTAGACTTTAAAATCTATTTTGGGTGGAAAAAGTACGAAGAAAGCAGCATTCAGTGCACTCTCATTTCAAGCTGTGAGCTGGAGTAGGTATTGGGTTCCGTTAAAAAAAAAATCTGAAAACTTCAGCAATGTATTGATAAATCATGCAAGGAAGAAAATGCATTTGCAAAACCACGTGCTAATAGAATCACCTATATCTAATATGTTATCAGTTTAGCAGGTTAGCAAGAAATTGTTTTCCCTTATAGAAAACAGATGTTTGACTGTGGTAGATTTTAATTATCGAACTCTTACAACAGCCTATCTGTAATTAAAGTCTTTGTCGACTTCCCTGGATTTCAGGTGAGGTTATGCATTTGTAATTTCTGTGGTGTCGGAAAGACAGCCAATTTTTTATTCCTTGAAAGTGGTTACAGTTTCTTTGGTCGTAACACACATGCATATCAATATTCCATGTCTTATTTCCACTGTTTTTCTGTATTAAACAGTATCCTGTACTAGTGATTCACTGCACTTAGACTCACCAACTTATGATACAATTTAAGTACTGGATAATTTATTAGTAAGAAGTGGGGCAGTTATATGGATTTTGTTTGTGTGGTTTTTTTTCCAAAGAGAACATCAACTGTAGAAAACATGAATGAAGCATATATACTGCACATTTACCTACGTATGAGGGAATAGCTAGTAAACCTGGGATAAACTGAAATCCTAGAACAGATGTCATGATGGATGTAACTGCAGCGTCAGATGGATTAGTGTGGAGCCAGTGTGAACTTCTGGCAAGTTAGAAGGCTCCCGAGTTGGTAATTCTCCAGCAGCAGGAAGATTGGTAGAGCTAATCTTGTCTGTCTGATCTAGCTGTTTGGGTTTGGGTGTGTGAGTTAATCTGCTCTAAATTCTGCTCTCAAATCTAAACACACAGACCCTGCAGAAGCCAGCAGGACCTGTGCTCAGGTACGGTCCTGAAGAAGACCATTCTGTAATTTTAATGTGTAAGAAATCCTGCTTTTAAGATACACTGCTAAACATTTCCTTCAGACCTGAAATGTCGGTTGCTGAAGGGTTTGTTTGGAGGATGTATTTTTGCTCAGTGAAACAAGATGAGACCTGAGTGAAGACTTTTTTTTGGCATTGAGCAGTGGGTTTCAAGCTGCTCTGCTGTTGCTCTCCAGCAATGCTCCTGCGGTGTGCTGTAGTCCATGCATTACCATAGTCAACAACAGATTAAAAACCAAAAGATGATCTTATCAAGTGATTTTGTTGCCACTGATTTAAGCTTTTCCTGCCTGTTGCACCTTGATGGACTTGGTTAAGGCTACTTAGTCAGCTTTGCATTGGAGAAGACAACTTGGTTTTGATTGCAGATTTTAAATCTTTGCAAAACAACTTGAGCTGTTTGGTTTCTTTTGTGAAGAATTGAAACATCCTTATGCTGTAAAACACTGCACAGATTTTGGAAAACTTACTAATTTACTGCCGTCATTTTTCAGTCTTGAATAGAATAGATTACGGGCAGTGTGTGACAATCTGCCATGTATTTTAGCTCATGGGGATTCTCCTATTTAATTTGAGTTTTCTTTTTACTGATTTCAGCAGCTGCAAATACTTTTAAGGAAGACAAGAGGAAGGCAATAAAAGGATGTGAGATGAAAGGAGAAGTGGGATTGAATAGGAAAGAGAATAAAGTAGAGAAAGAGGAGGAGGAGAAGAAAGATTTTGAGGTTTGTAATGGAACATGGGAGAAAACAAACAGTGAAACAGATTGTGTCACCTCTCTGATTCCTTTTTTCTTGTTTCATCTTCTCTAGGTAAGACAGGAACGATCTCAAAAGCAGTGTCCAGATTTCAGCTGTCTGGTTTTGCTCCTTTCCTCTTTAAAGGGAGCTACAGATGCTCAGAAGTACTCAAGTCTGGTCGTAGCATATATTTGGAATTTTTTGGAAGTTATCAGAGTAGTTTTGGTCACACTCCCTACAAGGAATCGTGTAACTCATTCCCTGCTGGTCCTTCATGATTTGACACTTGTCTAGTGGCCTGTGCACTAGAGAAAGCGTTCTGCAGGTGCCATGGGACTTTGCTCAGGAGCAAATATTTATGCAGGAGCAATAGATAGCATGTGTTTTCAGCATGAGCGGCAGGAGTGCATTTAACTCTGTGTGTAACAGGGATGAATGTGTTCCAAGTGTATGTCTATATTTATATCCCTCTAAATTTCTCTGCAACTGGAAAGTCTCTGCTGCAATATCCTTACTTCATGCAGTCCTCCCTGTTACCATCAACACAGGGAGAAGCTGAGCAAAGGATTTATTTCCCTTCATGCTTTATCAATATTTGCCTGCAATTATCAAGATAACTTATTATCAAAAGCTGTTACAGTATCCTATTCTCTTTCAGCCCAGCAAGGATGAGAACAGGGTGAGAAATTAGACAGGGATCCATAAAGAGGAACACCAGCTGAGAAATACATTCTGAATGTTTACAAACCACATGAATCATTTGCACGGTGGAATATATGTACCATCATGTTTTGATAGGTCTTTTGACTAACATATCCCGTGGGTGTTCCTCTTCATGTCACAGGAAAGTATTTTTTCAGGAATGCTCATCAATAGATAAAAACTGATTGTGGCAAATAATCTGGCATAGTTTCCCTTCAGCAAATGGGTTCCTCTGGCAGTATCTAAACTAGTTGCAGCTCTGGCAAGTACTTGACAAACAGAGGCCAGTACTGTAGCTCTGTGTTGATATTGTTTATTCATTATTTGAGTAGGGTAGATAAGGCCCTAGGGCCTGATCCAAAGCCCACAGAAGTCAGAGAAAAGACTCCACAAACCTTTTTAGTTGCTGGATCCTCTATTCTGTGTTTCAGACTTCGAAAATCTGTGCCAGGAACTTCATCAATAACTGAAAGGCTGGAAAAAAGCAAAGAGCAAACTTCTGGACAGGCAGAAAAAAGGAAAGGAGAATGAAAACATCCGATAGACTCTCAGCAGAGACAAAATGACTCCAAGTAGCTTTTGTAGATGAAGATTGAAAAGATAAGTAACCTGATATTTTTAGAAAAGCAACAAATTTCTAAAAGTCTTAAGACAAAATGAAAATTAACATCCTGGGGTCTTAAAATAATCCATTCTACAAATACCCTTGTGCTGATTTGGGCTAGGATAGTGTTAATTTTCTTCACAGTAGCTGGTATAGGGCTGTGTTTTGGATTTGTGCTGAAAACAGCACTTACAATACAGGGCTGTTTGTGTTATTGCTGAGCAGTGCCTACTCAGAGTCAAGGTCTTTGCTGCTTCTCACCCCACCCCACCAGTGAGGAGGCTGGGGATGCACAGGAGGTTGGGAGGGGACCCAGTCGGGACAGCTGACCCCAACTGATCAAAGGGGATATTCCATACCATATGGCATCATGCTCAGCAACAAAAGCTGGGGCAGAAGAAGAAAGTGGGGGACATCCACAGTGATGGCACTTGTCTTCCCAAGTAACTGTTACAGGTGATGGAGCCCTGCTTTCCTGGAGATTGCTGAACACCTGCCTGCTGATGGGAAGCAGTGAATAAGTTCCTTGTTTTGTTTTGCTTGTGTGTGTGGCTTTTGCTTTACCTGTTAAACTGTCTTCATCTCAATCTACAGGTTTTCATACTTTTTCAATTCTCTCCCCCATCCCACAGGGAGGGGGAAGAGGGGGGGACGTGAGCGAGTGGCTGTGTGGGGCTTAGTTGCCATCTGGGGTTAAACCACAACTCTGTAGTTCAGTCTCCAGGAAATTAACCACATTTACCTTGGTTTCTTGTGGTAGTCATAAATCCCTCAAGTTCTATTTTTGTCAGCTTTATTTTTACATTTTTAAATTATAATTGCTGGTAATTGAAAAATTGCAAAAACCAAATTCTACTAAAATGTTTATATGTTTGTGTTCAATATTATAGGGATAGGCAGCAATGACCTCTCTACTTAGATTATCTAGTATTTTCCATGCTGAAAAATATTGTGATTATTTTGATAGTTGTTGTTGGGAAGCTCTGATGTCTGATGTTTGAATCCCTTTGAAACTGGTCAGCGATAAAATTCCAAATCTGTAAAAGTGCTTTTTCTTTGTCCTGTGAAATTCTGTAGGGATTTTCTGATCTCAGCTGCTGACATTCACTATTCCCTTTGTTCCTCTTCTTTTCCTCTGGAAAGCTTGTTGAAACTATAACTGATGGTGGACTTCGAGGATCACTGGGCTCACATCCCCCAAGCAAACACATCAGCCACACCAGAGTGGCTGGAGTCTGCAGAACAGTTTCAGTGGAAGGACATGAGAGAAGGTGGCAGATCATTCTCTTCCCAGCACAATCCCTGTGATGGCTCTTGGTCACTGCAGGCACAGAGCTGTGGATGTACCATGGCCCTAAGGGCAAATAAACAATGACCAGCTCTAACATCTGACTTAGATATATGTTTGCAGTATGGGGACATTCAGAACTTTACCTGTATGGTTATGTGAATATAAATCTATTCAGCCCCTAGAATAAACACAGGATGTGGTACAAGTGCTGGGTAAGGGTAAAGCTAGTTGTGTGAATGTTTTCCTTACAACAATTCATAGGTCTGGATATAGGTCTGTAGCATCCTTAGCACACACAAAGGTGGTTCGGATATCTCCTGTGCTCTGCACACCTCCAGTGTCTTCACTCACTCCATAGAGGTCATGTTTTTCATTTTTTAGACCTCTAACGATTCTGCTTCCTTTCCTGTGGATTATCTCCAAGTGCCCACACCAAAAAGTGACTCGATATTCCAGCTCAGGCCTTCTCAATTCTCAGCACAACAAAGCCATTACTTGAAATATCTTAGAAAAAGCATTCCCATTTAAACAGATGGTGGCTGAAAACCATAAGAGAATTTTTAAGAAATCTATTAAAAACAGAATTTTTTAAAAAAGTAGCATAAGACCAGTACAGGTACACATAAAAAAGTAGTAAATTGACCTATATTCATTTGTTAACTCTAACCACCTTTTCACTACCTGAAGTTGCTTGAGGCACAGGTTGGAGCCCCTGGAAAGGTCAACAATCTTGTGGTTTTTCCACAAAATCATGGATTCTTCTTTGCTACAATTTCTTCCTTCTATTATACCACAAAGAAAGTTCTTCTTGATTTCCCAAACTTTGTGCGTCTGCATCTCCCAAGTCTGACATCAACATCTGTGGGATTCTATAATTACTTTTTAATGATTTGAGGACTTTCCATTCCTCAAATCCTGGCCTCTTTTGAGAAGTCACAGAAAACAATTTTTTTTATGCATCCTCATTTTTTTCCAAGGCCAGAGCTAGCCACAATTACTTAATAAGCTTTAATAATTGCCTCATTCATAAAACAAAATGTTACGAACCATTGCCTTGCTGCTTTGTGGAAGTACCATAAATATGTAGGAAAACATCACAAAAATATAATGGCAGAGAAGTCAGCCCACCCCTGTAGCTTATATGTTATCCATAGAAAGATCTCAAGTAGTCACAGGCATATTTGATTTGATAAGATTAGAGACTTAGAGTAAAATGTAAATGATTTAGAATTTTAAAAGTCAGATTTTTGAAGGTATTAAAAACAAGTTAAGGCTTTACCTAATAACTGAGCAGGAGGAGAGCTACAATAGGTCGGTGTCTTAATTCATAAAAACCTCGTAGTGTTCGGTATATTCCCTAAGTCATTTTTGCAAATGGCACTTTGAACTCATCAGGTGCAAGAATTCAGGCTTTTTTTTGTCTGCTTCATATAACACAGCTACCCCATTCTTCTTTTTAACTTTGACTGCTATATGATTTTGATAGCTTTTTTTTTTTAACTTAACTGCTTTATGGAATAACATTGCTCTTCAGTTTGACACTGGTCTTTCCACAGTTCTGAATTAACTCTGATTGGCTTAAGGAAGCATCTACATCTAAAATTGCATGAACTTCAAACATACTGTACATTGAATCAGTGTTGTTTTGTCAGATGAGGGAATATCTGTATGCCATGAACAGAATACTAAACCTGAACACAGAATTATTTCAGGAAAATTCTTCCATCTAGAGTATAAGGAAAGGTTAAACTGTGGAATAGTACAGGAAATCAGCAACGTTTGACTGCCTGAATAGTTTTAACATTCAGATAAAACTGACTTTTGGTAATCTGCATTAGGTTGCAAGATTTTCACCCCTTGCATGTTTGCAGTGTCTGTGCGGGGGATTTCAACCTGGTGGCTGTTTTGAACAGAACTTGAATATTAATCATTAGTAATCACAAGCTCTGAATTTTCCATCCCATGCTCCATCTCCTACTTCTTCCTGCCAGATAGATAATCGCCTCTTCATGGAAATCTTCCAACAATGTACCGGTTAATAAATGAATTGCCAGATTCTACAGTTTATTCACCCAGAAACTCAACATCCAGAACTATATATGTGCCACCCATGATGCAACATGGTGTCCTCTCATTAAATACATGGAAAGTAGTTGTAATTTTTGTAAGCTAGCAACTCTTGCCAATTTTTCTCCTGATTAGTATAATCCTTTTCTCATAATCTCTTATAATCATGCTTTATACTTCATTTATCTTACATAATTAGATCTTGGACAATCTCACAGGCTTCTTACTTTTGTTTGTTAAAACTCTTTCTTCCTTCTAAGGCATCAACAAACACTGTACTTGGTAAATTGTATCCAAAATATTTTCAGAATGATGTATGTATAACCTCTGTGTGTGTATCTAGTGGGAAAGAAATTCAAATCTCAGAGGTCCTCGTTTCTGCTAGTACTATCACTGTTCATGCAACAGTCTAAGTTCTGGCCTTAAATCAGATCCCAGGATAAGCTTGTTTTCTTTGTACTTCACTACTGAAGTTTCCTGTTTTACACATTTAATAGAAAAACTGTCAATATTTCTTTCTAAACGGTTTTATGTTTTGTTTTTCCAGGAGACTGTTAGAACAGCTGGGAAAAGTGCCAAGAAACTTACTAAAGACAGTAAGAGCAGGAATTAAATCACAGAAAAACACGAAAAACCTGTAGCAGGGTCTGAACAGTGAAATAATTACTGTCGACCAGCAACTGTATCTAATAATAAGTTTTATAGCAGTGTGGTAAAATTCCTGATATGCAACATTTTGTTTCAGCAGATAAATGCAAATGACAACTGAAGCATAATGTTGAACATTACAAAGTCTATGCCACTGTAAAATTGCTCATTAAAGACAGTGTTGGAAGAGTCTCTATTGACTTCACATTTTCACAGCTGTTTCTGCAAGTTTCTCAGGTGATGTCTTTTAAACCAAGGATTTATACCTCTTTCATCCTCCGTATGTTCCCAGCAGCTCTTACAATCACCTAAAAAGTACAGAAACAGGAGGTTAATGGAAATTTTCAACATTTCCCAACAATAAATTTGATGAGCTATGGCCATGAAAATGTGGAGTGTGCTCAGTTGTCTCGGTTATGGGCTGTAAACTGTTTACTCCAGTTTAATTTTGTTTCTACCTTCCTGAACTCCTGCATGCTGCCTTTCTATTCCACACAAGTGAACACTGGGGATATGATAAAATATTATAATATGGCAGGTGTGCTTGTTTCCTGCCTCGAGACAGATACACTGTCATATAGAATTCAGGTCCTCATCTACATTATTAGTTCAGATAACTCCAGCAAGTGACGGTAATAAAATTAACAGCTAAGCACTGAATTATCTGTAGGTCAATGGGTGGACTTTTTCATCTTCGATCTTGTGAATGTCCCAGAGCTTTCCAAAACTGCAATTAGTGGAAAAAATTATACGGATTTCAGTGAAATTGGACCAGATATCAATGGAGCCAAGCTAATATAATCTGACTCCTCCATTTTCTTCACTGGAAACTAGAACACCAAGGGTTTGGGATGCCATTCTTGTCTTACCATTGACTCAAGTGGGCAATAATTTCACCTTTCGTGTTTTAAGAATATAATTAATTCTGCTCCTTAGCGCTGTGCCTACTAAACCGTGGATAGCTTTGCCCATTTGTACCCGGTTTGAAGTTCCTAAAGCTACTAATACAATTGCTATGGGAACAAGAGTGGATTGCCAGCCCAGACAGCTGGGCAGGGGCTGCCGGAGGAGGCCTGCTGAGGTGCCCCGTGTGGTACAGAAGGATGTCGGTTATGTGCTACAAAGATTACTGGAACTGCGTGTCTCCGGTACCCTGTATAAGTTTAGAAAAAAAATGAAAAGCAGCGTTTTTCGTCCCACTGCTTTCCTGTCCTCCAAACCGTGCCTTCGCTCTGCCGTTGATGTGAATTGTTTTGCCAAAAGCAGTGTGTTGTCAGGCCACACCGGATCTGTAGTGAACTGTGCGGCTCCATTGTCCTCGGTGGAGCCCATGCAAAATGTGAGCGGTGTCTGCAACCCCCTTTGCCTCCCGACGGCTGCGGGCGGGCGATGGCTCAGCACTTCCATTGATGGCGATGTGACTGCCGATGCACCCGTTCCCACCGTCTCGGCTCTGGGGCGTTAACAGACACCCAAAGGACCGTCCGAGTTCCTCCGCGGCCGGCGGCCTTCCCGGAACACCCCAGGAAACTTTCTGTTCCCCCTGGGGTCAATGCCCGCTCTCCCGCACTCACGCTCCAGGCAGTGCCCCGAGCAGCGCCGTGCCCGTCCGCCCCCCGGGGCGCCCACAGCGGGCGGGGGCTTTGCGGGGCTCCCCGTGCCGGGTCCCGCAGCGGGGCGGCCGGGCAGGGCAGGGCAGGGCAGAGCAGAGCTCGGTGC
>VZRW01002581.1:43692-205418 GCA_013398125.1 Aegotheles bennettii
CCGCGTGTGCGGGAGGTGCCGGCGGTGCCCCGGGGTGCAGGGAGCGCCGGCCCGGCCCGCGGCGGGGCCGATCCCCAGTGCCGCCTGCGCCCGCTCCCTCAGCCCCGTGTTGAAATCGCTGCCGTGGGCGTGCAGGCAGCGGCACACTCGGCTTTCCCTCCAGAGGTGCCTTGTTGGGCTTCGGGTTTTGTCTTTTCACTTCTTCCCTCCCCTGTACTTTCTTCTTGCTGCTGCAAACTTCTCTGTAATCAACTGGTTTGCTGGGGCTGGGTGCCTGTCCTTGGCAGAGAACCTGCGCAGCGCCCTGCTCCTCGCTCTGCCCGGCCCCCCCGAGCAGCGGGTGTGCTGCTCCCCCGGAGCCCTTCGCACACGCTTGGCACTGCCCAGCCTGGAGGTTTTGTTTTGGGGAATGCTGGCTCCCGGGCTCTCTGAGACCCGCGGTGGAAGGAACACTGAGAAGAGCACGTTGATTGATTGGCTTGAATTGATTCCCAAGGAAATTTTTAAGATCAGTTTTTTCAGGGAGAATTCCAGTTATTAGGAGGAGAAAAGTTAACTGAGGTTCCCATCACTTTACCCCTTGATTCCTGAAGACACATAGTGTTGAAGAGGACAAACTCATTCTCTCTGTGTTTTTGTTGTTCCTCTTGTAGCACAGTTGTGAATCTGGCTGGAAAAGGAGTAAGATGTTTCACAAGGAGATGGCTGTGACTGCGCACCAGCTGTTCCACCAGCTGTTACTTATATCCATCAGTTAGTGCACATGGCAACTACCTGCGTGCAGGAGGCTGTGGCCAGGATTCCCTCCCTGGGTAGGGTAAAGCAGTGGACAGGAGAGCGTGTCCCTCGGGGGAGCACCGAGTGCTTCCTTGGGCCACTGGGATGAGAAGTGTTTGCAGAATTCGGTGTTACGACATCGGTGAAATGAATTACTTTGGTGTGTCCTGTTCCAGACCTGTGGCACTGGGCTGAGTCCTGGTTTCCAGCTCCTGAATTGCATGAAGGGATGGCAATTACCTTCTGTAGTGTAATGTTAAGCCTGGAAGCGACTGCAGGGATGGGCACAGGAGAAACACACGCGGGTCCCCGGGAGAAGGTTACATTGTTGCAAATGGCGTGGGTTTGTTTAGGAAATAGTGGCCGACCTAGGGAAACATGAAAAAAATCAGAATGTAACTCTTCTTCTTCGGATGTGCAGGCTGCTGTGTTTCCTAAGACAGTTTGCAGAGGTGCAGCCGGACTTGGGCAGACCCCTGGTGCCCAGAGCTCCTGATCCTGGGTTTAAAATGACATGGTGATTTTATTTATTAGTATTTATAGGGTGGTTATGGTATATGCCACTGGTATGGACTTGAGGTACCTGTAGTTACTGAGACTGGGGTTGGAGACACAGCAGCAGCGTCCATGGGCAGAGTTTTATACAGTCACTGTCAAACCTTACTTTTAACTAAAGTTCGCTGAAGATTTTCTGTGGTGATGTTTAGGCAGTGAGGAGGTGGATCCTCAGTGTCTCCTAAGTAGATGTACAGTGCTGTTTGCTGTGTTTGCCAGGCAGTAACATAGTAATTTTATGGTTTCAAGGGCAGAATTTCATAGATTACTGTCTTTTTATAGCAGTTAGGTGGTTTCTTTCTATGCTAGTGTAGCAAATGAGCAAACCTTCCTTTCAGAAACAGCAAGAGAGGGCACAAAGTAATTCCTAAATTGAGGGGATGAAAGTGTGTGTGCACATATGAACATACGATCTGACAGCTGCTATCAAGCTGATGCTGAAATCTACTTCACCACCTCTGTGCTGTTGTGGAAAAAAGCGTATTTGGTGGAAGAATATTTGAAACTCTTAAGTTTATGGTTTTCATACTTGCAGGAAAACCAGTGTTTCTCATCCTGCAAAAATGCGTGTGTGCTGCATGCAGCAGTTTTTTCAGGAGAACTGCTCAAAGCCTCTGAGAACTGAGTTGTCAGCCCTTCCCAGATTACCTCCTGCTTTGTGATGGTGTTCAGGTTGTGATTAGCAGTAAGCGATCCGCATGGCAAATGCTTCTGATGTACCTGTGCAATCAGGATGAGGCAGCCTGGCATCGTGCTTGTGGAGTGCCAGGAGTGAGTAACTTCAAAATTTGACCGTGGCTTGAATTTTTGCGACTCGGTGTTATTTAGGTTGAATAGACATGGTGAAAATGGAAAAAATACTTAAGGAAAATAATCCACATAATAGTAAGGTTCTCCTCTCTGTAAGATTTTAAGACTTGAGGAAGCATATGGATAACACACCTAGTTACTGCAGTTAGTTCTGGATGCAATTGTCCTTGATTAGGATTCGTAAATCTCAGAAAATTCATTATGGATTAATGCTGCTGTCAATACTAAATCTTCAGGTGTAAAATAAGTTACTGGTATGACAAGCTGTGCTTGAAGGTTGGGCTGCATAGTGTGTATAGGCAATCTTTCTCTTTCTTTGCATTTATTCCAAAAGAAGCTTTGTCTGAAACGTGATCCATTTTCCTGCAAGTTGTGTTTGTGATGAACGAACAAGAGAATGATAAGAGACATTTGAAAAGTCCATCTGGTCCAGGGCAACTGGAGTCGGCAAAAATCGATCGCACTTACTGAAGGCTTGTTTGCATGGTGGCACACTAAGGACACTCTGTTTGTGTGGCTGGGCTGGTCAGCCTCTAGCATGGTTTCTGAGTGAGTGGTAAAGAGTACAGCTTGGGCAGGGGGCAACTGACCTGAGAAAGGGTAGGTGCGCTTCCAAACACTGCTGATCAGGGGCTCTGCAGGGTTTGTGTTGGTGTAGTTCTGCTCGTGGCTTCTTAGCAATTAATTTAATGATAAAAAAATTCTGGCGAGAAGGTAAGAGGGATTACAAGGGGGGAAGGTCGGCTACACTTGGCTAGCTTAACGTTAGTGGCAAGAGGTGATGGGCTGCCCCAAAAGGGAGCAGACAGACAGGCAGTTGAGATGAAACATGTTTATCAAATGGTTGACTGTAACCCAGTGTTAAAACAAGGGAAGCTTTCATAAAAATAAAATGCATCAAGTAGCTTTTTATCAAAAAAACATTAACTGTGCATCCTGCACCTTTAGTTTGATCTGGCTGTAGCCAGAGACCTTTCTGACTTTTTTTGGTGGCTTTTGACTGCCACCATGATCTTTGTGTGCTTTGGGGTTTTTTGGGTGTTGCAAGCATTTCACTTTTTATCTTCTTTTTCTTGCAAATATAAATAAACATGCAGAGGCAATGGGTTGTTATAATTCTTACTGTGTTGTCTTTGAGTAATGCAAATGAGCATGGTAAACAAGAATATGACATACCAAATTGTAGATTTACAAGAGTTGTCCAGTCTCGTGTCCAGTCTCGTGTTTCAAGCTTGCAGAGATCGTTTGGTCTCTATGATAGTTCAGTCTGATGCCCTGCGTATCATGAGCTTGTAGAGATGTTCCTAAACCTTGTATATAACCCTGATTTTCTAGGTAAAATAAGTAAATTTACAGTTTTCCCGCTGAATCGAAAAGATTTTAGAACTCTCCTGAGACACCTTTCCCCTCCCCCTCACCAAATGCTGCAGGAGATGAAGTGTTCAGGAGTTTGTGGTGTTGTATGGAACAATGCTTGAATTGTGAATTTAAAAACTGCAGTATGTTAATATTTGTGAAAAGAAATTGTAATCTGCCCTTTGATGGTGTTTGAAGGCAGGTGCTGATAAGAGACCAGAACTCAAGGGAAGTTGGCTGTGTAAGCAAAGGTAACAGGTGTCAAATAGCCATATTCTCACTGAATTTGTACATGGGAAGCTCAGGCCATCCAGAGCTTAATGCTCCAGTGCTTTGGTAGGTCTGATGTTCATTGTCAGGGACGCGTGAGAGGGCGAGGCTTTAGTCTCAGTGAATGTGTGAGGCTGTTTTCTTTTTTTCCTGTTTCTGATTTTTTCCCAGTGCCAGATAACTGAGACTTCTCAGATTATTTGCTTAAAAGTCATCTCCCAGACAGCAGATTGTCTTCCAGGTATACAACGGCGACTTTGATTCTTCCTATGTTCTGCAGAGCAAATGGTTTCACAGTTGCTCAGGAGTGTGTCATTGGAGCATCATTTATAGGTCATAATACACAGGGGTGGGTCAGTATGAAAATCTGCTGATTTTTCTTGGGTTTTGTATTGATCTGGGCACATTCCCCACTTGAACTTGGCTGCTGGGTTTTGGTCATAGGCTTAGCTTGTTCCTCCATGGTGCCCATGCAGAGACCCCTTCAGAATCGTGATGAAAACATTCATGGGCAGTAGTGGCTAAATGTGGCCACTGAGTCTGTTTTAAGTAAAGAGACAATTTGTAGACTATTTTCAGAATGTGCAGGAACCTTTTCTACTCCAAAAAGGCCTGAAAAGGAACCATAAATCCAAGGAATCCCTCTCACCCCTGCTGCTGAGTTGACTGTCAGTTTCTTTCAAGCTGACACCATCAGGATGAAGTCTCTGGGTTTTGGGGTTAGTATTGGCTGGGAAGTATTTCAGTGATCTACCTGAGGTCAGCTGGGAGAGCCCAGATTCCCTGGAGCTGCCGGTACTTTTCTCAAGCTGGCTCTTGACCTCTTTGCCGATGCTGAGCTCCCAGCAGTGGCAGTGGAACCCAGCTGACTGGCAATGCCGCTCTGCTGCAGCTTGGTGAAAGCTGTGAACAGCAGTGGAGAGCTGCTGATTTAAGGAGGAAAAGTACTGAAATGGGTCACGGTCACTTGTGTTTAGGAAGCTGTTGAGTGATCCTGCAGATTTGGGAGGCCACATCGTGCATGTAGCAACTTAATTCCCTCTGTTCATTACGGAAAACTCCCTTTTAACCACTTCTCACGAGCTCTCTTTGTGTTACTAGCCAAACGAGTGTTTTCTTGTTATTGTCCTCATCCATGAGTACAGGTAACTGTTAGGCATTGCATGAGAAGTTGCAGGGAGAAGGTAGGAATGCACCTTTGGATCGGCTGTGGCAGTGGCTGCAGAGGCCTCTTGCATGGGCACTTTGCTGTTCAGCAGTACTGTTCCCACGGGGACCTGTGGCTGGGGAGGTGGGGGACTGTACAAGCTGTGCCGTACCCTGAGCAGGGCTTTGCCGCAGCCTCTCTGTGCCAGGTCTTGCCTGTGTTCAACCATCCGTGGTACGAAGGAGGAGGCTTGTCACTGGGAGGCCAGAGAGCCACGCTGGGGCTGTACCCCTTACCTGAGTGAGCAGGTTAAATGCTTTTCGAATTATCCCATTCTAATATGGAGAAAGACTGAATTCTGTAATGCTTATTAGAAGGGACATAAAAAGTGGACAGCATGCAAGCCCTTCAACTTTGAAGGTGTTTTCAGTAAAGGGTACGTGTGGAACGACCATGGTTGGCTGATGTGTGCAGTACCTATCTTTAGCTGGATGGGTTTCATCATTGCTTTCAGTTTGGCATTATGTGGTTTCTCAATATTTCAGTGTTACTTAACAGTGATCGAAGTGAAGTGTGTGTTTGTGGGAGGGTGGCTTGAGGGTGATTTCCCTTTGAGCAAACGCAGTGTTTGGCTGCTGTGAGCCGTTCCTATAGCTCTGAGGGGATGGCTGTGGGGGAGCCTGTGAAAGCACTCAGTGCATCAGGAGAACAGGTCCTGGAGGCAATTTGGGGTTTAGGGAGTTGCCAGGCTTTCTTCTCCTGGGTGATAGCCTTCCACCGGTGGAAAACCATCTTATTCTCATAGCTTTTTACACTTTAACTTTGGTTATAACAGTCGCAGATGTTTTAGTTGTGTTACAAAAACACCACTGGAAGTAACACTTTCTCAGTTGTACCAGACTATGACATCTTTTGGTCGCGGCATATTTAACCTGGTAAAATGAGATGAAGTAAACGGGGGAGAAATGCTGGTGATGTTAGTTACACGGACTACGGTTCATGTAGCTTTAAAACAATTTCCTGGTTCTTCAAAGGAAAACAAACCTTTTCATCCAAATATAAATTGAATGGATAAAACATGCAACAATGCTGAACCAATGCTTATGTATATTGAAAATAAAGTGGAATTCTTCTAACATCAATCCAGAGTACTGCACAGATGTTCTCACTCAGAAATATTTTATGAGCAGTAAAAAAATAAAAAGTGGAGCAAAAAGTATTAAAAAATTCTGCAAGATACTCTAGGGCATCTGTACTTTTTTCCCCCCTCCATTTTAATATACATTATATATTTTCCTTGCTTCTTTGAGGTCATTTTACTATAACGCTCAGTAAGTCTGGTTCTGGAAGATAGATAAAAAACCACTGAAAACCCAAACTGCCTTTGAGCCAAGTTACATAATGTGGTGGTGCTGTTTAAAAAAGAAGAAAGGGAAGAAAAGACTAGAGAAGCACAGGTGTACGTAATACTTGTCAAAGTGACTAATATTACTGGTGAAAGAGAAACGAGTCAAATTCTAAACTGGCGAAGAAATAGCGTTAAATTAACAGTGACCATGAGGGCCTTTTTGGTTTTGAGATAATCACATTAATTTTACTTGTTATAATATTTAGCAATGTCAGGTTTTTTTTTACTGGTAGCCTTATTGTTTTCTCAAATTGGTTCCAGATATTTGTTAAACCAGAAATAATGTCAATAACTATTTTGTTGCAGTACTTGATGCTGTTCTTTTTCAATTGGGTAGCGTTTACATGACAGGAATTTACTACCTTCAGTTTCTTGCTGTAATGTGCTACACATTAATAACCTGTTTAGTCCCCAGAAAAGAAGACGTGTATCCCTACTAAAAGCTCTTGGACTGGATCCCGCATGCTGTGACTCAGGGCTGGGTTCTCCAGTGGAGGGGAAGAGTAATACAGGCCAAGTGTGTTTCTGTGCAAGGGGTTGCAACTCTTGCTTCCCAGGAGCAGAGATGAGCATCCCATGGAGCTGGGTTCTGGGATGCTGCTGTGTTCCCGCCAGGCACCATGCTCTGGTGCTGGAGCTCTGGGGCTGGAGCAGTTGAATGGTGTTGCCTCCTGGATCGTTGTGTCTCCAGCTGATCAGGACTTCTATAGTAACAGAAACAGGGCTGGCAGAAGGGAAATAACTGGGGAGAAGGGTGATCTTCTGCAGGGGAGGAAAAAGGGGTGGGATGTCCTTGGGGACTGTTGAAAGGAAACACTTTTGGGGTAAGTGGTTAATGGATGTAACTCCCGGTGCCTTTTCTTTCACATGAGAGGGAAACAGGAGTTTGTATGGAAGCAAGACAGTAATGAAGTAAATTAAGCACTGACAAATACAAAGAGCTGAGGATGAGAAGAAGCTGGTTAACTTGGTGCCCTGGAGGTAAGTGGTCAATTTAGGAAGAGGTGAAAAATTGACCTCATTGGCACAACAAATGTCACCCAAAAGGCTTTGTTTTAAAAAAGAAACCTGTGGAATTTATTATAGGAAGCTTCATTTTTTGGGCAATAAGCTTAGTGAAAGTACTGAATCCCTGATTTGGTAGGGAAAATAGACACTATTTTGGAAAAGCAGTGTCACATTTTTTGACATACTTTCCACATTCTCTCATGCTCAGCCTGCTGCTGATGCAGCGAGATTTTGAATCCTGTGCAGGAGGAGCGAGCTGGTACATCGTTAGCAGTTTTCTTTTGAAGTGGCCGCATTTATAGGATTTTTGTTCCGGATATGCATGTCTTTACAGACTCAGAATGGCAATTTAAAATGGTTTTGGTGTTCACGTTGTATTACTAATAGGAGAGAAAAAAGTTACGTGGGTATAATTGTTTTTAATGGAGATAGGACTTTTGGGAGTGCCTGTATGTTTGTGTGCGCGTCCACTTGGGTGTTTTAATTTGTTTGAAGAAATTTAGCCACGCTTACTAGTTGAAAAAGTCATTTCACCTTACTCCATCCTTTTTGCATGTGCTTTCAAAGTTGTTGAGTTACTCTGATTTCCCCTCAGGCAAAGGCCACATAATGTTTTTTTCTTCCCTATTAAATGTCAGAGGCAATATCCTACTTGTGAGAAACTTGCAGAGATACAACTCTTTGTGCATATAATGAGAAGGATGACTTTGTTCCAAGTTTTCGGAGTCCTTTGGATCAGGAAGGAGCAGGAGCAGGATTTCCTGAAATATAGAAAAATTACATCTAGGGGTGCTGGAGTGTCTCTGAAACCAAGTAGCCTGAAAGTTTTGTTTCTGTAACAACTTAAATGACAGGAAAAAAGAAAAAATAAGAATAAACTGGAAGCTTCAGAGCCCTTCTTTAATAAACCGCTAAGTGCAATAACGAGGCTTGATTTAATTTGGTCTCTCCAAGAACCTGTTGTACCAAAAGTTATTTGCATTTTTTTAAGTGTGCATTTGTTTGTGCTGTCAGTTTCTCCCCTCTGCCTTTCTGTGCAGGCTGCTTGCCCACAGCTGCGAGCGCTGGGAAGGCAGCCAGCTGCCGAGTACCAAAAGAAGAAGGATTCAGGTGGCCGTGCCGCGGTGGCCGTGCCGCAGTTGCCAGCCGTTCCTGGTGAATGAGCCTTGGCTGCACTGCCACGTGCAGCCTATGAAGATGAAGAGGGGAAGGATTTTAACCCTCGTCATTTGCCTCTGTCGTTTGGCAGTGCCAGGCTGCTGCAAGACTGAAGCTCCAGGCCTTGCTGGAAGTTAAAAAAATATTGTGCAATTGTAAGTTTAGCCAGCTGGGAGGGGAGTGATCTCCATACATCTCACTTGTTCTGCTAGATGTTTCTGCCTTTTATTATAGAGGTGGACACTGGGTAAGAGCAGGAATTCTGCTGCTTTCGAGGGAGACGAGGCCCGGCTGTGACTCTCCGGGGCTGGCTGCCTGCTTCCACAGGGCTCCTGTGAGGGGGCTCAGTGCTTGACTGGCAGCTTGGGTTTGAGGCAAGGTGAGGGTGTGTTAATTGTTTATTGCTGACAAAGGTGCTGCTTCTGTTGTCACACTGCAGGTCCGAGATGGCTGGGGAAAGGAAAAGCCTCGGCATAAGGGGCTCCTCCGCTGTCCTCACTCAGTCAGAGTCCTGTCTTCTGGGTATGGTGCAAGTTCAGAGCATTGTTTCCAAATCTTATACTGAAAACTTTTTCTGGCATTAAGAATACTAATCTGAGAAGATAGGTGTGGTGTTTTCTGTCCTCATTGAGTTTCCTTAACAGCAGCTTTTGTTGCTTTTTCTAGTTTATCTTCGAATGAAAAATAGCACAAATAGATGTGGTCTGTAATAATTCTGGAAAATTTGAAGACTGAGCTAAGAATTTGCAAGAAAAAGTGGACTGTGTGAAATAAGAGCTTTTAAAGTTGGAATTACCTGTTAGTGTAGGCTGTTATAAAACAGCCACTGAACATGGTTTTGAATGTCTATAACTGTGTGTATGCTAAATATTTTATGTTTAAGTGCTATTCTTTGTTTAAAGAGAAAATCTTTTATATTTTCTAGACTTAGCAAACCTGGTCTGAAAAGAAGATGTTATGCTCTCTGTGCAAAACAGCGCATTTAACTTGTGGTTCCATTAGACAATGGAGGAGTCCCACCCTGTGCCCAGCAATCACTAGAACATAATGCCTTGGTAAATGAAAACTGGATGTTAACATGAGTGAAATATAATCAGTGTGATATAAATCTCTCCTTTATTAATGTAGTTGTTTGAAGTAGATTCCTGGTGACCCTTGTGTGGCTTTGGCGTTGCCACAAAATAGCTGTTGTTAGCTTGAAGCCCCCCTGCTAAATTGATAGCCACAGATAATGAGTGCCCAGTATTGTATCTTTTGGGGTTTATAAAATATTCAGCTGAAAAGGCTACTGGTCCTCACCCTGTCTCTGTGGAGGTAAGGAGTTTCCTTTGCTGGTGGAATTCCCTAGCTGGGGAATTGGAGCTAGCTTGTACAAAAAGCTAATTTGTGCCTAGTTAAATATTCTTTTGATAGTTGAATATGAAGTAATTAGCTTCGATGTACTGCTGTTTACCTTTTAGGATTCGGAGCAGTCTAAACAAGCTGCTGAAGGGAACTGTATCATAAATCTACCGAAATATTTTTTGAGGATGGGGTATTTCAGACTGCGACTAAATCTGCTTTTTGGGGTGTCATTTTTCTGGTGGCCAGTGACTGGTGGGAAAAGTTGCTGAGCTTAGTGCTTAAGGAAAGGTTTGGGCGGCGGTCTGGCGTCTTCCTGCAGGCTGTACAGGGTACAGACCCATGTGGGAATCCCCTTTCTAAAAATGCTTTCCAAGTGGCTGTGTAATTGCTTACGCATGGATGCTACTCCTCTAACTTAGAAAAAATAAATAAATATGTAGTTCAATATTTACTGTAGCCATCTACTGTGCTTGAACCCAATTTTTAGAAAACGGTCTGTTTTGTTCTAAATTACTTCAGTTTCAGAATTCAGAATTCGCTTGGTCTCACAGTGGAAAAAAATATAAAAGGTGTTTTTTTTTCCTTGTTTTATGTGAAAGTTACTAAACTACTTTGAATGTGTAAACCATAACAGCTAATTTTGTCAAACGTATGTCCTGTTTTATGGGTGGTCTGTGTTTCCCTTCATTATACCATGTGTTATGGCTGTGATTAGATGGTGTGTAAAGACTGCTCTAACTCCAGCTGCCTTCACAAATTGCTCTGATTCAGTGTGTCAGTGGTTTGTTGCCTTTGTTTCCCGAGGTTGGTGGATGGCAAAGGCACTGTGAATAGAGATCCGCTTTAAGACGCAATGAGCACACATTTTTTCTTGATCACTTTTGGAGATTAAAGTTGTGTGTGATACTGAAATAAAAAAATAGGGTTTTTGTAAATAATTAATGTTTTAGAAGTATGCTGGTTTTAATCCAGAACTTTCTTGTCGCTTTTTCAAAAAAATGTGTTGTTCCTTTCTGAACTCAGATGTGGGGTGTGATGATTCTCTTGTGTTTTGTGTTATTCTGCAGTGTAAGCTACGAGCTGAGGTAGGGAGTAGAGATCTAAAATCAGTTTATAATAAACAGCCTTTGCAACCTGCCTTTCACCTGAGGCACCACTCAGAAAGCCAGCCTTTGGTGAAGAACACATGGCTTCAGATTTGTAAACTGTGCCTAGATGCAATAAATAGGAGGGTTTGTTCTTTGTGATTGCAAATTGTGCCTTTCTCAACATGGGCAGCAAATGGAACTCAGCTCAGTGCTGCTCACCTGCCTGCTTTGCAGTGTGTGGGGAGCTGTGAAATCCAAGACTGAGCTCACAGATGCTGAGACTTCTCTATTTTAACTTGGTAGCTCCCCTCTCCCTCCTTCTGAATGAGTAGGCCTACAAATCCAACATATGATATGTAAAAGCAAAGTTGTGGAGTCCTCTCTTTCTCCTACGGCATCTTTATGTCTCGTTTGTTGTGCAGAGCAGATTGTCACACCTGCTGCCAGCCTCCTTCAGAGAGCAGATTGCAGCCTTGCAATTAAGTGCTCCGAACATCTGTTGGTGATACTCCAGCAGCAGGACAAGGCTCTTAGCTTCCATGGGCTCTGCTGGTTTGGGAATGTTGTTAAATGAGGAAGGGAGGAAAAAAAATCAGAGTGATTTTGAAATAAATGTAAAGTAAATCCGCAGAAGAAAAAAGTGAAACTAATAAAATTTACCACTTCTGTTTTTTTTTTTAAGCACGGATTTTAGTGCATATTATGTCCAGTGTAGGAGAACTCCACTAATTAAAAATAGATCTGTGTTTTATTGCTTCTTAGGCCACTCTAATGGTGACGATACTGTTTTGCAAGCACTTCATATCACGTTTTAAGTAATTTTTATAGCTGTGTACTGGCTTAGGATGTGTCCATTTGGGAAACCTTTGGAAATCAGCTAATAAAATCCACTTGAAATTCAAATGCTTAAAAGCATGGAGAGTTTTTCCTCTTTGTGACTTTACTTACACAGTTATCCTGGTCATTGCTGTGGGCTTGAATTTCCAGAGCTATATCCATACTCTCTGCTGCTGAGCTGTGCTTGCTGTGTGCCATACAGGCACCAGCTCTGCTACTGCAAGGTGAGCAGAAGCCCTGATTTGCAATGTGGTTGGGCTGCCCTGGTGTATTCCTCTCTAGGAGATTAATGGTTTTAATAGCTTGTATTCATTATAGGATGAACTGCTTCAAATTGCCTTTATTTTCAACATGGAGGTAAGATACGCAGACAGGTTGTACAAGTTGTTAACGAAGAACAAATGGTTTGTGTCTACACAGTTAAAACATTCACAAACTCGGCAGCAATTCAGAAACGAGAGTGTCTTCAGATAAGTTTAGTGTGACTTCAGTAATATGTCGTTAAGTAATGAGAGGTACTTTTTTTGTGATAACTACTCCTTACTCCATTTTAACAAATTTCCAAGTGCACAGGGGCCAGGTGTATGAGAGGAGATGTATGTGGAAATGAATAGGGAAGACTATAAATGCTGTGGTTAGGATTTTAAGAGAATGGTTGCAGTGTCTTTTGGTTCCTTTCAGAAGCGTTGCCTGAATCCTGTGGTAAAGATACAGGAAATATCTAGTTAGTTTTGCTTCACTGATGCTGTGATTTGAGAAGGGAAAGGTATCTGCTTTTTCAGTGTGAAATAGGGGCACAGAGCAGGAATGGGCTCCTTTTTCTCAATGCTCTCCCAGTGCAGCCCCACATTAGCTGGGAAGCCCTGTTGGTTTATTTCCAATACAGGTGATGGAGAACTGGAGCGCTCACCTGGGAGCAGCGTTGTGTGCTCCTGTGGCTCCTTCTCTGTGAGGACCTCATTAACTGCGTTTCACAACAGCACGATGTTAATTGCAGCGAGCGGGTACTTGCATAAAGTCCTTCTGTGGTTTCTCTCTGCGTCTTTGTATTACCTTAGGAAAGAGAAAAGTATGTTGCTGTGCTGCTTGTCTGTGCTGCAGCAAAGCTGCTGTGCACCCATCAGTTATAACAGCGTGCAGTGCCCAAACTAGGAGCAAGGAGATAAATGGCTTACCAGTTCCTTCTCCTCTTAATTTGGTAATTTCCTTCCATGCTTTGCTACCTTCTCCCTTCAAAAAACAAATCCACAAACTAATGTCATAGCGTGAGTTTGGCCAAGTACACAACTGTCCCCATAGAAAGTGTGGAGGACGGAGGCGTGGGAGGTTGCTGGCTGGTCCAGGACCCCACAAGCAGTTCGACACCAAGCTGGAAGTAAAGAGTTGACCTGCAGACTCGTTAACCGCAAGACTGTCTTTCCCTTCTAGTAAGGATGTGGTAAAATATCACTGTATTTAATCCTGCTCTTCTGTAGCTCAGCCTCTGTATGGAAAGACACGCCACACTTTGCCAAGCTGAAAAGAAAATATCTTGTAGTAACTTTCTGTTAAAGAGAAAGTCTATATCTCTTTGAAGAGTGTGGACTCCATCATGTTAAACTGCTTAATAATTTCTGTTTCTTATGCAATTTTTTCAATTTACTCATACTGTGGTTGAAACTTTATTATATAGTAATCTGTACTTGGCAGTAAGGATGTTGATTCTAAAACTGCATACTTGTTTAAATGTTTATAACTGAATGAAAGCAAAGGAAATGCTTATGTTTGACTTTAGTGTAGCTATCTGAAGTGATTTATGAAGTTTGTTTTTTTTTTAAAGCTGTGATGCACTGAAGCCAGAAGGAGATCTATCAGTGATGTGTTTGGCATAAATATGATAGATTTAGAGCAGGGGGGATACTGATCTATGCTAGTGTAGTTTAAATATTTTTTTTTCCCTCATTAAAGTGTTGTAATTTTCTTCTAATACAGGACTGTTGTAAAAAAGATGGTCGTGAGCAAAAAAATCTGAGGTGGTCAGTAAGTGCTCTAATAGTGTTCAGCTAATGCTGGTAAGAAAGAGTTGTCTGCATGCATACACGTTCGTTTTAGATTGATGGGGTTAATTGCCTTGGTCTCAACTTTGCTTGTAGACTACTGTGCTGCTGATGCTGATTTAAAAGGAACTCAGTCTACCAAAACTTTTTAATCCCTTCTGCATGCAGTGCTGAAGAAAGCATGTTTTCCCCTTGTAGGTGTAAGCTTTGGTGATTATAGTGTCATATTCAGGATCTCTATATTAGGGGTAAGGAAACATGCAGAGCTGCAGTAGGTCCGCAGACAGCAAGCAGGGGAGTGCTTGCTGGAGTGCATATTAAATAATAATAATACTAAGCCCTGAAAATTGGGATATTGGAAATTATAATTCCACTCTAACCCAGCTTTTTGAAGTGACTAGTTTGAGTTCAGTAAGTGGTGATTTATTCTTTTGTGTTTTAATAAACATGCTACAGCAAACCTGAAGTTTCTTATAACCGCTGGTGTTGAAGCCTTCAGGTTCTGCTAACAGCTGTCACAGTCATCATGTGATCCCCAGCATTTTGCAAAAATGCAGCTGGTGGACTATGTAAATGGAGCTTTTTCTAAATAGTTTTAGATGACATTATAACCATTGTTCACCTTTTGCCTCTAGACTTTGTGTTTTCTAGTAACTCTGTATACGCCTTTGGTGAACACGCTGTTACTGGGCATGAGGACTTACAATGCAAAGTAATTTCTTGAAACTGGATAGCCTGAGAGATTTCAACAAAACCTAGTAGCAAATACCTCTAATGATTTACATGCATTATTTCGTGTCTCTTCCTTGTTGTGATATATCCCTCTTATTCAAGACATCTCTCTTCATTAGAAAGCCCCTGAGAAAATACAAGCTGCTTGCATTCAGATTTAACCATCCTGAAGTTAACAGTGCTGATGCTTTGTTTCCTTTGCTGCCTTTGGAAATAGCTGTTTCTTACCTGTTTCTGGCTTTTTCATCAAAATTAATTCTGTTCTACTAGTTTCTAGCCTCTACTATTTTTTGTGGTGCAGTTTCCAATCCTTGTGATTGATTGTTGCGTGACAATGTCCCCTTCCCTCGTACACACCATATGCACATCAGAGGCTCTGGTTTAGAAGGTTTCCTGGTTCTTGTGCCATTACTGAGTTACATGATGATGCTATGGAAAGAAATCATAGAGAAGGTAATACCTCATTTGTGGTCATTCCTTCATCTGCTGTGTCCTGCAGTAGGGAAGGGAGAGGATGGTCTGAAAGTGTTTATAAATGGTGTATAAACTTACCTTCCTTTACTCTGCCACACATTATGTATATATATTTTAGCCTGTCTTTGGGCTTCTTGTTTGCTGTCTTAAACTCGGGCTATTCCCTATACTAGAACAGTAATCAAGGAATTCTGTACTGCCCTATTAATCTTGCATCCTGATTATATGAGCTGTTCCTTAAGGCATGCAATAACAAAACAAAAGGGGTGGCTGGTGTGCAGGAATGATTACAGCAACGTGCTTTCTGTTGGGACTCTGTCATGCTCTTACGTGCTGCACTGTTCTCATACGCCTGAGCTCGCTGGGTGAGGAGGATGCAGATGGACAAATTTTTAAGCTACCAGCAGTACTGTCATGGGAATCCTGCAAATGCTACTGAGTCAGGAGTTTTAACAAAAAGTTGCGTTTTATTGAAAGCAATTGAACTGCAATGCATGGTGATGAATGAATATGTGGTGGTAGGACTCTGCCAGTTCAGTTGTTGCTTCTTTTCTGTTTGCCCCGTGGTTTGCAAGTGGGATATGTTTCCAAATGGCACTGTTCTGATAATGATTTAAAAGGGTATTTCTGTGTCTGTTCTATCCCAGGATATATTTATATTGAATTTGTACGCCACTAAATAATTTGAAACTCATGTGCGTGTTTTCTAACAGCTAGTGAAAACTTTTTTCATGTAGGCACTTTTACTAGTATTAAGAGGATGTGCAGTCAGCATTTCAGCAACAAGAGACAGACAGAAAATGCACTGGATGAACTTATTGCCAAGCAAGCTGGATATAGAAATCAATATTAGGAAAAAAAATACCCAGATGATCAATGTGAAGGATGGGAAATAATTTAGTTAAAAATATAGGTAGATCATTGTCTTTATTATACATTTATATACTTTTCACTGAAGTACAAAGCCTATAAAATCAGGTATGTTCACTGATTTATAGGTTGCTCAAACATGACTGCGATCTGAGTCAACTGAACTTCTTTCATAAGCAACAGCAGCATATCCTGAGGATCAGAAACTCTGAGGGACACTCCTTTTTTTGAATCTTATGTTTCCAGATGGAAAGGGAAATGTTCACGTTTTTCTCCTTTTTTTTTCTTTCTTTTTTTTTTTTCCCTTTTCCCCCTGAAATTGGTTGTAGCTGTAGAGCTAATAAGGGTAGACTCTCTGCTTTCACAAACCAAGCACGCTTCTGTACAATGCTGCTATTTGCTTGTTGCTTTATCAGTCCAGGGCAAACTGCTCAATCTGTTCTTTTACAGCTCCTGCTTTTTATTACACTTGTACAGAGCATGGGCTTGGTTGTTAACATTCAGTTGGACTGTGTACAAAAAAATAAATAGGAGTCATCCCAGCCCTATTGGCCATTGAAATACCTTATCTGCTTTTCTGTTTTAAAAAGCAAATTCGCATTTTCCCCCATATCTCATCTGCAAAGAACAAAATCTTTGCAAACATCCTACAGCTTGTGCTGTATGATTTTTTTTTTTTTAGCAAATAGTCTGCTCTGTGTCTGGAATTTGATATTTACATATCAAATCTGAAAAGTAGAGCATCTGAAAGAGAAAACAAAACCACTTTTGAGTCTTGGGATAAGCGTATATAGGACCAATCCCCTACATGACAATGATTGCTCTGTTGTGACATGCTATGTGGTCAGGGTCACGTTTGGTTAGAGACTTGGTAGAAACACCCAGAAATCAGCAAAGGGATATGCCCGTAAAGCTGTCAGGTTCTGAAACTAAACTCTTAATGGTATACATTTAGCATTACATGACTTGCAATTTCTTCAGGCAGCAGCCCTGCAGTTGGATTCACATCATGTCATGAAATCTGTGCCATGCAACTCCATACCATGAGCAGAGGTGGGCTTGATCCCAAGGGTGACCCTGCAAAGTTTCCACCTCTCAGCAAGGCTGGAGCTTTGGGTATGGCTGGATCACTGGGGATTACTGGTATGCAGAGACAGCAGGCAACATGGATGGGAACAAGAGACAGGAGGAGGTATTTGTACTAAGCTGTTGCGTGGACTGTTTGTGTCTGTAAGCCTGCTCTTTGGAGGTGGTGAATGTCACTGGTGTCACTTGCTTGGGTCACTCTGCAGTAAACCCCATGGAGGAAGTGCTACATGGGTGATTGTGACATCCAAGGCCAGAGGGGACCTTATGTTTTGTTAGCCTGGTCGTGTGTCATTACCCTTCCTGGAGTCCCTGTGGGGTGATGGACTTTAGAGAGCAACAGCCCCTCCTGATCATCTATCGAAGAAGTTCCCTTGCGATGGCTCTTCTGTGGTTTGAAGGACCGCTACCGAAGCTGAAGCCAACACTTTCCTGGGTAAATGCCCTGGTGAGTGATTTTCTTGCTCCTGTGCAGCGTACTTCCAGTCTGTTTTCAGCCTTGTACTGCGTTGAAGCCAGTGTGGTGGGTCTTTGGGCTTCAGGAGCAGATTCTATTTGACCTTTTCTGGTGGCACTGGAGGTCCCCATGAATCACGTTCTTCTATGCCTGTCGATACTTGCAGTTCATCCTTCCTCTTTTGAATAAATAGTTTAAACAAAGTATCATCAAAATGGAAAACTGAAGAGAAAAAGGGTAATGCGGTAAGAGACTACGTTTGATCTTGCAATGGCTTCTCTTCAGATGCAGTCTCACTATGTTTATTTGGCCTCTGGATAATCACAAGATTGAATTTCATTGGATTTCAGTTACAGGAACAGAATCCATAATTAAGGAGTAAAGTAAATGGTCCTGAGGTTCAGGTTACTGATGGTTTGAGGAGTTACTTAAGTAACTCTGCTTAATTTTTGTGCAAAAGTTGAACTTTTATGGGCTTTTATTAATTTATTTTTTTTTTAATTGTCACTCTGGCACTTGCACACACATACAAAGGCCCTATTGAAGTAGAGTTTTGTTGCTGTCTTATCCAGGAACAATTTGGGAGTTATTCTCAAAAATCCCCCCTGAAGTTTCTAGAACATGTTTCGAGTGGCCCACTGAAATGTGTATTAATGCTGTCCTGTGGTGGAGGGACTCTCTAAGGGTGCCACTTCTCTTCAGGTTGCAGAAGTGGTGGCACATGGAGTTGCTCAGTTATTCAGAAGTTTGGCTGCTCCACTCTAGCGGGTTGGGTTGAGCATGCAGTTTGTTTTTGGGTGAGTTGGTGCTAATGGCATCAACTGCTTCCTCACATGGGCAAGGGTTGATATTTCAGCCTTCCTGCTGGTCCGGGTGATGTGGTCCCAGTAAGAGGGCTACTCTTAATTGCTGCAGAATCGCATGAGTGTAAGGATCCACAGGACAGCTACCTCATTTCTAAAGAAATCCACAACTATGTAAACCAGTAGTTTTTCTTCTAAATTTTATTTTCTGCTGTTCTGCTCTTCATGCTCAGGAGCAATGCACGTGCTTTCTGCAGTGTCTGCCTTTGCGGCATTGTGCCTACAAATGCTGAAGCTCTTTCTCTTTGAGAGAAGCCTGTTCACTGGTGAATGGAGTCAGTGATTCAGATAGCTGTTTGCAAGGGCAAAAGAAAAACCATAAAATCTAAGCATGATTTTATGGTGTTTGACAATCAGCTTTCATGCAAGAAATGAAGCTCTTTTAGCACTCTCAAGCACTGGTGTCTCTAGGCTCTCACAACTGTGCAGCACTTGATGCTTTAGCAATACGTCCCTCTTGAGCAAGTGGGACAGGGAAGGGAGCCAGCTGGCCCTGAGCTGGGGATGAGAGATCTAAGAAATCACAGGTCTTGTAACTCCACATGCTCAAGAGTCAGTCCAGTGGTTACTTTAGCACATTTATCAATTTTATATTTACGATCATGAGTGGCAAATTTTTAAGATTTGCATTCATGTAGCCTTGTGTATTGCCAGCTGTCCTTCAGTACTGGCAGTCTCTAGAAACACACACTGTATTTCATTGCCTGGAAGCCACCTCAGATACACAAGTTGCCCTCACTCGATTGCTGCATAGAAATACTGTAGTAATTGTAATAGGGTAAGCTCTGGGATATTTGATTATTATCAAGTACTGGCATATCTCATGCTCTTTACTGGATATGTATCCCCCTCTCCCTCACCAATATATGATTTATCTTAAAATTGTCTATTTGCAGCAGTAAACATGGTTCTGAAGAGTAAACAAAATGTTCACTTTAACATGGGACATCTTATGTTTCCTGGACTGAGTCTTGTTAGAGAACATCCAGAATCTTCCTGCTATTACACAAAATTAGTATTCATCCCCCCCAAAGTCAGTATTTTTAGATAAACTTAATAATAAAAAACCCTCCAAAGCTTTACTATCTTGTGATGTGTAGTATCTCTTTTTATTTAAAGAAATGATGCCAGACACCAAGTGAGCTTTGTGAACTTACGTAATACAAAAAACGTGAATCATTGTGAAAGAAACCAAACCCAGTATCATCGCTGAGGGTAAACGCACTGCTGGCTAAAGGTGTATCTTTGCAATTGGAAGCCAACAATAAATGAAATAATGAATCAGCTAGCACAATAAATGAGTCAGGCCAGCTGGCCCTGTTTGGGTGAGCGTGTGCATTTGTGGATCCGAGCACAACAGGGCTGTGTTGAGGCTGTAGACGTGTATTGAGAGGAGAAGTTGAACTTACACACTCACACCTCAGTGGGACTGTGTACCAAGATGTCCACAAGAAGGAACAAAAAGGTCACATTGCCTCCAGCAGGGAAAATAAAGATGTTGAATTTTTCATTGGAAAGGCTTGTGCTTGTCAGGATGTAGCCATAGGGAGTATTTGCTGCTCTTAGGTCTAATGTCAGAGCATGTGAGAGCTGTTGCACATCACTAGACGTGCACAATGCATCACCAAACTCCTTCCCCTTGCTTTTGTTCCATACTCCGTGAGAATTAAAACCCAGTTTGGAAGAGTTGCCCGGGTTGGTCTGTGTAACTGTCAGCTTCTCTTGGGTAGTTTAGGATACTTTTGTAGCACGGGTTCTTATATTGAATGCTGTTGCTGTGCTCAGGGACTCTGCACAAAGCTCTAATTGCAGCTCTTTCTCGTATTGATAGTACAAATCGATACTCTCATGCTGAGATGGGTTATCTTCACCTCCCTCACTCCAACTATGTTTGTGTAGAGCAGAGTTCATGTAGCCTACTGTTAATCTACAAGGTTGGTGTTTACAGCTGGTCTGGGCGCCACAGGCTCTGTTTAGAGATGGTGCAGAGAAAGAAATAATTTTAAGATGTGATTCAGCTTGTCCTTATGTAGCCATGTGAAATAGCTCAGTTTTTAGAGTTTGGAAGCTAGCTGCAGCCATGCCTGCAGTTACTTAGGCACACACACTTCCAGTGCAGACTCTCCAGGTTGCCCCAGCAGATCCCATCCATTATGTATGTCCTCTTGTCACAGGTCCTCTTTTACACCAGCGTGTGATCTTGCTATGTATAAAAGTAAGCATATGCATGGAAAAAATCCAGGCTAGCTCCCCCAAATCTCTGCTGCTGGCTCATTGTGTGGCTGTAGGTAGGTTACACTTTTCCTTTACTTTGAATAAAAATGTTCTGCCTTGCAGGACGATGTGAAGGCTGGACAACATCAGTATGAGAGTGCACTTCTCAACTCACTACTGAAGTACAGACTTCTCTGTTCTCTGGGCAGTACTTCTTTCATGGAGCTGAACCATGTTGAGAAATTCTTCTTTGCATCTATTCTTGGGAGGAGGGATGAGGACTCCTCAGGCCCTCCCACTTGAGGCATTTCCCTTTTTGACCAATTTGACTTTTAATTCATAAGTGGTTGACCTTAAAAAAAAAATGTTTAGAAAAATTATACGTATATTTTTCTAAACACGCTCAGATAAACTTTCCAAACCCAACATGTATTAGTTCAGGTTTTAAAAAGGCACATGATAACCTGTTCATATCTATAACCTATTCTTTTTTCTCTTTGCTGCTTCCTAGTTGGATCAAACTTAACACTGACTTTTTACAAATGATAGAGGAAATAATTTAAAATTATTTGTTTCAACCAAATAATGCACTGAACTGAAATGTGTTTCGAGATCTGCATCCCTGCTCTTTCCACAACTTTGGATCCAGATAGCTAAGTGGTGACGGGAAAAGGCAAACGGGTTTAAGCCTTATGCTTACATACGAGATGTGATGAATAAATATTGAAAGCCCTGGAAAAAAGTGTAAGAGAAGTCCCAGGGTTGTATAACCACTTCTGTGTAGTGAAAAGTGATGTCAATCAGGTACATAGGCATGTTGCAGCAGATCTAGAAGCTGTTTGAAAAGAAATCAGGGCAATTGTTCCTTCTAATGTAAACATTTTGTAACTCTAATTAAAAGATATAAGAAGAAAACAATTGTTCTTGCAAGTGGGGAGTTGTTATACAGTGTATTGGGGGAAACAAAGTGTATTGTTTTGCAATTTATATAATGTAATTTAAAAAATAAAGTTGTTCTTAATGGAGTGCCCTTATGAATGTAGTCAGTGTCAGGTAATCCTAATCTACAGACAACCTGTTCCAAAGAAAAGCCAGTCTATAAAGTTGCAGGCTGTTACTTGCCCTGTTTTGGAGTAAAGTTGAAGCTAACGGCTTAGCAGTATTGGTAAATTTGGTAGTAAAACTATTTACAATTCTTTATAAGAGTTTAAGAAGGAAATCTTTCATGATATCTGTAATGTCTTGGCATAAATACTGTCACACACAGTCAAGTTGTCACGGTATGTTGAATTCAGAAGTACTGGGAGGTGAAATACTCATTTGCAGTCTTGAAGTGGAATGTTTGTAGTTCAGGATGGAGAGGCATCGGGAGTTTTGTAGCACTGCTAGTGTTAATCTTGAATTGAGATTTTTGTAATTCCTGTTATAATATTTATTGCTTGCCATTGCTTAGGAATATACTGAGAATTGTTTCAGGGCTGCAAACCTATCCCTTTCCCAGCCTGCAGTTTACCACTGGAACAAAATTTTAACTGCCAGAGCTGTATTGTGTTTGTTACAGAGTCTGGAGGATGAAAATGGGTATCTGTTGGTGCTTTGCAAAGCCACGTCTTCATTTATGTGAACAATGAAAAACTCTACTGCAGCCTGGTGCTTGTTACCTAATGATCATAAAATCCTTTTAGAAAGCCTCCTTTCCTTTTTTTTTGATAATTAAGAAAGCTCCCACAAAACCCACCTTCTTTCTCAAGGCTGGGTACTGGTATCAGGGAGCTCTCTTTGGTTCTGCACTGCTCTTCACTAGAATCCTTCCTAATTCCCCCCTGTGTATCACTGGATGATTATGATGATGATTATTATTTATTTTTCCTAGTGTGAGTCTTTACCCAGTGCTTTTCCTCAGGGCATTTAAGTGTGTATTTGTCTATTGGGTTAGGACATGAAGCGTGTGTGCTGGTGGGCACTGAGGACTTGGGGACACAGCTGATACTTGCAAGCAGTTCTGCTCCTCAGTGCAGACGGTCCCTGAGATCTTTACATTTCTTCCTTAATTTCCATTTGGCTATGTCATCCTACTCTGTCCTGGTGAACACTGATTTTTATAGTGGCATATGTACTGAAATTAATTTATGGTATTGTTACTATAGTCAGTTAATATATACAAGAATTACTGAAATTCATGTATGGTATTGTTACTGTGAAAGCCAGAGGAGCTGCTTAGATGATGCTGACAAGCATGGGTTTTTGAACTCGAAGTTGTTTGTGTCCTTAAACAACATGCTTCATGGCTGCGAGACCTTGTTTCTGTGGATCCATCAAATAAAAGTAAAGGTGACAAATCTGAATATTCAGCATTTTTCTTCTGGGTAGTGTGAACAAATACAAAGTACCATAAATGGCAGTTACTGTGAAACAGTAGATCTGGATGTGGGGAGTTAGTGATCAAGTGCCAGAGAACCATTGGTACAGCTCAGTCCTGTGAAGGGTGAGAGATGTTTAGCCATCTTCAGTGACCTGTGAAGCAGTCTGGATGGCGTGTTGGGAATTCGGGGTAAAAACCAAGTGTTTTGTCAGTGCACAAAACCTGCCTGGTCAGGCCTTGCTAGCATGGGAGTTCATACCAGGTAAATCCTAAAACTCTGAGTTTTGTACTTCCTTGAAGTTTTTAATTTCTGAGATTATTCACTTCAGACATTTGCACAAATTTGAGGTTCTTGGAACTCTTGCTTTGCCAGCATTGCCAGGCCAATACAAGTGGTCTTTGAACGTCTTGAAGTTAATCGTGGTTTGTAATGAAGTATTTAAATGAGCAACTCCCAGCCTTAAAATGGACTGCTCTAAAATCTTTTGTTCTGCATGGTGGATGTTCAGCATAGAATTTATTATAAATTATTTAGGATGTCTCCACTCTTTAGGTGCTGGTATCTGAGTGAAAGGAATACTACTATCTAGCAATGTAAAAATATATACCAGAATCAACACTGGCCAGAAGAAGGAATTCTTCCTTCCAAGAAAAATTTATTAAATGTATCTCTTTCAGTTACATTGCATTCAGATGTTGCTTATTTTACTGTAAGTTAAAAGAATACGGGGAAAAACCAACATGGGGAAGCTCTCAAAAGCTGATAAGAGGAATTGCATACTTCATCAGGGAGGTCAGTGTACGGTTGCCTGCCGTGTTCTTATGTGTCAGCTTTCTCATTTCCACCATTTTCTCTTAATCTTCAGTAGTCCTTTGCCCTTTTGGCACTCTGGCCTGGGTTTTGAACTATGGTTTAAGAACATTTATAAGAACTACCATTACTTTGTACAATGGAATACATTTTTATAACCAGTAGGTAGCTGGGGTGGTGGATCCTCCATCTTTTACAGTTTTGGAGGGGGTTTTTTTGGACACTATCATGGGCAGTGAAATCAATAGCAGGTCCTGGCTTTATGCATTTGTCATCCTAAGGATGGTTTTTGATCTTAGCACATGAAATGTGTTGATTTTCACTTGCACCAGGAGCCTATTGCAGTCAAGATGCTGACTTTGTAGAAACAGCAGTGCTTCCCTCTTGGTACAAGGGAAGTGGTGATGGAGGCTATGCATTGCTCTCCCTGCAGGTACATTGCTTGAGGAGAGGACAGAGTATTCTGCTGAGGAGGGGTTGGAGTCAAAACAGAGAAAAGTTTGTTTTTTTTTTTTTGGTGTGTGTGTGTGTGTGTGTGAAGTAAGCAAGTGGTCGATCTAGGAGAAGCTTTAGAAAATGTTAGCAGCTGCAGGAATGGAGAAGAACCTGACGAGCAAGTAGGAGAAGGGTAGGATGCTGTAGCCAGAGGCAGGGAATATTAAGGCCAAGAAGGATAATCATCCCTCCGGTAATGCTTGTGCTGAACTGGGAAGAAGGTTCAGTTATGGCCCTGCTAGCAATGCTTTGAAGTGGACCAGAAACTCCTGTAGCCTTTGGGTAAAATTTGTAAGAAAAAAAGTTCTGAAGAAATTTTTTTTTTTTTCTTAAAAGTTCAGTGGACAGGGCTGGGGGAAAGGAGAGCAGTCTGTCTGCAAGGAGCAGGACCAAGGAGGCGTTGTGCTGTGTATGAAAAAATAAAGACAGCAAAGAGAAAGGGAAATGTTTGAAAATTACAAGTTTTTGTGAGAGCTGGAGGAAAGCAAAAGTTGCCTCAGTGTACATCAGGGTGACCTGAAGTTAAAGTCAACGTGTGGTCAATTTAATGTCCTCCTTGAGCTTCTGAAGGGGTTATCATGCTGATGCTGCCATCACCATGGGTAACTCAAGAAACCACCCAACCCAGGGAGCCAACTCCCACTAAGAAAGACCCTAACTCCCTGCAGCCAGCTTTTTGTTTCATTTGGTTCCTGTTCTAGGTTAGAACATTAATAACACCAAATACATGCAGGCAACATCCTTCTCTCTTTAAATACTTGCACACTTTTTTCCCCTTCCCCTGTTTAATAGGAATGCTTGATACTCGCATTCCTCTTCCTACACAAAGGGAAAACTGGGGCAGCAGAATATTGGGGCTGTTTCAAATACCGTGCAACTATGTATCCCAGTGAAATCAATAGGAGGAATATGTAGAAATTTTTCCAAGTTTGAGCTGTGAGTTATTAATCCATAATTATTTTGAGAAACATTGGACCTGGAGTAAAAATTTCTGCACCTTGGCCATCATTGTCTTTTGCCTCTCTGCAGCACAGAAGCTATTAGGTTTAACAGCCACCCACTGTTCCCTTGCCCCCATCGTTTATGCTGATGTCTGCTCCTTTATAAATTATCGGCATGTTCTCTATTTAATTCTTTGATGGCAACAAAAAGAAGCTTGTATCTAGTTTCAGTAGATAGCAATTTCCCTGGGGTGAGTATCTCATTGGTTTTGCATTGCTGCATTGTCTTGGCTTCTGTGATCCCTGCTTCTTACTTTGTAAATCGATTTAAAAATAAAATAAAATCATGAAGGACAGAGACAAAATATGTTGTTCTGTTACAGGCAGTATGTTACCTGAATGATACAGCTGAGGAGAATTGGAGGTATCTACTTTTAAGGAAGGAGCGGAAGGGTTAAAAATATGGCTGGTTTAAAGGATAATAAATAGGATGGATATAAGTAAGGTAGAAGTACGGTAGAAGATGGACATGTCTGCTCTGGGGAGGCGATGCCCTTACAATGATGATAGCAAACTGATTACAAGCCTTGGTTTTGAGTGGCGGTGGTTTTACTGAAGTTCAGTTAGTCAGCGTACACCCTTGGTTTTGCTGTTGAGTTACTGTAGCAGGGAGCCTCGGTGTTAAGCAAGACAAGGGTAGTGAGGTAAAGAAGGAACAGAAAGACCTGAGCTGAGTGAACTGCTCATCTTGAATTACATCTTCGTGCTGCATCAGAATGTTGAAGTCCTGCTCTGTTTGAGAGAGACATTGTTTTTCTTAATAGTGGGACCAAATTATTACACAGACTCTAGAGCTGTGGGTGGTAGGCTACATACATAATGATATTTTTTATCTTTAACTGAGATTTCTGAGCTCTGTCCCTGGCTGAGATACCTGGAGGCGGAGGATGAGACAGTGGGATGTGTGACAACAGAAACCAGACTGTTTCACTGGGATTTGTTTATGCTGCTGCTTGCCAACCTCAAAAACTATACCAGAACGTGTCATTTCTGGATCTGCAAATAGGTCTGCTGTAATGTAAAAATCTGGTATTTTTCCTGGTGGGTTGGTACCCATCTCTGCAGCTGATGCCTCATAATGTGGCTGCCCCTCTCAAAGGGAAGATGTGGGGTTTCATTGCGTTGCCCCACTGAAATGCGTACACAGCATTGGGAAGGTGGGGACTCTCCCTATCTTGTTCTGGTGCTATCATGCTTTACTTTCCTCTCAATTGATTGCTCAGGGATTTATAACTTTATTAATTTATTTAATAGCAGAGGTATTTAAGTGTGGACAGTTACAGTAAGTTTCATTACTACTTTTTTCTGGAGGCAGTCTCGCTATTTGTCTGGTCACCTGCAGGGTTTTCTGCTGTTGATGAAAAATTTCAAATTCGACATCTTGCTAATAAAATATTTTAGTATAAAATCAGTTATTGTTGTAAAAGGGAAGAAGACTCTTGTTGGTATGACTTTGTTCTTTTTCCAGTGGAATTGTGAATTCTGTTAGTAACCTCAGACTAAGGGGAGACTGCAATTTCAGCCACTGACAAACTTCAGGAGACACTTCTGAAAATAAACACAAATGGGTAAATCCTTTCCATGGAGTAGTAAGGTTTGTTTTACCAGAAATTTTCTTGTATGTCAAGATTTGCACTTTCAGATTTCAGGAGTCCATTTAAATCCTGAGAAGGCAGATAATGGTAGCATTAGGGTTAACTTTGTGTATGTTTCACTGCTTCCTTATGGGCACCTTGACCGAGAGATCTGTGCCTGCAGCCTTGTGCTTCTTACCATTGTACCACTGGTTTCTGTTAACTGCTGGGCTTGCTCTAGTCCTGAAACAGGTTATGAAGAAAGCTTTAGTGACTGACAAAACACTCTATTGTGAAGTAGGCGCTTGTAGAGGTTCAAATTTACTGAGGACTCTTGCTAAGTGGTGCGTCGTCTTCTCTGGGGCCCTCTGCACCTGCAGTAGGTCTTTCCTTTGGCAGTGACCCCTCGGGCTTCCCTGGGCACAGTCTGTAGTTCAGTCATGTCCCAGCAGTGCCTTCTCTTTTGCCCCATCCCTCCAGTCCCCGCTTCAGCACCCTGAGCTGGGCATCCCAGTTGTTGGAAGGCCACCTTGCCTGCGTTTGCAAGTGCGTTTGGTCCTTGTTGTGCCGGGAGCAACTCGTTGCAGGGCCGTGCTGCCATAAGCCACGTGCCTCGCTTAAGGGTTTTGGTATTTGTGGCAAGTGGTATAGGTGCCCATTTAAAGTTTGTAATGTGTTGTGAGCAGTGCTTGTGCTTTTTCACTGATACTGTTTAGTAAACATATCCATTTAGTTAATGGAGAAGAGAAACAGTATTTATAAGAATGTCTAATTTTGGAAGCTTTTGTAAGCTTATGGAAGGCACAGAATTTAATTAAAAAAACCTTTTTTTGTGATGTTTTACTTATACTGCAAAATTCTTCTCACTTGAGGTTTTAAAAGTGAGAATATTGCTCCAATTTTTCCAGTAGCAGTATTCCCATCAGACACTGTAACAACAGGAGGCACTAAGCATCCTGCCCATTTCATTAGAACTTTGGAGTTCTTGTGAGGCAATTCTTACTATGTTTATACGGCATTATGGTAAATGTACTTTGAAATGAAAAGCAGGTATTCCCAAGTCTACTGCTCAAGTACGGTTGTTGCAGAGAAATTGTTTTTAGATCTTCTGACACTTCACTATAGCTGTGAAATTAATAATAATAATAAAAACAGGTTAAAAAAAGCACGACAAAACAGAACACCCAAAAGCAGAACCAGAAACACGTTCCCCAGACTCTCCTTCGCACCCTCTGCTCCCACTGTACCCATACTTTTTCTCCCCCTCTCAAAGGAGCCATGTTCTTTCCAGACAAGATGGGGGAGACTTGCCTATAATTTTTCTTCCAGATTTTAAAAATGTGAGCTTCTTTCAGTCTAAATCAATGAAAAAAAATACAATAATGAAAAAGCAAATTGCATGTACTGAAGTTAGCTAGCCAGTGAACAGTGTGGTTCTAATGGAGGCAGGAATTTGCAGAAAATGGAAGAGGCTGCAGAATATACATGGCTGTTGCAGAGTCATTTTTACAGCGCATCATAGAGGGTGTCTGGCACCAGTCCTGAGCACTGTCCATGTTTCAGAGCAAGCTTCCTTTCTTAAAGCTCAGCACAGGAGATAAATGATATGCTGGCGAGTACAAATATGCACCGAGGGACACTGGGAAGGGAAGACTGACCCCACTTAACTGGACTGCACATCGATTCCTGCAAGAATTGATTAATCATAAGCATTAAAAAAAACCCCAACAAAGACAAAAAAGCTGAACTTGTTTAAAATACAAGCTAGTAAAACCAAAACTGAGTCAGGATGCAGGCCCATAAATGTAACTGGATGATAAGTGGATGCATGAGACTTTTAATCAAACCAGTTATTTTATCCTAAAAAAGCACCTGTGGGGAACGGAAGGAAATTGGAAGAACAGAGGTAACACTTTACTGTTGTTCATATTTGTATTTCCTTTACCTGTCCTTGCTGCCATACTTCCAACTGCATTTGCAGTGAGGTGTTTACGTTCACAGTCCAGAGGCTCCGGGTGTGGATATTTGCTGGGGTTATATTTGCTTTTGTAGTAGGTTCTGTTTACTTCTGACTTGTAAGTTCTAGATATAGGAAACAAAATGAGATACCCAGGTTGATTATTTCAAAAATATATGTTAAAAAACCCAAGTGTTCAGGAGTTTTTAAGACCAGATGTCCATAATGCCAGAAGCCAGTGCACAGGCTGGGTGCCTGTGGATGGGCTTCACGTGGAGGGGAGCAGTGCTTTGGCCTGGTGGGTTTGTGTTTGTTTTGGGTGATCAGGCAGATGAAATCTGAAATTCTGCTGAAGGCAAAACCCAGTTTGCTATAAAATATTATTTTCTTTGTCTTACCCAGTGAACTCAGCTGACTGAGGAAGCTAGCTTTCGTTCATTTTGTTTTTTGTCATTTTTGTCGGGGTTTCTGTATTACATGATGTGGCAGCTAAATTCTTGGGTATGGAACAGTTTTTGACTCTGTGCAGCAGTAGCTGTGTATTTTAATACACCCATAGCTACATTTCTACGGCTAACCTTTGTTATTTTAAAGACTTCAATAAACCAGGTATTTTTGGGGGAAGCATTTTTGGAATGTAATTAGCTTTAAAACTTGTGTATACCATAAAAGCCACATTAATAATACTCTTAAGAGTTGGAGTAAAGCAGACAAAGTGTTTTATTTGCTTTGTTCACACATTCACTTCCCATCCTTGTGGAGTACTTCCTAAATTTCCTCTGAAATCTTAATTTGATAGAGTCTCTCATTTAGATTGTCAATTTTGCTACTTTCTGACACCTTAAAATAAATAAATGAATCCCTCCAGTGATGTGTGCTACAAACCCCTCTGTTTTTTGGGGGACAAATGCATGGTTTTCTAGAAGGGGCTGCTATTTCTGATTTTCTTATATTTTAATTTATTTTATTATTTAAGATGTTGCAGTACCAACAAAGCAAGTTACCAGACCAGCTTAGTGTTCTCCTGCAAGGTCTTTCAAGATAGGTAGTTGGGGTTTTTGTGTGCGTAAGGCCCCATTTGCCAGGTGATCAAGGCTTCATCAGAGCCAGACAGCATTTGAAGGACTCTGTGTGAAGTGACACAGATGCTGGAGCTCCTTTGGTACATACGTGGTGAGTGCCAAAAGGCTCCTGTGTGTGTGACTGACCGGCTTGGCCATGTCACATTGACAGGAGAGAGAACGTTGGAGCTCGGGTGGTTGGGGCATGGTTTGTCTTAAGGATCATTGAAATGACTGAGTGCTCATGGTTGCTGGGTGAACTTCCTCCACCCACAAGAGGACTGCCTTGGCCCTCGTGCCTTTCAGTAATGTGAGGAGCATGTGTGGACGAGGACTCACGCTGCAAGCCTCAAGAGTACATTTTGTTGGGAATGACTCCTGTTGTTCTCTAGTAAGCAGCAGGGATGCAGTGTGTAAAAACGGCTGCTCAGTAGCAATGTAGTATTTAGGCAGTGTATTTGTGAGTGTAGTGAAGAACATTTGTGGCCTGATTATCTGTCGTCACCTGGTTTATGGTGGCTGTGGCATGCAGGTTTTTCCATCTCCCAGAGACAGGTAGTACGTATCCATGATTTCTGCTATGGTATCTTTTCCTTGATCTGTGTGAGTGTGCTCCTTGCTTGGCAGAGGGCTTGCTAAACCCTACATAACTTAGACTTTTTAAATTTTTATTTTTAATAAGAGAGGGGGGCAGTTGGGAAGGATCTTGTTGCCCTTTGCCAACTAATGGTGTATTTGTCTACTGAGCCTCCCGTCCTGCCTTACTTGTACATTCTGTGACAGTCTGGCAAAATCACAGAACATTGGGGGTTTGAAGATGGAGGAGGCTTCCCTCCATGCCTGGTTTTTGTTCACCGTTGGTCCCAGGATGCTGGCTCTGGTGAGAAGAATAGCAGTTACCATCCAGCAGATCGAGGGCTGTTGGCCGGCCAAAGGGCCAGCTGGTTGAATCTGAGGCTACTTTATAGCTGTTGAAGCCAACCCAAGCCGGTGCTGCTGCTGGTATTGCTCTCCTCACTCTGTTTTCCCCTGTGTGCGTTGCTCTGCAGCAGAGGCACCATTTGAGAGCTGCTTACCTGCAGAGCATGTGAAAGCCAAGCAAGGAGACAAGAAATAGCAAACAGCAAAAAGAAAGACTTAAGTCGTACTGAGGGATGCAGGAGCAGAGCTCGAGAAGGCCTGGGGACATGAACTTGCTTAATGTGCTTGTCTTGCCAGGAACCCCCCATCACAGCACCCCCAGGTACAAATTGCATTGACTGCGGGTCAGCATTAGGTGTGTGAGGAGCTGTGTCCCATCCTGTGGGATCTCTGGGTTGTGATTTCAGCCTTGCTGATACTGTGCTGTCCAGAGGGGAATGTGCTTCCCAGTCTGGCCTGGCCCAGCCTGGCGCATCTCTGCCTCCCCTCTGTGCCCTCTGGCCTGGGGCAGCCCTGTTGTGGCTTCTCTTCCCCATCATCTGTGCTGCCTTCTCCAGGGGGCCAAATTTCTGCAGGTATAAATAAGTTACCCCAAGGATTTCACAATTAGCATTTGGTTTTGAAGACTGAACAGGTGAATACTATGTTCTTACGCGTGCCTCGGTTTTCCCTTCTGCTTTCCAAAAGCAGCTGGAAAAAATGTATATCCTGAATCAGTCTAGATTTTGTTGTTTTGTTTTTTAAAAAATAGTATTAATTCAGCCACAGTAATCAACACTTTCATCAACATAAGCAGGAACAGAATAAGCAAGAAAAATGTATATAAAGAAAAATGAATGTGTGGGTGGCTCAGACCTTTGCAGTGCTGTTTTTCCAGGAGCAGGCAGTACGGCTGTGAGGAACATCATATATGACCTCCAGTTGTTTCTGCCCTGCATGTTGTAGATGACCCAAACTTCTGGTAATAACATTATACTGAATTTATCCCTGCTGTTCTTGAAGTCATGTGTGATATGTCTGAGACTTTCCTTTTAGTTGTCCTTTGATGTAAGCCAAATCTGCTGTCATCTGGAGAAGGGGGGGAGTCAGATAAACTATTGAGCTGGCTGTTACATATTTGTCTTATGTTTAATGACACACTTTTATTACTTATTCATATGTGCCAACTGCCCTGTATCACAGCACAACACCTGCTTTATAACAAAACAACTATTGTCCTCTTTACTCATCCCATGAGTTAGGAATCAAATGTATTTCTGAACTTCATTTATTTATGTGCTTCTTGTGTACTTTTGCAAGTGTTTGTTAACATTGACCCGTTGTAAAGGCATAGCATGCAAGAATTCCACTAGAATAAAACGTGGTCCTCTATGCCAAGTTAAAATGCTTTCCGAGGGTGAGCAAGACAAACAATGTAGATGTGCTATACATGTCTTGGCAAAAGACAAGAGCTTTTTATAGTATATCTACCATCATTGCCTGGGCCTGGCAAAACATTCCTGTAGCATTTATATGGCTTTTCAGGCAAATAGTAGAGTTTAATGTGGTGTGCAAGCACAGGCTGAATCTCTCTGGAACTGGGGGCACTTTCTCCTGACTTCAGTGCCATTTGAGCCAGACCAATTATGTGTCTGCACGTTTATCTTGGCCTTTCAGGGTAGTCTCTTTTGGATTTAGTCTGTAATCAGAAGAGAATGTAAAAAACAGAAGTTTTGAGTAACCTTTCCCTGATTCCCTTTTGCTTTTAAGATTTGAAACAGGAGAGGCTTATGTAGACAGAAATATTCTAGAGCTAAATAAAAGTTAATTGCACAGAACCCTGTGCTTATCTCCTCTGTGTCTGAGCTGCACTGTGAAAATTTGAGCTGTCCAAAGGCAAACTATATTTTTCAGAGTTAGGCTGAAGTGATGGTAAATTTTTCTTTTATAAGATAGAGATCTGTTAGTAATAACAAATTCTGGTCAGTCTCTGGAGGGACTGCAATGGCAGTGGTTTGCGTAATTTCCCCAACCTCTCTTGCTGCTGATTGGAGTATACTAGTGTTCACTTGTGGTCTGAAGCCCTCTTATTTTCTTTTTTCGGCTTCAGAGGCAGTCAGGAGAGCAGAGGAAGAGAGGCGAGGGTGAGAGCCCTCTTCCCATGCAATGCAAGGAGTGTAACAGGCACAAACACTGTACTTTAGCCCCATCATAGAAGTGGAAAGCATTTCTCATTTCATTGAGCTTGCAGCAAAATAGGCTGTGGATATGCCTGTTGCAGAATTAAAAATAGCTGACTTTGCCTTGACAGATTACAGGCACCTCTTACTTGTGGGATACCCCTGTCCACAGACAATCCTCTCTGGAAATAAAAAAAGTGAGTTTTAGGAAATTACACAGAATCACAGAATCACAGAATTCTAGGGTTGGAAGGGACCTCGAAGGATCATCTAGTCCAACCCCCCTGCCAGAGCAGGGTCACCTAGAGTACATCACACAGGAACACATCCAGGCGGGGTTTGAATGTCTCCAGTGAAGGAGACTCCACAACCTCTCTGGGCAGCCTGTTCCAGTGCTCCGTCACTCGCACAGTGAAAAAGTTCTTCCTGATATTCACATGGAACCTCCTATGCTCCAGTTTGCATCCATTGCCCCTTGTCCTATCATTGGACGTCACTGCAAAAAGCTTGGCTCCATCATCCTGACCTTCACCCTTTACATATTTGTAAACATGGATGAGGTCACCCCTCAGTCTCCTTTTCTCCAAGCTAGGAGAAATTCAGTTAGGTAGGTCAGTATTTTTACTTTAAATTTTACTTTATTACTATTTTTGTGTTGTACTTTGTATTTCTAGGCAGGAAGGGAACTGCATTTCTAGTGTAGCAACCTGTGAGCTATGTAAAAGAACAGTGAAATGAAATTGGCCTTTTAGAAAATAGGAGGGGTAGAGGAAGTACAAGTCATCCAGCACAGTAAAATGTTATTAGGACTAAATTTCACTGTTCACTGCAAACCTCCTGATGAAATCCATGCATATGAACTTGGAACAGAGTTTGGCCTGGCCGAGGGTGTTACTGTGAGTCAGTGTCTGATTGACAACAGCTGGGAGAGTGTAATCCTTCCTCCTGCCTTACGGTGCATGCTGTGTTCATGTCCCCCCACCTACTTTACGGTCGGGTGATCTGTTACACCTACTCGTATAAGCGGTCTGGTTTTTAAATTGAGGACTAAATGAACAGGTTTTTTGCCTCTCCCTTTTGTTCAGCACTGGTGCATAGAAATCCAGCAAAACGTTAATTTCCTCCCCCTTCTCCTTTTAATTTTGGTGGGGTATGCTGGGGTATGCTGTGAATTAGAAATGCTGCCTGCTTGGGAGATGGCAAAGGCCCTGGCCAGCTTTATCTGTAGCATGCAGCTGGTAGATCTTGCTCTGTGTCTTACTAAAGTAAGACAGTTCATGACCTCTCCGTATCTGAACAGCTTACTATATATAGATGAGGATCTTCCCTGGGAATTCTCACAGCAGCCTGCCTGGTACAGCCGTGGAGCAGCTCAGACCCAGGTGGTGATGGAGGTGTCCTGTAGAACTGAGGTGTGTGTGCAGTTGGCTTGTCCCGTGTGTGCTGGGGCTTTCATCTGTGCATGGTTGTGAGTTCCTTGCTTGTAGGAGAAAGCATGTAAAAGCAGCTGCAAGACTTTCTGCGGAGTTGAAGAATTCTCCACTAGAAAGCAAGCCCCTTATACCTGGAAAATGAAAATGCATGTTGAGGCTCTTGGAAATTATTTTCTTTCACTTAAATTCTGTTTGCTTACACGATTCAAAATATTTTTCCCCCTACTAAATAAAAATAGAACATGATGGAAATCTGAGAATCCAAATTTCTTGTGGCAAATCTTCCCTTCAAGAACAATTTCTTTGCTTTAAAAATAAGAGTTAGAGAGAGGATTTTACATATGTAAGATTGTTATTTTGATGCTTGCAAGCTTCTGTCAGTCCAGACATCTTGCTATATGAAAAAGTTCTAGCAATTTTTTTTAAGGATTTTTATCCCAGTTATTGGAACTTTGTATTTTTAATAGTGCTGTTGCTATTAGTGTAGAATAGAATAGACTTAACAAAGGCCTGTCAGTTGCTAGGGGAAAACTTGCAAAGTTAATTAATTAATTTCAAGTGTTTTACAAAAATCCATGGGTAGAGGCTTGTGGTTAGATGGTTAGAGTGGTGCAGTACTGGCTGGGGAGCTGTTAGCATATCCTATCTAAAACATATGCTCAAACCATCAAAAAGATGCCACATTTTAATCTATTTCTATTCATCAAGCTCTTTTTGCTTTATTATGTTACAGAACAGCAAGTAGTTTTTTCTCTTTACTGGAGCATAAAACGCTGTCTTAATGTACATAACAACAGCATCACTTGTGCACTGATCATTCAAAGTTAGCAAGTGATGCTAACACCTTCTTCTATTTGCATTTTTGCGGTGCACCAGCTGGAGAGATCCCAGGTGAATAATATAAATAGGTTTTCTTAAAAAAAATTATAAAATGTATAATTTCTAACAACCTGCTTTTTTTTTCCTACAGCTCACTAGACAGGGTTTGCTGCTTATTCTTGGTCTTGAATATACTGTATTTGTTTTAAAGAAGTTTGTTGCAGAAAATAAAAATTGCAGTACTTTTCTGTGAACGTATGAGCTGCACATACATGAATAATAAGGATTTTTTTCTAACTGCTTTTGCTTTTAATCAATCCTGTGTGAAGCTTATTTTTGCCATTAGTTATGAAGAATTCTCAGATTTTGTATACTTATGTGTATATATGTAATAGAACAATGCTGTTACATTGAAAACATTTTCAGTTAAGTCAGTTTCTCAAAGCACATAAAGAACTAAAGACTGGAGGTTTCAAACTCAGGTTTGACCAAGTAAAGGACACCCTCTAATTTGTCTAGCAGAAGAGAAGAAATATAATTAGTGGCGTTTTATAGGGCTTGAAGGTATATTTCTAGGTGGAATATTATGGTGCATTCGAGTATGTTTCTAACATTGTTACTCTGCATGCAATTGCAGTCACTGCTCTGTATTTTCTGCCAAGGATGACTTTATTACAAAGATGAGAATTTCTAGCTCGGACCACGTAAGTTATGACTGAAAACACCAAAGTGTCATCTCAATTTCATATTAATCAGAACTTCTAGAGATACAAATTGTGGTGCTCTGAGCTGGAAAAATTAAGCAATTTTTACAGTTTCCTATAAGATATACTCACAGCTCAGCTGAGAAGACTTAAAGGTTTGCCTTTTGTTCAAAACGGGGCTTGGCATTGCTTCACTGGTTTTATTTTTTGTTGCTTTCTCTTCTGGTCAAGAAGACTAGCTGGTTTTGCTTCTCTCTTAATCAGGTCTCCTGCTTTAATTTTGACTAGTGCAGACTTGCTGTTGGAGATTTAAGCAATTTTGAAAGATGTGTAATGGGTTAGAGTTCAGAGTGCTGCTGTTAGCTGCTCCCTGTTGCTGGAGGTGACAAAGGAGAAGATAACTAAGGAAGTAAAAGGAGGTTTTTAATGCTAACCCCTGTCTTCCTGTGTTAGTGGATTCTTTTCAGGTCCTAACTTGACAATCTTTGCTTATGTTGATGGGCACTAATGCAGCTAGGTCTGTGCAGGTACCGCAACATCAGTTTAGAAGAAATACTGGTGTAGTAAGTGGAAGGGGCATGTTCTTAAATCAGTTTTCCCCAATAGTTGTCATCTGTGTTTGCTTTAACACCTTGGAAATGCTCTCTGTTCCTACTGCTGGCCAGGTATGGAAGTGATGGTGAACCATAAGTAAACGTGGCTGGTGGAGGAGAAGAGTGGGTTTTGAGAAGCTAGAGGAAGAGGGAAGGTTGCGGTGCACCTGGCAGCTGTGGGGTGCAGGTGATTTTTGGTATTTACACCAAATTCTGGAACTGGAAATGAGATTGAGGGAGAAATTTGAAAATGAGGAGAGTCACTGGTAAGGTGGGGGCTCAGGGCAAGGAGGGGAGTTAGGGTTTTCCTGTTATGGGCTCCATTCACTACTCGGGAGTGTGGGGATGGGATTCTAGTTTCTTCTGGTTAAACTGGGGCTAGCCTCAAGCTTAGACCAGACCTTGGCTTAGCTATTGATTTGAAAAAGAGGATTACTGGGGATTTGTGAGGAGGAACTGATGACCTCTGAACAAAACACGGGTGCAAATTCAAATAGCAGGAGAAGTAAAATGGGAATGTGGAGTTGCTAGCACTCAGTATTAGTTCTGTCTTTGTTTTCCTGGTGAGATCTCCAGCCTGCTGTGGTGCTAATTACATTTGATCTTAAATGTGGCAATACCCTGCACCATAATCAGACAGTGGGAGTACAGCCATGGTAAACCCAAGGTTACCTTAGGGTCATTTTTTAAAAAAAGGTCTTAATAATTTAGGAATACATATAAAACCAAAACAAATAATCCTTGAGATTACTATTTTTAGTAATTTGGTTTTAAGATATTTTCCCTCCTTCTCCCTAATGTGGAGTGTGGCATTGCAGTTCCTCCTCTGGATTGGCAGCAATCAGAACTCTGAATTCAAAGAGGTTGACAGACCTCTTGTTTTAATGTTCTGAAACAATAATGATTATAGTAGATGAATTAAATAGTGATTGTTCTCAAAGTTTCACACAAATTCTAGGCATGTTTAGATGTGAGTGACTACACACTTAGATCAGTACCACAAGAAGGCATTGAAATCACACTGCTTCAAAAAGATTGGGCAGTTTGGAAAAGTAATAGCTAAATATTGTTGTTAAAAATTGTCCCCCATAGAGGAAAATAAGGTCTGCTTTGGTTAAAATATCTTGAAAAGTATTTAAAAGATAAATTAACATGCTACTATGATTATTTCCACATGGCTTTTGCAGATTCTAACTGGAAACCAATTTTCCATGGTGGGTTTGACCCAGAGGCACATGTGTGTGTGCGCACAGGCATATGTTCAACAGAGGTACTGTTCCAGGGGTGTCTGGTCCTTATGGATGAGATGGTGGAGTGGTGGTGTGCGGGGGTCCTCCAGCCTCATGTCACCATACTTAGGCAATGTAGAAAGCTTTTTGTATGAGCTATAATGTGCACATAGGTGTGGAGAGCAAAGGGAATGTAGTTATACTTTTGGGAGCAGTTTTATAGGGCGTAGTGAAAACTCCTGAAGCTTTCAGTTTCCCATTCACTATTAGCAAGATTTCCCTGCAACACAAATCAGTATAAATGCTCCACATATCTATTCTGGGTCCTAGGACCTGGTGTTGATCTGTAGGTGTTTTTCAGCATAAATGAGTTTGTCACTCTTTATTTGTGCCATATAACAGCTTGATCCAGCAGATGTAGGACACATTGCTTCTCCTGTAAACTAGACAGGGAATTACTGTGTAATTAAAAACTCTTGCATGCTGCTGTGCTGTGGTGCAGGGAGTGTGGGGGATCTGTTCCCCCATACACCCCACTTACAGAAACTGTGCACGAAGCAGGGAGAGTTCATAGCTGCCTCCTGTGTGTGGGTGGCAGGGGAGAGTAAGGTGCCTGGGATGCTAAAAATCTGAATCCTGTCAGAAACATAAGATATAGCTGACCTAAATAGAGATAAACTTCCCTGTGATTCACATAACTCATGCATTCCTTCCACGTGTTTATGTTACAGAGTCCTACTCATCAAGCCTTGACTTGGAAGCAACCAGAGGAATAATAGAGTCATCAGAACAGGAAGTGGCATTTCGTATTTTTTATTAACTTCATAGTTTACAGGGTGGCAGAAATGTGAGGCACTGTATATAACACTGTTTTTGCAACTCCCTCTGTATATTAATCATTGTTTAGATTTCACATACTACAAGATTAATTGACTGTGCCCACTTGAGAGCATATATCAAAATTGGTTATTTCCATCTTTCATGGCGCTTGATATAAATAGCCCCCAAATGGAAACCTTATTTCCAGTACATTTCAAAATAAATTAGGCTCTTCACCTTGTGTTAGATGTCACTAGGGTAGGCGACTGTATTTTTACTCTCCTACATATTCCCTTGAACCATTTTGCCAGACTTGCATTTTTTTGTGTTTAATCAACACAGAACAATCATACACGTCGGTCTACAACAGCTATGTCTGTATATAAAGACGTACACATTGCAGCAAAATCCATTAGTCAAGTCTAAATCTAGTACTGAATTTGAAGAGCTATCGCAGTGACTGAAAAAAGGATGAATGCCTAAATCCCAGCAATGCTGTGATGATGGATGGAGGTAAGAGATAAGCTCTTGGAAGAAAAGGAAAGCACTTCTCTCTTTCATCAGATTCACTCGTGGTTCAATTGTTGTGCTGCAATCCAAAGATGGTCTTAATTTCTTCAGCATCATTGACCAAATTTTGATGTCCCTGCGTAGAAGATTGTGCACCATTCTACCCAGTGCATTTAACTTAAATATTGATGAGCTCTTGACTCGATTGGTGTAATTCATCTCGTCTGAAATTAATACTAGTAATTACAAATTGTAATTGAGAAACTATTTTGTGGCATTATTTGTTGTATTTAAATCCAAATTTATGGAATAATCTCTGTGTTACAGCAAAAGGAACGTTTTTCTTGCCTTACTTCTGGATTTATCACACTTGGAGTTGGTCACAGTGCTTGGGTAAAGGTCTAGGGTTTTCCTATAGAGGAATAAATCCCATGTGTAAGTTCTATTTTGCAATTTGGGCAGGACAGTTTTATTCAGTGCTTACAGCATGGACATGTGGGATCTTAGAGATACAGTGTCCCTCCACTCAATGTATTTTTCTCAAATATTTTAAATTCTTTTCACTAGTAAACAGAACTTAATTGTGGACAGCATAAATAAACAGCAGTCATGGTAAAAATGTGTTAATCTTTCACAATCAAATATAAAGTTTTATACTTCATTTATTAATTCTCAGAGTTGGTGGCCACGTGCATTCTTTTCTTGGGGTGCTGACTTAACGCGAATAGTGGAGTCCGGGTGCTGGTGACGCACAGGAGCCCGGAGCTGCCCTTTGGTGGTGGCACCTCCTAGTGGCACACACAGCTGTGTACTGTTGGGAAATGGCATTAAAGCTGTCAGTTTTAGCAATGAGCAATGTTTTCAATGCAGTATTTTTTGAATTGTGAAATGCAGCCCGGACCCACTGCAGTGGGTGCAGTGACGCAGGCTGGGACTGGACCTGGGGCTGGGAACAGTGAGTGGGCAGGAGCCAGCCCTGCACCTTGGCAGCAGGTAGCATCCTGGGTCAGCTCTGGGTAAGCAGAGGACAGCCAGAAGACAGAGGAAAGGGTCATCCTCTTCTGCTCAGCATGTGTTGATCCATGTGCAGTTCTGTGATATCCTGAGGTCCTGTTCAACCTGAATTATTCCATCATATCAAGTTTATTGGGGCATATGGAGATGATGTGCTATTTTATGGGTATTGGAAATATACAGCACGTGGGAAAGTTGATTTAAATTTATTAGTGAGATAATTTCTCATGGATTGGTATGGATTGCTTCTAGGTAAAGTGGATGAGTTAAAAAAAGAATTTCAAAAAAATTCCAGACCTCCATATTACATGGAGTTAACTCCTTAACTTGCATATCCTAAGACACAGTATATTTTGTCTAGAAAATTGTAGAGTAAGAAAACAGGGAAAGGACCTCTAGAGTACATCAAGAGTACTTCTAAGTCTACTTACAGATTTAGGAAATCACCATTTCTTTTCAGAAGAGCAAGAGATTAATATATATTTTTGAAAGTTTATGCCAGCTGCATAGTGGCTAACAGCTTAAGTAAATTTACCATTTTTATAGCAACCTTTTGCTGTTTAAAGCAAGATCCAGTAGTGCCTTGATACTTTTTTGTACACCCGTAGTAATGCAGCACAACCCAATATGTAGTAGTGTTCCAATGGTTTACAGACCATATTATTTCAATTTGGTGGTTTTAGGAGACATTTAATTGCTGAAGTGGACTAATAATTGGCTCATGTTTTTTTGGCTGTCAAAATTCTATGCTGAGGACCGAAATGGATAGTGTAATGTGATAGACTTTTAAGTAAATCACTGTTATTGGCCAAAGTGTTGTTTTCCACTTTGAAAACACCCTTTCCAACATTACAGCATTTCAGGAAGATTGATATTGGCCAGTTGTTCAGATTTTGTCTTGGGTGGATTGCTGTTAAGTTAGAGCCCTTTTAAAGAAGACTGGGGAAGTACTGGTGAATGTAAAAATGGAACAAGAGACTTCAATGATCAGTTGCATGTTTTCATCTTTTTTCACGAGTGGTTCGTGTTTGGGATCAATATATACCTCTCGGCTGAAGATGTTGTATATACATTTGTATGTTTGAAAAAATTGAATCCCTGACCAAACCCTCTTTTGAAGGCATCATTTGTAACCTTCCTGGGTGTGTACCCCTAATTCTTGGAAATACAAAATACCAAGAAATTAACTTTAGCGTGATACATCACCAGGCCAAAAAGCAGTTTTACAGGTTAAGAAACAAAAAGATGAAAGGTGCAAGGCTTATTTTCTACTGTACAACATTCAGCTATTTTCTGTAGTCCTCTATAGCCCTGTTTTTCTTGACTTCAGGGGGCACAGGGCAAGGTGGAGTAAACGTGCTCTAAAATTGGTATGAGAGGAGCGATTGCAGATGGAGTGTGATCAGAAACGGAAAGGTAACTGTCCCTTCAACTCATCACCTGGTAACTTTAGAGTTGTTGAAGATATCAGTTACTTTCTTAGGTCTACTGGGCTACTTTCATGAATGTTAAGTATTTTGCCAGCTTGTGCCCTTGCAGACATGGTGAAAGTACTTAAGTTGTATCATTGCTGCCAACTGTCCATGGTGCAGTGCCGACATACCTTAGAGAGTGCAATGGTCTTTGAAGTGATTTTCCCCTCTTGCGCTGTCGTGTGTTACACAGCAGGTCTTTGTGCCTGAAATTCAAGGAGACAGGCAAAGGAAAGGAGATGCAATTCAAACCCAGGGACTTGTTCTTGCCAACTTGTCAGGCTGTGGAACGTAACTGGAATCCAGCTGACATTGCGAGCGTTCGTGGCTTTCCTTTGGCACCTGACGGCATGTTTTGACGGTTCCTCCTGCAGCACAGAGCTAGACAGGGAAATGAATGAATTCACTGGCAAATTTTCAGATATATTAGTTTTTTATTAACCATTATTTTCCTTTCAGCTTGTGTTAACATGCCCAAGTGCCGTGTGCTGCTGAACAGACAAGTCCAGCATACACCCCAGCCTGATGGTTTAGTTGGTTTTGATCTGTGTGTACTGTTTTGCCACAAAGGCTTTTTTCTGTTCTGAAAATACTTGAAACAGTGAGGGTAGCCACACATATGGCCATGTAATCTTAAATTTCAGATGTTTTTAAGCAGAAATTTTAAAATACACACTTTTCCTCTATCTCCTCATTTATAAATGAGAAGTTGTATTGACACTCTGGGATCCGCTTTTCTGGGCTTTCACTCATCCTGGTTGCGAGTCCATTTTCTTTTGAGTTACACTGAAATGCCTGTGCCAGACTGTCCAGCTGACAGTGTTTTTTAAAATCATTTAATGATTTATAAACTGAAAAAGACCTTAAAGCAAGAAGCTATAAATGCTATCTACATTTTAAATCATTTCAGTTATAGAAAGATGATCTCTGAGAGTCACAGAGAGCTTCGGAGAGTTCAGCTTGGCAAAGTCAGTCTGTTTCCCCAGATACTGCTCTGTGGTAAGAAATACTCTTCCTATTTTAGCCTAAACAGATTAGAAAATATAGGGCTGTGTGGGGAAAAAAATCTGGTTTACTTGATTTCAAGATGTGTAACAAATTATAGTGGCAACTACAGTTGGTCTGCACCCAGCTGAAAGCTGTAGTTGGGAAACTTGTGTTGTTACAGTCAAAGGTAAGAAGTACAGCTGCCTCTGGGGGAGTGCCTGCTGGCCTCCCCAGTAGTGCTCTCTGGGTGGGCTTCAAACCAAACACCAGAAATTGCCCCCCCACATCCCACCCTCAGCTACGTAATTGTAGCCAGGCCGATACAAGCAGTCGTCTTGATGCTTCGGGACACCCTCCTGGTGGGCAGGTGAGATTGAATCACAGCAAGGGAATAATTTGTAAATACTAAGTATTGTAAGGTGGGCTTTTTAGGGGCCTGATTTTCTGCTTTGTCTTAGATAGCTACTTCTGACTAAGAAATTTGTGGTGCTCTCTTCTTGTGCAACATGGACAAAATATTTCAAAGAATTATCTTATTTATTGTAACTTTTTATGTTAAACACTTCTATACATTTTTTGAAAGGGTACATTTACAAAAGCAAGATACTTATTTGGAACTCCTAAGAAATAAGAATAAGAAATCTTCCTATGCCATAATAAGAACACATTGCAGTTTTCATTCCTAATTCTAGATATTGTTTTCCACTTATAGTCCTTGTTTCCATTATGTCAGAACATAAAATTGTTAGCTACAGAATATTGGATGATAGTACTCAAACTAAGGGTTTTCTTAGTTTTTCCTTTGTGATTTTTAGAAGTTGTGTTGTATGGAATAAACAGAAAATGAATGGCTGCATTCTTACTGCCTTTGTAATGTGCTCTTGCTTCTACTCTCAGTGCTGGTGTTCACTTAGCAAATATTTATCTTCCATTATAGAGGACTTTGGAGCAGAAAATGTAGTACTCATGAGTTTGTTATAAGTACCTTTATAATCATAGTCAAGTAGAATAGTTAAATGGGTGTACACAGGAAACAGGAGATCTGACTTGCTTAGACTTGAGCTGAGTGATGCAATATTTAAATGAAGATCTTATAAATCAGGTTTAGCATTACTTCCATCCTTGTATTCAATGAAGTGAACTTGCTAGTTCTTCTGCATGAACTAGTGACAAAGGCATCTATACAGCTTTTACAAAATAATTGCACATTGCTAATTTACACATTGGTGGAGCAGTGTTAGCTAATGAGTTTTCTATCAAAGCGTGGTTTTTTATCTCTAAATGCATTGCAGATTTGGAGAGTGCAGTACCCTTTTACGCAGTCATAACAGTGAGAGAATATAAATGTGGCTTTGTTTTGTTGGCAAAATGTTGAAATCTAATTGTAATATACAAATTAAAATTTTGAAACAACAGCAAAGCATCTGAGATGCTTTCTTAAACCAGAATAATTATGAAGCAGGTTTCTTGAAAAGCTTCTGAATAATTTTAAAAGTTTTGTTTAGTATTTCTTTCATCTTTACAGAAACTGACTTTTGTAGACTCTAAATGTTTTGCACTTTTCTTGTTTTATAACTGGAACACGTTTTCCTTTTCACTTGTGCGAGCACCCTGTTGCATGTGCCCTGAGCAGACCACCTCTTTGTGGGTTAGTGTTGGAGCCAGTCCCTCATTTGTGAGATCTCGCTTGAAAGCCCTGTGCTGCCATCAGGAGAATGTGACCCTAAAGGTGTTTTGGGTGTCCTGAAGGAGTGACTGGACCAGTTTACCCTGCAGATGAAATTGTGTAAACTCTGGTAATTGCCGATTTCCACTTTATGACTCAGTAACTGGTCTGAGCCAAAACAGTATTTTTGACTGCTTCAGAAAATGCTTGAAGACTGGGTTGCTTCTATTGCATAAGGAATTACCAATATCTGTTCACTGGCTGCGATGGAGAAATACAGCTTGACCAAGCTGTGTGAATATAGATACCCTTGTAACGTTGATGTCATAGTAGACGAGTTCAAATCGGTGTTAAGTTTGGTCCAGTTTCTTTTGTATTTAGCAAACAGTGCATACGAGCTGACTCTTATACAACATATGTTCATTGTAGACAGAACACAATAGGAATTGAAATGTGAACATTTATGCAGTTCGGGTGTTCCCATGTTGTTTGTTTGGTTAATACATAGAATTAGTTGTTACAATTCAGAACCACAAATAGCTGTGGATTTTATTAACTCAGTAAAATCACTAGCTTCAATGGTGGTGTAGTTTTTTTTTTTTAAGTATGGTGTAACTAATCTGTACAAAATGTGAGTACTTCCCCCCCCTCCCCCAGACCTCTCCTCCCTCCTAAGTCTCCCATACCAAATCCTTGCTTTTTGTGAAAGCTTTAATAGAGTAAAAGGGCCTCAAGAAAAAGACTGCTCTGTGAAGTTTGGAGAGGGCTTTAATGAAAAGTTTCATTGTTATTTAGTATTTACTTACCAAATCCTGCCAGAATAAATTCTTGCCAAACTAGTTTTATATATTTCTTGTCTGGTCTTGCTAATGTATTGTTTTGTATCAGGACCTCGTCTGACAGGAAAAGCGACCAGAGCAGTTCAGGCTATGGCACAATGAATGGGTGATGCAGGAAAAATGAAGTCTATCTGAAACTTCTTATGCAATATTGAGAAACTTTTAAAGGAACTAATTAGCAACAGTGATGCAGCCTATATATCAAAGCTATTTTTAATGTAGATTGTACATACTGAAATAGCACAACAGTGCTTTAGAAGTGGGTGTTTCTACTATTGATTCTGTAATCATGCATATTTTCTTGCATTTGCCTTGGAGGTGGGAAATATTTGTGGTGGGAAGGAAAAAAATGAGGATATGGAAATACAGAAGTTGTAGTTTCAGTTTGGGTGCTGTTTGTGTTGATGGCTGTAGTCATGTCACTGAGCCAGTAGTGCAATTCTCTGTTTTAATGTTTCCATTCTTCAATAAGAAGGTTAAGTGATGCAAACAAAAATGCTGAAGTGTGTCACATATGAGTTATTGCATCTCTGATTTTGCAGTGAAGTCTGACTTATGGTTCAATTCTTACTTGGAGTAATTAGCAGAGGAAACCTGAATCAAGTCCTTTAGGAGTGCAAGATGCTTCCTAGCTCTTCAGTTTGATTGTGTCTGCAAAGCGTGAGTCTTCCCGACTGTGTTTCAGTCTCTGGTGTAGATACAAGAGGCAGAGGAGATTTTTGTAATGGGCTGGAGGATGAAGAAGGATCCTTTTTTCATTCAGTTTGAGAGCAGAGTATACGAAGGTACCTCTTCAGCCAACTTCCGTTTAGACGTTGTTTGTTAAGGAACGTTGAAGGATTTCTGGTTTACACAGGGGGCTTTTTCTAGCCCTGTCTGTAAATGTTAGTGGAGTATTCAAACTTAACAAAAAGTTTACCCTAGTATTTGCATTACGTACCTTTTTGCAGCATAAATTTCTGTAATATGTAGCTATCTGTGCACCTCTGGATGCATGATAACGTGAATAATGTAGTACTAGTTTTAATTATTCCTGAATTTCCTTTTAAAAAAATGGATGCTGAATTATCTCCTATAAAGTTCTACAACAGTAAGTGCAGTTTAAGGAAAAGCCATATACTAGGCGAATCAATTAATTATATAATAAATACTTGCTGGGAAGAAATGTAAGCTAATGATATTTAATACTTAGAGAAATTAGAGAAGAAAAATCGGTAATTTGATTTCTGAAATTACTAGCCTAATGACTGTAGAATGTAATTCTGAAATCTGATCATCATCTGATGATGATTTAAGGTGGATGTACTTATACAAACAATGAAATAAGTTTCATGGTTATCTGATTTCTGCAAGGTCTTTGACCTATGCGTATATATCACGTGCGAATAAACAGAGATGGAGGATGTTAAAAACAAAACGAATATCCCTTGATGTTGTTTCATGCAGCATGCTGCCCAAGATGTCACGCAGCATGTCCTCTCCAGATTTTTTTGTTTTTAGACTTCTAGACACTGATGCCTGAAAAGACTTGGATACTAATTCCTATTTTTAGGAAGTCAGGCACTTTGCAAGATGTTGCAAGTTCTACAGTCCTCAAATTAGTCACTTTCTGCAGTTGTGCCTGCTCAGTGAAAAGCAAGGAAGCTCTCTTACTGCTAGACACTTAACAACAGCCTGGGGCATTGGCACTGGTATGGGGGAGTATTTGAGGAGCAAGAAAAGATGATGTATCATGTTCAGGTTGTATGTTTATAGTACAACTTTCCCCTGTTAGAAAACAAACCTTTTAAGAATAGCATGTCAAGTACTAAACAGCACTCAGGTCATGTAGCAGTATGTAGAAGACACTTTGTGGATGCATCATTATTCTATGGGTTATGGTTTTCTTTTGTATCAGAAGTAATAATGAAGACTATAAAGCCAGTCTTCCCAGTTACATGTATACACACAAAACCACACACATATATGCATATATAAACACATATATATGTGACTGTATGTATGTGTGCCTATATGTACCTTCCTTTAATTAAAAAGTATGAAGTGTTCTTTCTATAAGATTTAGATACCCCATCTACCAACTCTATCAAAGCACAGGTAGAAAGCTTTTTCATATCATTTAAATATTGGTTTGTACCCTTTAGAGCTGTCCTGTAAAAAAAAAAAAGCAACAAAACAAAACCAAACCCCAACACACCATTCTACAGCTGTCCTGTAACATTTTGTGCCTGTTGACCGCTGTCTGAAATACTCTATTCTGAGGATGATGTATTTTCCTTTTATATAGTGCACATGTTCAGTAACACTGGGAATGCTGTTCCCTTATGTGTCGGTGGTGGGACTGTGACTCATGCAGAGCTGATAAAAGTGGGAAGAGCATGTATCTAATCTAGGGCAATTTAAAAAAAGAACTTTGGCTTTGCATCTCAATTTACATTTATTTGCAGGAATATGACCTAAATGGATGTTTTAATGTCAAGCATTTGTAGGACCGTGATGTTACCTATATGGTGGAATAACCTTTTTCTGTTGGTATGTGATATCTGATATTATTTTCTTCTCCTTTCATGCAGGATTCAAACTACTGGATACAAGTACATCGGCTGGAGCATGGGGATGGTGGGATCTTAGATCTTGATGACATTCTTTGTGATGTAGCTGATGACAAAGACCGTGTAAGTACAAATAGCTGTGGAAGCAGCTCAGCAGGCACTGTGCATCAGCATAGCAGCGTTCTGTGTTTCCTGCACGTGTGCAAAATTGGGAGTCAATTCAAAGCTTTTAGGTTTTTTTATGTAGCTTGTTTGACAGGGGTGAGAAGTTTCTTACTGTTATTTTTTTCAAAAAGTACAGGAAATCTTTCAGTGAAAACATGGGCCTCCAATCCTTTTTGGTTTCTTAATAGTTCAAGGAAGAAAAGGAGGCTGCAGTAATAAAAAAAAATTCATTCAGTGGAACAATAATGCAAAAAAATTTAATCTGTAAGTTAAGATTTTAGGTTCATGTTACCAGTTGAATATATGAGCTGTGGGGGGTTGGTGGATTTGGGGAGGAATTGCTGGTTACACAGGACTTGAGAAATAATTATATATTCCTGGGTCTTGAGTCCTTTTACTCTTTTTTTTTTTTTTTAAGTAGAGGTTTAGATTGCAGTCAGCTAAGAGGTTTTTTTGGTTATTGGCTGTTTGAGGTTGTAGATACTTGTATCTTTGAATTACATGTTCAAAAAGGGTAAGGTAAGAAACACTGTGGCAAACTGTAAATTGTAGGTAAATATGCCTCTCTTTGCAATGCCGCATGTGTTTGCTCAAGCTCTTGAGAGCATCTGAGCCTGATACAGACTTCAGTCTGGAAATTCGTTTCAGGAATGCCTTCACAGACAGGATCCTTAATTGTCACAGCAAACAGGCACTCTGAAGTTTCCTTCAAAACTGGCCAAATGATGACTCTTAAGCTAATTTTTCAGAAATAAGTACTCTGCCTGCAGTTATTTCTTGTGACAAAGTTTAATTGACATGGTTATTTCAACTGGGACTTCATAAAGAAAAATTATGTGAGGAGTCTTGGGACATGGAGACTCCTCGCTGTCTGAAATGTTGGGATTACTCAAGCTGTATAGAATAACAGTGCTGAGTTTTCAGGAATTTTGTCCATAAAAATAGTGCCCAGATAAGATTTCATGAAAAGCTAATTAAAACCTCCAGTTAGTTATCTCATATTCAAGTGCTCAGCTGCATGATTAGTTTGGCTTTTGCTTACAGGCCTCAAGGAGGCCAGTGCAAGTTGTCACTATATGTATACACACACGTATATATATATTTAAATTTATTTGAATCGTGCACTTCTTAGCTCCTCACATGCTCCTCCCTTCAGGACAAGCTTGAATTCTGGTGACTTTAAGACCTCATTCTTTGGCTGTTACCTTGGCTTGTTGCCTTCAAGTGGGGTAATTCCTCACAGTGAAACTCTGTGGGTGTTTTTATGTGTGTGACTAACAGATGAAAAACTCTGACTGCAACTGAAACAGGCAAAGTCATTATTACAATATTGTTTTTGTGTATAGATGGACAAGATACCTAGTAGTTATTAGTATTTATTTCTGTGTTTGCCAAGCTCATATCCTCTGATTCTGTGAATCTGTCATGTCTCTACTGATAGCACTTCCCTGTTAAATTTCCTTTTTTAAAAGGACCTTGTAGGATTGATTAGGAAGGTGCAATGTAAACATGTACTGTGCTATACTGGTTTAGATCCTTGAATTAATCATTCTCACTTGACCTTCATGTTTGATTTTTTTCAAGCATATTAGTCATTGCTTTTCAGTTTCCTGTCTTATGTTTTACAGCTGACTTTCCTGGTTCCCTTTAGTTTTGGATTGTTAGCTTTGCATTTGATGCCTCCTTCATAGTAAGTGTATAAACTAGTTCTGCGTTAGCAGAAGCTGATATAGGTCCCATCAATGCAAGGTTCTGAATATATCTCAAGTTAGTGATATTTTATATTATATATACACTCAAAGATATCTTGTTAAAAAGCATTTAAACAGATGATGTCTAAACAGATAATGCCTCCTCCCTGGCAGTGTTCAAGGCCAGGTTGGATGGGGCTTTGAGCAATCTGGTCTAGTGGGAGGTGTCCCTGCCCATGGCAGGGGGGTTGGAACTAGATGATCTTTAAGGTTCCTACTAACCCAAACCATTCTATGCTTCTGTGGTTCTGTGATCTAATTAAATTATTACTGAGGTTGATAGGATTAATTAGACTCAAAATTAAATATTAACTGATACATGTTTTTGTTTAATTGGGACAAAACTATCTAGGATATTGCAGAACTGAACACAATGTCTTTGTGTGCATTTTCACAAGGAAGTTCTTACGTTCTTGAAGGTTAGTTTGTTGTTCTCCTCATTACCTATCCTCTGTACTTTTGAAAAACAGTTTGCTCTTATCATGATTCTTTAGATGTAAGTATCATTCCCACAATGACAGATACAATTTTCGTCTTCTAAATGTTGCTTTTATGCCATAATTATTTGTACGGTGTCATATAAGCACAATATAGAATGTGAAGCAGCTAAGGACCAGCTTGTCCTCTTGATGAATTTATTGCTCTGTAAAGTCAACTCTGTTAGTAAAATAAAACTCAAAGTATTAATGTGAAGAATATATTTACTCCTATTCCACTGTCTCCATGGAGAAAATGTTCTATAACAAATACAAAGAACCTTAGAGACAGCAGCTGTTCTGAATGGAATAATAGAAGTATCTTTGCGATGCTGTCCTTCACATTATAATGCAGCATGGTAAGGTGACTTTATTTAGCTTCTTCAGTCCCTATATTTTGATATTCTGTCACTTACTAAAACAGAATGAATGAGTAAGGGTTAACCAGTTGCTCTCTGGAATAATTTATGATGTTCAGTGTTGTTCCCCCTTGAAAAATGGAGAAAAACATGAAACAAACTGTGTAAAATTTGATTTCACTAAGCTGTTTGTTCCTTTCTGAAACAGCTTTTCTTAAGCCCTTTAACATAGTTCATTGAGAAAGTGCACAATGCATTCTAACTTAGCTGGCATGCAACTTTGACATTCATATTACACAATATCACTACACATGAACTTGCTAATGAAAACTTGGTTAATGCAGCTAATGGTAGTAACATTAATAAAATAAAAATTAATAAATACCCATTTTTGGGTAACTTTTCTTGGAAAACTTTTGTATGATTGACTTGGTTATAAATGTGAATTTTATCTAGGTTTTATTATGGAAAGATAGTTTTCAATAGAAGTATATCACTGTTTTATGTTCTCTGTCTCTCTCTGTATGCATGAATACAAATGGATTGTCTTGTCTTCGTTGTTTTTGAAAAATACTTGGCTACAAGAAACAAGTATCTGTTTTCAACTAGTGGCATCCTTTCCAGACCTAAGTATAAGCATGTCTGGTACTGTTTGGGGAAGCTCCTTGAAAAGCTTGGGCAGATGAATGTACAATATCTCTTTTCCAGAAATAGGGGAGAAATAACTCCTTATAACTTGCTTTTAGTCAACTGCATAACCTATTTATGTTATTTTAAAAATATAGGTTTCTTGTGCATTTAGTGATTTTAAAGATAGGTTAAAAAATGGATTTGTTTAGATTTCTGTTACTTGTAGCCTCTCATTTGAAGGCTCTCAAAAAACATATGTCAACTTGACAAGTTTCCAGCTTGATGATAACATACTCAATGACCTCAGTTCAGCAGGCAGACATTCTCAACGGCAAAAAAACCCCAACCAACTGAACAAATAAAACCCCCCAGCCATCCTTAACCCTGGTTTCTCCTGGCAGGCTGAAGCACATACACACTTCAGTGATCCTCATACTTTGGGTGTGATATGAAAGTACTTATTCAGGGGTCTCACAGGCAACATCCTTGTTTATCCATGGAAAAAAAAAATCAGGAAGTTGTTGTGTAATCTCCAATTTTAAAAGTACACATATGAATAAAACTTGTTCCCAGTTGAATTCTCACTTGAGTCACTTATTATTATTTCATGTGCAATTTTATGTATTTTTTTCCTGCATAGTAGTGCTTGGGCCGTTGCTGAGCAAAAAGCTTTGGAGATCAAAATGTCTATGTTTGGTGTAGCTACATTTCTGAAAAATTAGTCATTTTCCTTCCCAAGAGAACAAGGATCTGCCATTAACAACCACTAGTTTGAGTGAGCAGTTGGGCAAATAGAGCTAGTTTGAAACAATGTACAGTATGAACGTAATGGCAATTATTCATACATTCATTTGCTCAAACATATTAGGTTTTTGGTAGCTTGGGATTAGCAACCTGTAAACGTAAAAGGGTCAGCATCACTGTCCTAATAAATTCAACACTCTAGTTCTCAAAAATAACCACTGTATTTTGGTTTATGCTTAGTTTTACAGCCTGGGGTTTGTTCTCTAAACTAAGGCATGGGCTTTCTTTGCTTGACTTACTATTTTCAAATATTCAGTCAGCTCTTCACTCTGCATAATTCATACTTACACCCACTGAGCGCAGAGATAAAAACCAGAGCAATATGGTTTGGTATTGTCTGGAGTGAAGTTTCATGCTTACTACAGTGTTTGTGTGTCTGGTGTTAGCATCTGACCCAGGTCACTGTAAGATGAAGGTGATGTTGGTGCTTCCTGCAAGTTAGACATGCTTTGAACCTACTAGAAAGATGCACGAGAAGTTGCTGGTTTGAGTGGAATACTGTTGGTGAGAATGGGATGGAGATTAATTTTGTACATGTGTGCTGAAAGGGAGTTTGTAAACATTCATGATCTAGAGTTAACTGTGTTAAGTAATCAAATTGCTGCTGAAAGTTGGTGAGATAATTGCACTTCATTTGCAGCCACTCTTAGAGACCTACAGAGACTTATTATTATCAATTTAATGCCTGCTTGCTTCTAGTGTGATGAGAGAAAGTCTCTGAGCAGCTTCCTCACATAATACTAAGGCGTATTAGGAGCTTTTCCCAGGGTAGTGGAAAGGAAATGAACTTTTGGTTTTTGTTTTAAACATATGGTCATTTCTAAATAACACTGTTGTTTTGTTTACTTCCTCTTGGAAAGCACTGTCGAGTTAGAGAGGCATGTGATACACAAAATGTGGGTTTGGAAAGGATGACTGCATTTTGTTTGTAACACATGTTAACTTGAAACCAACACAAAAAGAAGTCTATTTTGAGCAAATGCATTTTGATGTTAAGGTTAAAGGCTAGCTAGGGACTGGATTATGGTGTCTTGCTGCTACTGATTTTTTGTTCTTTCACTCTTATTTTTAGGGGCAGTTATGCAAGACCCAAGTTCTACAGTTCTAGACCAGTGATAACATGATACTGGTAGAAAGAATGAGGTTCTGGTAACCTTGTGTCTGCTCATTCTCTCCAAGGTGTTAAAGAGCGTTTGAACTTGATGAAGGTTGCACAGATAAACTTGTGTTATCTTCAGATTCCCATCAGCACATAATCAGAATACTCAGAGTAGTGTTGTTTGTTCTAAAATTGGGTGTCTCTCTGCCTTGTTTAAGCAAACTTACATCTGAATTTACATTTGAATTCTCTTTGACTCTGCTTAAGAATTTAACCCTAAAACCACCAGCAGAGAAGAACAACTTTTTGTTGTACTTCTGAAGTTTGTTTCTGCCACTAACAGATTAAAACCCTGGAGTGAATGAAAGAACATCTAGGTCTAGCGCAGCAAATCTGACAGCAAAACCTAAAAATGTCAAAAAATTACTCAAAAATATGATTCTGAGAATTTACAATGCCATGATTGGTATGCCCGTCTTCCTTTTCCCTCAAAATTCTTTCATCAAATTAAATTTCAACTACTACCATGATTATCTCTGCTACTATGTGTAGCTTCTCTCTGGTTCTGTAACTGCCTTCCCTGCATCACAGGAAAACAGGATGACCTTGATACAATTTGTTGTTACTCATAAGTGACTTGGCAAAACACATTTTGAGCATAAGGCATGCTTTTCTTGTAACAGCTTAAAATAACTACTTGAGCAACTGAGCTTGGGAAAATATTGATACTGGGAAAGAAACCTTTTACATAACAATTCCATGATTATTTTCTGTTAAAAAAAAATCAGAACTTTCAGTTTAAGAATGAGCTCTTGATGTCCTCTAGTATACTGCAGTGGTTTTTATTTTAATTACATTTGCAAAGATTGACAATTTGATATTAACCGAAGTTCTGACAGATTGGTAAAAACAGAGTGACTGTTTTAACCAGGTTTTCTTGCATTACACTATCAACTCACTGTTACTGGAATGGCCGCATGATTTTTAGGTCCCTCTTGCTGATGGATTTAAAGTAGTGGGAGCAAGTTTTTACGTAGTCTTTATTCCCAGTTGCTATTTAGCGAAGACATACTTGGAAATAACATACTCCAAATAGAAATATTATCTTCTGTCAAAGAATGGAATTAAAATGCTTGTAGTATTTCTAATAAACTAAGTTTTAACTTGCCAATGTCTGTGATTGAGACTAAAACCCATGGAAGTGAGGGTATAATATATTCACATTGAAATGTGCATTTTCCAATCACTAAGAGATGTTACATGTGACTAAATGTTGTCTCACATCCGTAGCTCTTAGTTTTTAACCTCTTTCAGTACTATTCTCCAAATTATTAATCTCTGAAAATTGAATAATCTGGTAAAAACTGTTCTCTGAGGAATAGCAGGCCCATGCATGAATATGATATGCTGGGGAACACCACAAAAGTGTTATGAAGAAAGTCATGCCTCACAAACCTTGTATTCTCAGCAGAAAGACAGACCTGAGCAACAGTCACTGTACAGTCAGAAACTCCACAAACTTGCCGTGGAATAAGAGAGAGGGTCTTATGGATATGTAACTGATTGGGAAATGGAGACTAGAGCTTGAATTGTTCAATGTATTTGCCCTTGTTCTGTAAAAAAGGAAAGCGGGATTTGAACACTGGAGTGACAAAATCCTTTATTGTGTGTGAAACCGAACATTGATGGTAAAGCTGAGTATGAGGGGTTGCAGAAGCATCCTGTGATACAGAGACAGTAGACAATAACATGGATGAAATATCGTTTTGGCAAATCTGATGTGCTTTCAGAGAGAGACTTGTTTGACTGAATGCACAAAATAATGAGTTCTGAGCTAGCTACTACACCTGGGACAATGTTTGTAATAGATCTTGTAGATTTTGTAATATATCTCTGGAAACATTTTTAAGGTACAGCCCTGTGAGACATAATAAGATCTAAGAAGGCTTCCAGCAGCTTGCCCTTGTGTCTGCCTCCCCCCCGACGGTGTCATCCCTATCCTATCACTTACGTTGTGCAGGCTTCGGCACTCTTTGGACCCCATGTCTTAGCAGATTTATTCACTAAAATGGCAGAAGACTTCGCCTTGCAAAAATAACAATATTTTTCTGCTGTTTCATGATCATGAGTTCACTGAAGGACCTGGCAAGCAGAGGAGGAAAGGCAGAGGGCTTTGCTGCTGGAAGTGCTTGAAGTGTGAAGGAAGAAGTAAGAAGAGAGAGAGTGGGAGCATGAGAGTGCTGAGACCTTCCCTTTCAGTTCAACAGGGCTGCTGGTGGCTGTGGAGCTGCTGGAGTGGTCCCTGTGGAGGAAACGGGAGGTAGAGAAGGGAGCGGGTGATGGGATCTTGCTGCTGTACTTGCTGGTGGTGAGCCCTCTGTTTCCTCCAGCCACAAACCAAGCAACCAAAAAAGGATTTTGTAGAAGTAGCAAAAGCACAGAGCAAATGTTGACATTGATTCCAGGTGTAGATTAAAGGCTTCTCTACCAGCAGTCTCTAAAAGGACCAGGACTCTCAGCCTTGAAACGAGGATGGAAGAAGCAAACTAGATGTCTGTAAAATCAGAGGTGACATTGATGAATTGTTCTTTTCAGTAAAAGATCTGGGGGCATCAAATGGAACTAAAGTTTTCATTAGCAAAACATATACTGTCTTTTGTTTTCAAATTTGGGTTTTTTTGAGTGCTGGAGATTCTTGTATTTAGGGGAACTGTGAATAAATATAATCCACACATTTTTCTGTATCTTGAAAGATTTTAAGGATCTGTCCTTTTCTATTTCCTTTATAATTGACTTTCTTTCATTTGGAAATCCTTTCGTTATCTGCTCATTCTTGTTATATTTCTAGTACCTGTTTTAGGTCTAGTGTGTTTTTTATTGAAGTGAAATAATCAAGATTGTACATGGTATTTGATACAAGGTCAAATGCATTTTAATGGATTTTTAAAGTTTGTATGTGCCTTTGTCAGTCATACTTGCTAATATTAATTTTTCTGCAATTAAGCATGATTAAAGTATGTCATAAGAGTAGCTATCTGTAAAAGGCTTCCAAACTTTCCTTGACTTTAATTTTTATGATATATCGGAATACTTGTGATTTTTATCAAATGCTGCAGATGCTTCAAGGAGTTTTGGAGGATGTTTTTTTTCTTGGAATGTCATGGTTTAAAAGCATGCATAATGGTAAATTATCTGATTATTTTTACTCATCAAAAAGATGACGCTTGTAAATAATGAACTGGTAATTTAAGTAGGGTCTCAATTTGCGAGAAAGAGTCTCTTTAGTCTAAACTTTGCTGAAAACCACAGTGTGTTGAAATGATGACGGTCTCACAGTGTCTAATGTTAGTAACACTGAAAGTCAATATGTGGCTATGGACGATGACTGCTACAGTATTATAAACCCATCACAATTAAGAGATACTTTGTACTAAAAATATTTAAAAATGGATTTTTTTTCTAGCTCCTGTAATAATTACAGATTTACTACTTAGATGTAGATAACATGAAGCAGTGCTTTCAAATTCTTCACAGTCCATATCTCCACAGAAATCTAGAGTCAACCTAGAATTAAGCCATTATGGTTAAGAAATGCATGATATTCTGATAGCTTTTCATTAATTTTAGCAACATCACTTTGTCCTAGAGGTATATTATTCATCCTACAACAAAGAAACTGCAGGAAAGGTTGGTTTTGGGAAATCATTAACACTACCCCTCCTACTCCTTGGTATCGGCAGGTCTGAAGAGAAACGCTGTTCCGACTTTACAGGTATTTCCTAACAAAGGTGGTGAGACTCGTACACTAGAGGACTGACCCATATTAAAGCTTAATTATAGTAATGGATAATCCTGCAAGTATAAATTATTCACAGTTGTTTTGTATGTGAAGTAGTGTCATGAATAAATTAAGGAAAAGTTTCTGGAAAAGACCCTGGGCAATGGCAGAAGTTTGTCAAAACACAGTCTTCCTCCTTGTCTTTTAACCCAGATTTAAATCTGACAGCGTTAGGTTTGCAGGAGCATTCCTGTATGCACAGCTTTGAGCTTTGGATGTGTTTTGCTTAGTGGAAATCAATAGCAGCAAGTCTTGGGGCTTTACACCCTTGTAGTGTTCCTTGACTAATATGTTATGCAAGGGAAACATTCCTACCTAAACACAGTCCTGGTACAAAAGTTGCAATCTCAGCTGTCTGATAAGGTTCCCACACTGTCACTAGGATGAGAATTCATTAGTGTTACCCTCTTATCCGTTGATACCAACAGATCTTAAGAGAGTGCTGTAAGTTCATCATCATTTCCCAGGAAGGATGGTAAGATTCATATGCCTGGACTTTGTTTTTCAGTTGGCTTACTAGATAAAGGACTTCATAAGTTTGTGGTGTGAATAGTTGTTCTGACAAAGAAAGAAAAGGGAATATTTGAATTAGGTTAAAGCAGGACCTCTAACAAATGGAGCAGCTCCCTCATGCTAAAGCTTTCTTGAACAAGTGCCTTGGATCCAAAGAGAAGAAAATAATGCTGTCTTTTTTGGGGAGCTTTTACCAGACTGACTTTTCAGATACCTTCCTAGCAGTAGCCCAGAAAGGAAGGAGTTAAGAAGATGCTTTGAACCCAAAGTCTTCTGCTTCATCCCCACACCCTGTTGGTGTACTTCCACACCCTGTTGGTGTGCAGGGAACTACCTTCCGTTCACCTTTAGCGTGCTCAGCAGGATAGTCACTACATTTTTCAGATTAGCATCACTGCTGAAGCCTGTTTGAGTTTATACAGCAAGGAGGAGTTCTGCCTGCTCTTCGGTGATATACAGCTTTGCAGGACCATCGGCTTTTTCAATTGTACAACCTGCTGGAAGAACTGAAGTTATCCTTAGATGGACTCCATTCTTTGAAAATTGCTCCACTTCCTATAGGATTGAAGACTGTTCTCTGGAAGCTTGATGGTACCGAGTTTTTATTTTCTTTGGACACTGTTTGCTTGAAGGTAACCATACTGTGGTGGATGAAATGGCAGACACACCTAAGAGGAAAATTACAAAGAAGTCGTCGTCTTTTTCATATGATCGCCGGAGAGATTCAGTGAAAGTCAGGAGACAGTCCAAGTCTCTTAGCTTTAAGTCAGCTACGCTGGGGGCTCAGAAAAGGCAGACACAGAAAAAGCAGGTTTGTATTTGGATATTTCTCAAAAAAATACCCTTACTTCCTAAATTCTCAAAAAGATTGTTGAACTTACTGTGTTAATATCAAGCAGAAAACAATCTGTGCTGATTTGCAATCCTGTATGTGGGTACGTGTGAGTATACATACAAGGTTGTGTGCAGGTAAAGCTGGATTTTTTTTTTCTGTAATGTTTCTTAAGCACTAGCTAAACTTTTGGTGTTAATTTTATTGCAAAAAAAGTCTCCGTCTTCTCTACTTTTAAGACGTGATTTATGATTTCTGTTTTGTCTCAAGGAGTTGCTCCTATAGCGTAGTACGCGCCCTGAGAGCTTTTGGTAATGTGTTGTCTGTTGTGCTGAAAACATGATGGGTACTGAAACTTTTGAAATTATTATTCAGATTACAACCATTTCACTGCTCTTCATTATTCTTATTTTTAATGTTGAAATGTACCAGACTGAGAGCTTTAGGGAGTGAAATATTTTACTTATTCCAGAACAGGTAATGCAAGTCAGCAGCGGCACCTGTTCTGGTGGGACCAGTTCTCAGGGTTAGAGGGCAGCTTAATGCCTTGGCAGTGCTGCACTGCCATAGTGAAAGACTTTCATACACAGGTCTTTATCTTTTGTAGTTGGAATCTAATTAAATTAAATTTCTCTAAAGAGAAGATGTAGTGTGCGCTGTAGTAAATGGAATAAAAACAAGTGAGTCAGTTCATGAAATGTCTTTGTATACTGATCTCTGATTTAATCTAATATGAAAGGAGCAGAGGATCACTCTCGGCCATCTCTCACTCTACATTTGCATGCACAGGGTACCTTTTTGAAGGGTTTAGAGGAACTTTCCAGGGAATTTGTAATTAGCTGTCTAGAACATAAAGTGTTTTAATACTTTGCAAACAGTGTTTCTACAAAAGTTTTAAAATAGACTAGATTTTTGTTAGCAGTATAAGTTAATTTCTCATGAGCAAGTAGTTTTCCAGCCCTGACCACCACATCCACTCCTAAATTTTGAGGGCAGTATATTTGTTCAGGTTTAAAAGAAATTAAGTTATTGTGTCCAAGCATAAAGTTTTGGTATTAGCTTTAGAACACAATGAATTTGATATGTGTGGGTTCATATTTGTTTTTATTACTGTCTCTGTTGTTCTTGAAAGCTTAAAATGTCTGTTTCAATAGCAAAATACTGACTAGTAGAATACTAGGATATTCCAGCTTTAGTGTGCTTCTTCAGTGTTAATCATAGCCATAGCTGAAGCTGCTTTGTTTGAATCAAAATTCCAGAAGTTCTAAATGAAGAAATAACTGAAGAAATCAGAAACGTCTTCAAAAAGACACCAAGCTCTGACTATTTACCCCCTCCCCCTGCCCCCCGCTGTTATTTGGTGTAATTTCAGAAGTAAAAATCATAAATGTAAATTTTACAGAGCTATAAAATACTAAATGACATCGGTGAGCATTGATGTTCATTGAATCTTTCAGGAAAATGGAAAGACTACTCAAATTAATTTAATAATTTTATTTCTAGGTGTAAATCAGCGAGTACCCCATATTTTAGTTTACCCCAGACCTTAAGGTTCTTGAGGCCTCTCATCTTTTGGATAGCTGCCATGGTTACTGTGTGACCTCTAGTGGTTAGTGAAAAATATGCTCAATTACCCAAATTGAAGCTGATGCTTGAAAAAGTCCCGAATGTGCATTCTTGTTATTTTAATTATTTAATCCTCTAAGTTCTATTTTTATTGACTTGAAAAAAAAATCATCTGCTTCAACTTAATTTTTTATGGTGTCACTTCCAGAAAAAGTGTTATGCTAAAATCATTATTCACATGGATGTATGTCTGAAATGCAGTAGTGCTCATAGATGAAGACTTAACAGGAGTACTTTTAAGAAACTTTTACTACCTTGTCTTGATTACAGCATGTTGGTGGGTGAAACAGCTGAAATGGAGTGCTCTAGACAATGACCTCTTTTGATAAACTTGTGTATTGGACAGATCTGAAGAAGGGCTTTTCTGTGTCAAGAATGTATTTTTTTCCCCTCTAAATGCTCCAGTTAACTGTAAAAAAAATATGTTAATTTTCCCTACAAGTTTGGGCTTGTTTCAATCTTTAGATCATTATAATTAAGTGAGACAAAACCATCCTTACCTCCTCCCGGCTCCCTGTACTCCCACCCCCCTGCAATGGGAACTACTGCTATTGAACACAAAACACGACTGGGTTTGTTACTTACTAAAGAAAATGATGGGTTTGAATTTATCAGAATCTTATCAGCTTTTAAGCAGCCAGATGTAACTTTGCTCAGTACAGTGTAACGTCTGCAATTACACAGGCGCGTTCCGGGCTGAGTTATCGCGTGAGCACCAGGAAAAGTATTACTTAAAAATTCCTTTTTTGTTGAGTCTCTTTCTCCTTATTTCTTCCTTTCTTTTTTTTTTTTTTAAATTTTTCTAATGGATGTTTGACATCTGAGAATATTTAAAACTGTGCTTTGGCCTTTGCTGTTTTAGGAGACAATAGTAGACTTTGTTGCTCACAATGTATGCGGTTTTACTTGGGTAGTTCCCTGGAGGAATAAGACTCTGCCTCTACTTATACAGGCAGGCAAGCCAAAATTAGTTTTCTAATTTTTTTGGTAGATTGATATCAATCAAAGTCCATTAAAATCATAATGCTCTACAAAATCCTTTTCTGTTTCCTCGGTCTTTGTATTACTGACCTCCCTTTTCTTGCAGAGTTTCATTTATTTTTTCCTTTTTTTTTTTTTGCTATAAAATTTCCATTGTGATTTTTTTTCCACAAAACATTAATATTCTTTAATCACTGGTAAAATGAAAATCTGAGAACATTTATAAAAGGCATTTGTCAGAGTTTCTGAATTACAGTGATGTGGCTGTGTTTAAGGCACATTGCTGCATTCCTCTTGCTTTTCTGGGTTTTTTCTTTAGCTTAGCTAATTTATTAGAAATTGAAAATGGTAAAGTGTTTAAACCCAGCAGTTTCAAATATCCCATCTAATGTAAAAATTAGCCTCTTCCAAGGTAATCTTCCCATCAGGTTATTTATTACTACAGATTTTTTTAATCCTGTTTATTTCCCCAGACCTATCTGTTCTGAGGTAGAAAATGTGATGGTAATTACTTTCACTAGCCGCTGTTATTGTCGTGTTGGTTGATCTGGGTAGAAAACCACATTGCAGAAATATGTAGGCTGTAACTTCTCAGGTGTGTGAGTATTATGCAACATAATCCGTGAAATATTTGATAGTTCTAGGAGAAGTTGCTGCCTCTTCTTATGTTTTGAATTAAGAAAACATTCAGTTATGTGAAGTAAAACCTATAAATAAGTTTAAGAAAATTTGAGATAGAGATCCTTATGTGCAACGAAACATAAAAAAGAGACCCAGTGCTATTTTTAGCTGTTTTGTGGAAGCCTCTCAAGTCCTATTTCTCTCTGTCATCGCCAGCTGACTGATTACCGTGACATGGGCTGGGGCCTCAGTGGATTAATTAAGATCTGAAACTGTTTTCCTGATAACTACTTATGTTTTGGATACAGGGTTTTGGAACCTGGCAGGGTTTCAGGCTCATACAAGAGTATAAAGAGCTTGCATACACTGCAGATTTGTGGTTTGTTCCTGTATATTCCTGTTATTTTCCATGGAATGCTTTAAAATTGAGCTGAGTAACTTTTTTTTCCCTTCCTTTTCTTTTAAACTCTATCATTCCGGAACCATGTGGGATGCACTGTCCACTATCCTAGATGCCAAATAATATGTACAAAGAGAGCATTGTTAGAAAACCTCCAAATCCCTGTGTTTAAATATGACTCAGTTAATAGGAGTGCTCCACATCCCTTGTTATAGGCATCTGAGAGCAGGCGAAAGCGTATGAGTTACACTTTCTGCTTTCTTATTAGAAGGAAACATTGGGTGGAAAACTGGTCCTAGGAAGTTTGGAGATGTGAGGGAAGGGAGCTGCTCAAAGAGTGCAGTGGTCTGTCACGTTAAACTCTGTGGTAAGGGGATATGTGTAGTAGATGTGCCAGGTCCAGTGCTAACAGGTCTGGTGTGCAAACCCCATAGCACCAATGCCAGCAAAGCAAATTACTTGTAATCTGTTAAGATGCCTGAGTGGTAAAGAAACACGAATCTCAAATAATGAATTTTCAGATGTTATTTTTGAAAACCATGATCTGTGATTGCTTTTCTTCTATTGATTTTCTTCTTGTCTTTTGCAAGAGAAGTCCCTTGGGAATCTTGAATATCCTCTCTGGGGGAAGTCAGTCAGCTTTAAGTGCAAGCCCTCAGGATTTGTTGTGAAAATCTGCTTCTGTTTCTTTTAAAATGAAACCAGTCAAGATTGTAAAGAGAAAAAGCATGTGATGTGTGTAACACAACACTGGGAGATAACACTGAAGACCATGTAGGTTCTTCTAACAGTTGGGTCGTTAGAAGCAGCTTGGCCTGTCAGAACTCATTCACTCTGGAGCATGGCTAGCTGTTAACCATGGTGGTTAGCTGTTATTATTATAACTGTGATTGTAGCAGGGCAAAGTGGCTCATAGCTGGTGAAGTAGACCCACCTTGAGCTAAATGCAGAGTAAAATGAGAGCAGAGTGATGCAGTAGTGAGAGACTTGACCTTCGTGAGCATTGAGTTCCTGCTTTCCTTTTCTTACTGAGGCTTGTTTGTGGAGATTGTGGTAGATGTGTGCATTTGAGTGCTTCCTGCAGCAGCATAAATCATCGTGCCTTGGTGGCGGTTTGGTGTGATGGTGTTGGTTAATGCCCTCCTCTGTGCTGATTTCCAGTTGCCCTCTCCCAGAGGCAGCAGGTTCCCTCCCTTGGCGCCTTGTCCTAGTGGTTCGTATGGCAGCATGTACAGTCACACCAGCTCAGGAAATATTTTGTTGTGGTGTTGAAATAACAGCACCTTGCCAGGAGCTTTTCAAATTTAATTGGTAATTTATTTAATGCAAGGAAAATATTAGGCTTTATTTTGACAATTTTACAAGTTCATCTGATCTAACTTGGGCTGTTATTTTTAATTCTGTTGTTATAGCTCATGTAAGAGTTAACACAATTAACCACACTTTTGGTTTCCTGAAGGTGTGTCTTCCTGACAGGTTTTAGCTGATCTAAGGCCATGGTGCTGCAAAGGAGGGTGGCCTTGTGGTCCTCCTGGCCATGGCCATGCTTCCCACTTCTCCCTGGTGCTGGCAGTAGGAGCTGTTGGTTGTGCCAAGCAGGGTCAGCATGCTGATGGGCCTGAAAACTAACCCTGCCAGAAAAAAAGGACAGTCGTCATGAAAGAAAGGGTAGAAGATTGCCTCTGCTGCGAGGAGCAATCTGGAGGTTGGGAGCAGCTTTGCTGTCACTAGAGCTGTGGATGTTAATGGCAGAGCACAAGTCTCCCTCAGCAAGGCTGGGTGGGAATGGCCTTTGGGACTCCAGCCCTGCCAGCCTGAGGGAACGAAATGGCAGATCAGGTGTCTGATTTGGCAGTGCACAATGTCACCCAACGCCGAGCAGGAAGGAGGTGTGAAGGAAGACAGGTCCTTGGTGTGCCCACAGAGGGCTGGTGATGGCCCACAGAAGACCAGGTTGAGTCTGGCCAAATGCAGCATGCTGAGCTGATAGACTCTGTATGTATTCACCAAACTTCTCAGCTGGAAATACCTTCTCTGCCTTGCTTGTTGCTTTTGATCTACTGATGAAATGTAGGCGTGCACCAGGAAGAATGAGCAGCGAAATGGAGTCATGGAATTGCAGAATGATTGAGGCTGGAAGGGACCTCTGCAGTCACCTAATCCAACCCCCTGCTCCAAACAGGGCCACTTTGTCCAGGGCCTGTGCAGTGTGGATCTGAGCATCTCCAGAGATGGAGATTGCACCACTGGGCACCTATTTCAGTGTTTGCTGATAGGGTGAAAAAGCGTTTCCAAAGCCTAATCTGAATTTCTGGTGTTGTAACTAGTGTCAGTGTTGCTTCTTCTCCCACTACTGCTCACCTCCCAGAAGATCCTAGCTTTGTTTTCTCTCTGCCCTTCCACTAGGCTACAGAAGACAACAACAAGCCTCTCTTTTAGCCTTCTGTTAAAACCAAATGAGCCCAGCTCTCTTGGCATCCCCTTGCTATATCCTGTGGTCCAGCCCACACCATGCTGGTGGCCGTTGCTGGTTGTGCCAGCTACGCTCATGCTGTCGCATTCCAGTCTGCAGGCAGCTGCCTTCACCATGAGGGCACACTCCTGACTCGCCTTCCAAATGCTGTCCAGGAGGGATCTGCCTGTTATTTTCTGCAAACCCGCTCAGCACCCAGCCAGCGCCCAGCCAGTACTGCTGCACACTTGATTATTCATTTAAAATTCTTGGTGGCATTCCATGATTAGCAAGGAAGCAACGTGGAGTTTTTTAATAAAATCCCCACCTGACTTCTATTGTCTTTTGTATATATTTTTCTTGCTGCTTATTTATTTTTATTTGTGCAGGATTATGTCTTCAAAATGATGATGATGCATTTCAAAATGCAGCATCACTGTTGTCAGCTGCAGTAATGCCTTTCTAGATTTAGCCATTCTATTCCAATTAAGAGGGGGGGGGGAATACTCATAAAGCCAAACTAGGTGGAGGAAAAAAAAAAGTAATGATTTTGGGACATACCTACTGATAACATTCCATTTCAAAATGCTCATATTCCCACACTTCAGCAGAAATATAAAACTAGTGTTTTAGTATCGTTTAGTACTCAGTTACTGAAGTTCTGAATACATGGTCTCTGCTTTCATTTTAATACTGTTAGGAAAAAGTTATGGTTTAATGTTATGGAATTTGCTGATTGGAAATGATTTTATCTCATTTCTAACTAACGAGTTTGTCACTTTTGTAATAGCAACAAAGTTTTGCCCCTGGTTACTCTGTGCGAGAGTGAGTGAGTGTTTTGCTTTACAGCAGGTTGATTTTAATGTTTTGTGACAAAAAGGAAAGAAAATTAATTTTAATTATCTAAAAATATGTCCCCTGGCTCAGAGTATAGTTCTCAGATAGAAAGCAAGCAATGTTTTGCTTTCTCAGCAATTTCTGTCACTTGAAGCGTGAATTGATCATGGAGGTAATAGCACATGGGGAAAATCCAGTGGGAGCTGTCTGATTTCATATGTGTTTCAGTTCAAGCACTTACATTCTTTTGATTTGTGGACTGTGATTTTCACTGACGGTATTAGCAGCTTTTAGAAGAACAGCCCCTGACAGATGACATCCATCTAACCAGCTGCTGCCTAATCTGACTTCAGGTTGCTGATTGCATTATCTGACTGATTTGAAATACAGTAAATATTAATGACTGTTCATCTGTTATTTAAAATAAATAGAAAGTAGTGAGAGAATAATGGTCACATTTCACACTTCTGCTGTAACTGGCTGCTTGTCATCTGTTGTGATAGTATCAACTTTCCTGACTGACAGCTTTTCTTCTTAGGTAATTTCTTTGTGAAAACTCAAGGTTGTTTTAATTTTCTTTTTTCTCCCACAACCTTTGTTACTCTCGTTTTCAGTATGGTCAGAAATAGGGAGATCTCTCATATGGTAAAGTTTAAAATGGAAAAATCAAGGTCGTCTTTTCATTGCCAAATTTATGAAAATTACCTTTCAAATTAATTAGATGTAATCTAGAAATGATTACTAAAGTTAAGAAAATAAAAAAAAAATATATTACAAATTTATATTCAAGCAGAGCCAGAACTTCTAGTAGGAATATGATGGATTTCAAAAATCTTACGTTGAGCGGTTTCTGAAGCACAGGATAGATTTTATGACCAAAAGTTGGAAAGAAGTTAAAGGAGTGCGGAACAGGATGGTGGTTCTGGTTCTTCCTAATGATCAGAAAAAAAAAATTGCTTAGGGGTTTGAACCTATATCTGCCATATGTATTAAAATACATGAATAGAAATTTTACAATAAGCTTAAAACCTATTTATCTCTGTGCTGATCATCTTTAAGATGAGTTATGGAAAGTTTTCATATTACATTTTTTTACTTCATCTGTTAATACCTTTAAAGAAAAACACAAATCAAAACCTCCACAAAACCAAAGAAACCCCATACAATTGTTTCCTGAAAAGAAAACCCAAGAAAACTGAGGTAGCAATGACTCTACCATGTATTTGGCTTTCATTGCTTTTATTCTGGTTTTACTGAGAACAGGATCAAACATGAAGTGTCATAACCTTGTGCTTGTGAGAACTGCAGTGTCCCATAGTCTGCCACCCTTGAAGTCAATTTGTTCACTGAGGGCTGCTTGATTTTTAAAACATTATAAACGTAAAACATTTCTATTAAGCTTCCTTAGATTTTCTTCTCAAATCCTTGCTTTACTGAATTACCTTCTCTTCCCCTATTAGTACTTTGGCGTGTTAAGGCAGACTACGCTGATTTATTTGTTTTGAATATTAAGTAATTCTTGTTGCACATTTTTCATTGAAAATAGCTGTCATAAATCTGTCAGCTGTCAGAAATAGAAGTCAGCTTTGAAAACTTTTTAAATATTGCAGTGCATTTTCATGAAAACAAGTTGTCAGCAGAGAACACGCTGCTTTTCTTGACACCGTCATACTGTGTTGATGAATGACACCGGGCACTGGTGTTTCACTTTATGGCATCAGTCGAATACAGTGGCAGCATGGCAGATGCAGGACTGAGACATGGTCGCTTCCCTATCAGCCTGCTGCACCTGTTAGCTTCGTGGGCAGGTGATGGAGCACTGACACCGGCAGTTGCCCGCAGACACAGATAGATTTGCATTGGGGGAAACAGTTGCAGATCAGCGGTGCAGTAGTTTCTTGTCTTCTTACAATGACAATGATTTCCTGAATCGTTAAAAATGTTAATGCTTGCTGTTATAAAAGAATTCACTGAGCTATTTAGTACTGTGCATGTAAAAATATGTTCACCTACTGAACTAGAATGAATTCCTTTTTCTGCCTCTTTCCACGCTCTGTTGGAAGTTAGGGGAACTGAATATAGACACACTGATGCAGATGAATTAAATAACTTGAGCGTTCTTTTGGCTTAATTAATGTCTTGGAGTCAGATGACTTGTTAGTATTTAGATATGTGAACAACTACATTTGGGTTACATAACAGGGAATTAAAATTTATTTTTTTTCATTTCCTGTCATATATCTTAGAAGAATAATAGCTAGCATCTACTAATTAGTAAAAACCCAAGACTTCAGTCTTTCCAGATGATAAAGTGGTCGCTTAGTAAACAAATAAACTCTATTGTAAACTATTTAATTCTTTGGGTATGTAACGATCCTTGTTGCTTGCTTTCAAGTTAAAGGTTTGTGACTATAGGCAGCAGGGCCCAGCCAGATTGAGGTAGGTCTTCAGGACATTTCTATGTAGTTCGTTGCCTCCTGTCTCTTTGGTCTCCATTCAGATACTCAGTCTTTTGATACAATATACAAGAGAGTGGAGGTATTTGCTAATAATTTAACAGATTATTCTGTAATGACGTTACAGAGCTGCTGTATGATGCCTAGTGGTGCAAAGATCAGGATGACACATCTTGATGTACCAACTCATCTGTTTCCACACCTCTTTCCTTTTTATGGCTGTCAAAAAGCAACTATATTTTCAACTGCTAAAATAAAGAAATAAGCTGTTATGTGTATGCTCACTTTCCTGTTATTGGGAAGAAAAGTGCTTGACTACACCCTCTGAAAGTATTGCATTATCTTCTAGAAAAGTCAGTGTTTCCTTCAGATTTCCATAGCACCTCTTAGATACTGTATGGATATTGAATCCAGGTTAAACAAATATTTGGAACTGCTCTTACCTGCTCTTAATGGTTTCCAAATGTAATGGCCTGGTGATATGGAGCCCAGATAGGCTACTTTTAAATTGCTCCTGAATTGATAGGTACGCATTGATGTACTTAGTGAATTTATGTGTTGGTATCTTTGCAGAGATTAACACACTAATCTTTTGCTACATTTTAGTAAGCACTTCATTATTTTCATATCCTGAAATTGCAAACCTGTTGCAGATTTGGACCTAGCTTGTTTTAACAGTGTTTGGGTTGGACTCATAAAATGTAGCCGCTATATCTCATGCTTTGATGAACCCAAAAAAAAATAATAATGTAGATTTATGTATTTTGTTTCAAGTTTCTCCGTTATAATCCTAAAACTGTACTATGTGAATCGTAATCTTAAGAAAACTAAGTCCCTTTTGAAAAATGGTAGGTGTATTAATTTCTAAAATAGAGCCTGAATTTTTAAGTAATTTTTTCTTTGAATTTGTTTTCAATTTTATCTTTCTGTCACTACTTATTTTCTTAATTCTGTGCTAGAAAAGCTGTTTTTACAGAGAGACTGAAGTGGAAAGGCATATGGCTTTTTATTGCTGTTGTGGGAATTATTCTTCAGCCATGACAAAATTAGTAAGGGGGGGAAGCAATAGGGTTTTTTGTTGTTTTTACCTTCTGCTTCATTATGTGTTTAGTTCAGTAGATAAATCAACAGCAACATCTGCAACACAGTGAATTAATTTAATAGAAGGAATTTGGGAGCAGTAAATTAGTGGCATGGCAACAAGCATCAGTGTAGACAGAACGAAGGCAGTACCTTTCAAAATCATATACCTTTTAAAATCATAGATGATTAAAGAAATTAAGAAATAATTTCTAAGTTTTTAAAAAAGAAAATTCCAGTGCAGAATGTAAGCATAATTTACAGAAATCCCAGTGATCCAGCTGTGCTAAGCTCTACATACTTTACACATCTAAATAATTTATATTCTGTTTGGAAGGTAAATCTCTCCTACGTAGATGCAGTTATATTTAATTGTGATATTCAGATTAACAGAAATAGACGTCATGTGGAAGAAAATGAGTAAATCTTAAGCTGCAAGCAGGACTGTCCTTTCAAGGAGCAGCAGACCAGTATTCAGTGGGAGAACACGTGGCATATAGTAGCCTGGCTTGCTCAATAAATCCCTTCCTGAAGAGGAAAGAAGAGCAATTTTCAAAGTGAAGCATGAGTCAGGAGTGTTTGAAGGAGACAGGATAGACAGATTTCTCTCCTGGATGTCAGTGGAACAGCTGGAGGACCTCTGGGGAAAAGGGATGTTTCACCCCTTCTGTGGCTGGCTGTGTTTTGCCTCTGTCAGAAGCAACCAGTGTGACTGTGGGCAAGGCTGTTTTGGAGAAATTGTTGGTGTGACACACATTGGTAATGAGGAGAAGGAATGTGGTACAGCCAGCTCGGATTTTGTTATACAACACAACTGCGTGTAAGCAGGAGCATGGTCTGAGTTGACAAGGAACAAACACGCAGGAAGACTTTCCGGTTGTTTTCTGGTCTTACATGCTGATGTTTTTATGAATCCGATCTTGTGGGGAGGGATTGACATGTTTCTATCTCGTAGGATAAGATATGTTTGTTAATACAAGTCGTATTTCACAAATCTGTTTGGGATTCTTCTGGTGGTATTAGGATGATCCATTTGATATTTCTTGCTTGGATTTCTGGAAGGTGTTTGATAAGGTCTTTCCCCAAGAGCTCTGAAGAATACTTAACAGCCATGGTATAAGAGAGAAAGCTTGTCTGTAGATGAGGAAAAATAAATTTGAAGTAGGGAATAAAGAGGAAGGGTAAATACCAAGGTTCTATTGTCAGCAGTAGAAGGTCACCAGCAGATTTTTTTTAGACATGACTGCTTGAGATTGGGCTCTTAAACAGAACTATAAATGAGCTATAGAGGGAAGCAGGACATGGTAAAAATGAGGGATGATCCTAAGATGTTTAGAGTGGTAGAGACTGGGTCTGCCACAGTCTTTCATGTTTGGTCCTCGGAAGATTGAGTGATGGGCATTAGAATGATAGATGAAACTGAGTTCAGCTAAATGTTGAAGGTTTGTGGGTTTTTTTCTACCCTTTCCAATTTTATGTACATAGTAATCAGCTTTGAGATAGCCATTACAACTGAGGACCGAGATCTTGTGCTTACAGTTGATAGCTTAACAAAAATATCTCTATGCTCAGTAGCACAGGATGATAGTTTATTTTTTTTCAACATCAAATCGATGCTTCATAATGCTGATTCCTTTGTGTATGTTTTCTGTAGAAAAAAATATTTCATTTGCTAATGGTGTATTTGATTCATACAACTTCCTGTATTCATCAATAGATGAATATGTAAATTATACATTTATTCTTCAAAATGTAAATATTACTTTCTACTTTTATAAGATTGTACTACTGAACTGGCTATAACTAGGGATTTTAAATGCTAGAGTGAAGATGTTACTTGTTTGTGGATTTACAGTACAGGACAATATTCATCTTACTTTTAAGTGACTGGTTTATATAGTACTTTTAAATTTATATAAATATTTACAGCAGTGTGAATTTTTTAATAAAATTTTAAAATTATTTTTTCTAATTGTATTGCAGTCATAATTGTTATTGATAATATGAAGAGATGTTTCTACTCTTTAGTGATGTAGCAGCATGGAAATGTATTTACTGAGTGTAAATAGGAGCACTTGTTTGTATTCTGTCTGTAACCTGCTAGGTGGAGTACTTCTTTCTCTAGGATATTTACAGTGAGGACTAAACAAATAATAAAAGAGGGTTACAGTAACTCAGTTTTACTTTATTAAAAACTAAGAAGATGTGAAATAAGCTAGGGAATGTTATTGGAGTAATTGCATTAGTGATCCAGCGAGAAGAACCTCCCTGTTCTTGCTCTCCGTTTTGAAACCAGCATTTGTAATACGCCTCATCTGTAGTAGTCAAAACAATTCTTAATATTCATAATTAAAAAAATTCTATTAAAACCTTTTAAGATAGTCTGTTTTGCCTTGTTCAGGCACTCGCAAATAGGATCAGTCTGAGATGTCCCTCCCTGAAGGCTAACTGGAGGTAGTGTGAGGCTCCTCTGCGTGCTCTCTGGTGACAGGTTTCTGCTCTGAATTCTCATGGAGGAGCAGCTGTAATTTGGCCTCTCTGAGCCGTGCTTTGATGGAACCCCTCTATGGTTATCGACTGCTGAGGGACCGTAAGCAGATTAGGGAGTGGAGTGAAAGTTAGCTTCTGCAAAAGCCTCTGCAGCCTTGTTTCCAGATGCTGTCAAAGCTCCAATTTAAAAAGGTGTCTTGGGTGCCTAAATGCCTAAATCCCTTGAGTTTGACAGAGTCCAGGCATCTCACTCAGTTCTGCAAACGTGTTTTTCAGAAATTATTAAATTGTAGGAGCAAGCTTGTTATCGGTGTGGCTGATTCTCTCACGCCCTTTCCTGGTAGTGAGCCCAGCCTTGGCGTGCCGTCCTGGCTGCTCCTCTCACTCCCCTTCGTCCCCATGGGCAAAGGAGCCCGAGGAGCCCATGCAAAGCCAGGGGCTGGAATAAAACAGTTTTCATTAGCAACGTGCGATTAAATGGGGGATGATGCAGGTCCTGGATTAGGGCTCCTGTTGCTCTGGGCCTTTTCTGGTGGATCTCCAGTCAGGTTGCCTGTGTTTTGTTTTGTTTGAGCTCAAGCCAAAATAAAATGGTATCCAGCTGCCCTAGTTGATATTTAATCTCCTTTGGTGCTTCAGTGTGTACGTGTTCCAGGATCAGATTCCTCCAGTTTGTCTTGTCAAATAAATGTCAGCATTTAACAAGGTTAGCTGGGTAAGAGTATTAGCTGAATTACCTGCTTCTCCGTGTTAACAATATGGCAGTTCACATGGGGAGTGCCAAAGCTGTCGTGGGTCCCACTCAATTAAACTGGGAAAATTATATTTTTCATTGAGTGGGTACAGCTATGTTGAAACTTGAGTGTGTTAAGCTGCTTAGGTTAAATATTTCACTAAATCTACTGAAGTTATTTAAACAAAAATTGTTGGAATGAATCATTGCTTTGGATGTTTTTAACAGCAACTGAAATGGGCACATGAAAAAGTAAAGTGTAGAATACAATAAATTTACAAATTGTGAAAGGGATGCCAGTTTAGCTTATTCTTTGTTCTTTAAATTTAAATAATGGCATATTTTTATGTGGAGTTAATGAGTCCTGAAAGGAAATTAGAATTGAAACTTAAGGTCATACTGATTTTTATTTTTGTTTTCAATAAACATTGGGAACTAGTATAGTTTTTAGTTGCATTTACATGTTTCTAAAGAATATGATGCAGAGTTAAGTGGCATAGGGTTTTTATCTCAAAATATGAACTTACAGTGTACTTTTTCCTTTCAGTGTTTCAGTGTTTGCCTGTTTAAGGGAATACATATGGCCTGTTGTCCCTTAGGTCTTCCTTTTTTCCCTTTTTAAAAATGGGGGTTATATTTCCCCTCTTCCAGTCAGTGGGAACTTCACCGCACTGCCACAACTTCTCAGGTATGATGGATGGTGGCTTAATGACTTCATCCACCAATTCCCTCAGGACTTGTGGATATATCGGGTCCCATGGACTTGTGCACCATCAGGTTCCTTAGGTGGTCTTGAACCTGATCTGCCCCTACTGTGGATGGCTCTTCATCCTCCCAGTCCCCACCTCTGCCTTCTGTGACTTGGGCAGTGTGGCTCGAGCACTTGCTGGTGAAGACAGGCAAAAAATCATGGAGTACCTCAGGCTTCTCCATATTCTGGGTAACCACATCTCCCATTTCCTTCCTGAGAGGGCCCACATTTTCCCTAGTCTTCCTTTTATCACCAGCGTACCTATAGAAGCTTTTCTTCTTGCCCTAGATGTCCCTGGCCAGATTAAATTCTGTCAGGGCTTTAGCTTTCCTAACCTGGTCCCTGGCTGTTCGGACAATTTCTCTGCATTCCTCCCAGGCTACCTGTTCTTGCTTCCACCCTCTGTAGGCCTCCTTCTTGTGTTTGAAGTTGTCCAGAGGCTCCTTGTTCATCCATGCAAACTTGCTGGTGTTTTTGCCAGACTTCTTCTTTGCTGGGATGCAGCACTCCTGAGCTTGGAGGAGCTGATCCCTGAACATTAACCAGCTTTTTTGGGCTCCTTTTCCATTCAGGGTTTTATCCCACAGTACTCTATCAAGCAGGTCCCTGAAGAGGCCAAAGTCTACTCTCGTATGTTCACTGCATACCGTGTGTTCAATGGTTTCATCTAAATAGTTTGCTATTCAGCACAGAACATTAAGTGCTTTGAGATCTATTACTGAAAGATTCCTTGCGGAACCGGGTACTGATATGACAGTAAGATTTGTTTTGTTATGGCACTGAATATTACACATTACCATAGCACTTAGCAAAAAATCTCCCTTAACTCCCATTTGTTCCAAGAGAAATCTCTTGTTGATAAAAATAATTTTATTCCAAGTACAGAGTTTTGCACAGTTCTTAGCAGTGGTTTTGTGGTGAATATTAACTGATAAGTCATAAGTGATCCTTTATGTTTAGTACATTCATTCATTTGAGGAATCTTAGCTTAAACTGGGATCCTGCCCTTGCAGGGGTGTGCCTGCTCTAATGAAGAATGGATCCTAATCTGAAATGTATGTATGTATGCTGGTCTCTGTGTACACACACAGGAGAATGTTACATCTTATTTGAACAAAGAGCGCTTCAGTCCTGCTGGTGTTTGTGAGAAGTTCCTTGTCCAAAAGTTACCTGGAGCTGTACCTCTGACATTAACATACCAACCTTTTTTGTTAGTTCTGCAAAAGACAAAATGTCATTTTGGAAGTTCTTGGCCATTATTTCTGATGCTTTGGGGTTCAAACAACAGGTAACGTACAAATTGTATGAAAATTAGGGTGGTTTATATTTATAGACAAGCCTAGAAGTTCTGTATGAAAAGCCCCTTTCTCGCAGCATATTTACTCTGGGCAGGGGAGCATAAGCTCAGCACTCTCACAACTGTTCTGTAGCATCTGGTTTGAAACCTGAGCATGTGCAGGCTGCCAGGGAGGTAGCAGTCCGTGCAGCGGGGAGCTGCTCTGGCCTTTTCAGACTTCTGCAGTCCAGAGTTGTTGTTGGTAATGAATAGCGTCTTTCTGTTCTCAGCATGAGTGTAATTAATGGGAGAAACTATTTGAGAATGAATTACAGACAGGTACAGGTCATCGTAGCCAGGTGTTTAATTATTGTCGTTAGGAAGCATTTGGAAGTTCCTGGTGTGCACTTTTAGAAACATAACAGTAACTGAATCCCTTTGGATTTTTATGGATTTGTCCATTGTATTAAAGAATGATTAAAATTATTAGATGCACAGTGTTGAAACATAAATTTTCTGAACATCTCTAGCAAGAAAAGATAATAATTGTAGTCTACCTGATATGTTATATACATCATACTCCTTTTAGCTTGGTTTTTTTTTTTCCTGCTACTGTACCAGATTTAAATTAACATACTTGAAAACAAATATGAGTACTTGTGCATTTGTAATTATATCTTCAGTAGCAATATTATTATGCTTTCAAAAAGGTATATTTATCATACAAAAAGGGCCTAGTATTAGGGTCAGTTTAATCATCCTCCAGAAAATACTGGGGTTACACGTGAAGCAGATGGCATTTCTTTTCCATTGGGGGAAAAAAGCAGCAGTCTGGATGAAAATAAACTTCTCTTTGTGGACTAGGGGCTGTTTTATGGAACGACTCGGAGGGAACAAGGTGCTTTCTACAGAGCTACAACCAGAACAAACGACTCGTCGCTGTCCATAAATGCTTTGAGTCCCTTTTTCCATCTCATTTTTAAAAACACATCTTTCCTTGCGGCGGCTCATTTGCCGTTCTGTTCTTTCCTGTTTCAGAGTACTGTGTCAGAACGGGGAGACACCAGCTACCTCTTGTGTTCAATCTCTTTAATTACACTCATGAGCTTTTTCTGATCACCACACACCCGCACACCCCCCAAAGGCTGGGTAGCTGCTTGTTTTTATTGTTAGATTTAAAATAATTTTCTGTAAGATTAAAATTGGTCACAGCAGAGTTTTACTATTATACAGAAGGATAGATGAAGCAATATTTCTGCCTGTATGTCTTTCAGTGAGATACTTACTTTTTTTTGAAGACTGAGTTACGGAAGAGCTGGTCCTTATTTTGTGTTGATGAAAATTAGTAAATGTTAAGGAAATAAAAGATCTGAATTCACTAACCCTTTTTTTTTTTTACTTTCTATTAAAATGTTGCAAAATCTAACTTATTTAGTGTTATGTGTGTCACTATAAATGAAGCTGAATAGGTGCAGTAGTTTTATGGCATGCATTTTTTAGTGGATGTTCAATGCATAATAAAATGTGTATTGCAAATTACTGTGTTGGATATTTGTTTTCAGGCATATGGGAAATCTTTCTGTTATATTTAAACTATGCTGAGGGAGAATCTGGCCTGCTAATTTATAATACTAGTGTATCTGTTTTGTCTTATAGGTTTCAAATATGATTAACATCTGTAGAAGGAACACATATTATGCTACAAGCTTTTACAAGATATTATAGTATGATCTAAGCTATTGAAATCAGATCATTACTTGAAAATTCAAAGTTCAATTTTCTCTTTAGGAGGATGTTATTACAGGGTGGGGCTCTTCCACTTTCTTGATTTGTAAACTCCTAGACATGTTCCTGTGGAGGCTCGATACCCTTTATTGATTTCTGAATCGTTTCGTTCCGCTTCTCCACTTATTCCAACCATTGAGGACATAGCAGATGTATGAACCTGTCTTGAATCTGAAATTAAGAATAAAAGAATTAGAATTTTTATAGTTTTTGGAAGGCAAAAACTACTAATTCTGAATGATTTGATGTGATGACAGTATCATTGCAAAGGTAATTCTGTAGCATGTTTATCTCGCTAATCGGCCAGGTTAAAAAGAAAAAAATACTGCTTTATTCCTAAATTAGTTGTTTGCAGAACAGGAAAGTACAGGAGCATTACTGGAATTGCTTGAATTCCAACATTGTGCTTGATGCAAACCAGTAAAGCTGCAAATTTGTTAAAGTTTAAAAATAAGTATCTGAGTCTGGTAGTGTGACACAGTAATTCCCCCTGCACGTCACAGAAAGAGGGAAACATCCTGATGTTTGTGCTCTGTATCTGGGGATTTTTGTTCAACTTTTGTTCATCCACATGTGCATAAATGTGAAGACAGGCTTTCTCTAACTCAGTTTTTTTCAGTGTTCTCTAGTGTCAGGGGCAAGTGGGAAAGTAAAATATTAACGATGTGCAGGAAATGCCACAAGTATAGGGACATTTGAGTGTTTGACTGCAACCTCCGTAACATTTTAGTATTTTTGAACACAGCAGTTCCTGTTTGTATAGGAGATGGACTTCTCAAAAGATAAAAGCTGTCCTTATCAATCACTTGATTCCCCTTTTATCCTGGAATTTCTTTTTTCTCTGGGATGCTTTTGCTTTCTTGTTGGTGGCAGGTATCTGAAGAAGATTTTTCATTGTCTTAGTAATTTTGTTGAGACTGAAAAGTTTTTGTTACCTACAGTGTAGCTGAAATGGAATGCTAAATATTCCTCATTCATCTTCTCTTTATGTGCATTTTAAAACACCAGAGATGCTTGTAGAGACACACGGACTAGTTTGTTTCCCATTTCAATAAATTGTGTTCCAATAAGAATAGTATTTACTTTTAAGGGCTCTCCCTTCTAGAGCTTTATTTCTTACAGCATTTTATGTGCTTCACAGATTTATACTGTCATGCAGACTTGTATGTATTTCACATTGCCTTGGAATATGCTTTAAGTGTTATTATTTTTCTAACTACAAATGCATTCCTACTCCTTATGTTATCACAACAGCTAGTGAACCCAGATGCCATTCGTTGGGAGTTCTGCTTTTCTGGTAGTTTGTATCCTTGGCTCATACTGCGCAGTTCGGCTGCGGGTGCCAGGCGGTTGAGCTGTCTTGCTTGTTAGGTTTGTCTGGATACAGTTTGCTTATGGGTTTCTCATGATTTGTCTGATGTGTGCAAGTTTTGCAGTTTATTTGTGCACAAAATCCAGTGCAGATCCCTTTTGAGACCTGGGTGTGGACATTTATTTAGATGAGAGTGAAGGGGCTTAACACTTATTTTTGTCTGGGCTGTGGAAGCAGGGAGCTTCCCTCTGGTGCTCTTCTCTGAGCTCTGGCAGGGAAGGACAGAGATGCTTCATAGACTGGATCATGCAACTGCTGGTATTAATACTGTTAAATGACACTAGTTTTGCAAAACATACATTTTCAACTATATACATTTCAAATTTTTATTCACGTGTTTACACTCAAGCATGGTTAGGTGTTTGTTTAAATACACTGCATTGCAGCCTTAGTGTTCTTCTTCATTTAAGAAATTCACCCAGGTTTTATTTTGCTATATAAAGTATTTTGATCTGAATTTAAGGGAGAGAAGTGAGTGTATGCTGTGTGCATGTGGCTCTGGTATGGAGGCTCCTGGCCAAGCCTCAGAGAGGGCATTTGTGCTCCTGTGAATCTGGCCACCTCCAGTAAATGCTGCTCATCTCAAAGCAGTATCTTTCCCTGGAAGACAGTGCTTTTGCTGCTGAACAAGTATGTAAAACCACTTCAAAGGGGAAAGCATTTCACTCCTGTTTTATTTATTTAGGAAGCTACTGCTGCTTTTTTCATTTTCCCCCCATCTAGTTCAGGATATTTCAAGTTATTATTCTAGACAGTCACTTAAATAAAAATAAACAATTTAAAATATGTCATTAAAAAGTATGTTGTGGCCAAAATGGAGTCAATAATGTGTCCCACAGGACCAGAAAATGAACCTTACGATATTATGGACAATTGAAAATGGGCAAATTTAATTATAGCAGGAGCATGCAATTACTGAATGAGGTATGGGAGACATGGGAAATGTTCCCATCTAAATAATGACCAGAATGTGCTTATTCTAATAATATTCCATAACACATTTAGGGCCCTAGGATTACAACACTTTCACGTTATTAGAAGACGATGATAATCATGTGTTTTATTACCAAATTACTACCATACTCTCTGAGGTATGAAGTGATATTAATGACCATTTTCAATAAGGAACAACATTTTGCAACATCAGTAGCATTTAACCATATTAAAATATGTTGCACAGTGCAGTAAAGCCCTAGGGTACAGAGATGAAACTAAAGAGTTTAATTTTGAGGTGCAATTGGGAAATTATTTGGACATTCAGAAAGCTTTAGGGTAAAAATACATTAATGAAGTGCGTTTTTTAACTATTTGCAATAAATAAAAAGATGCATGTATATTACCTGGCTGTAATTTTGGTTTATAAAAACGTTAAAATCAGTGCATGACCTACATTCTATTTAGTGTGCTATACAGAATTTCAATTATCTAGGTGTCTGTTAAATCTAGAAATGAAACAATAAAAGAGAAAATTAGTATATATATGTAAATGAATGCTGGCTAGAATACATATTAAAAATATTTTTCAGAATGGAGGCATCTTTATATAACAGGTGACAAGATAACATTCAGTTTCTCTAGTAACATATTCTTTTAATGAGCTCTGTGTTCATACAATTTACCAACAGCCATTCTTTACAGATTTGTCTGCCTCTTTTACTGTAAATATTGCAATATTTGTTTTGCCAAGGTCAGATGCTCAGACTTGGTGGCATTATTGTCATTGATCTAATCAACTGTAACTCTCCTACCATCTGGTTAAGTTATTATGTTAATTCCAAGTAGATAAGTTAATTCTAGTCACTCAGAACTGCCAAAGACAGGAAATTTTATGATGTCAAAATATGTCTCTGAAGCTAAATAAACCCTCTGTACATATTGTATGTTATAGACTGTTGTAAAAACTAAAGATGCATTTTCCTGTGGGAGCATCACTTTCATTTGTTCAGAGCAAATCTGAGTTTTATTTAGAGACATAAAATATGGAAATCATATTGTGGTTTTATAGTCACTGTAAAATACCATAAAATATTTGTAAGTTGCCATATTGCTGTTGAATCAGCAACTGAAGAATTGCATATGATATACATACTAATTGTATACGATACTATTTTCTATTACACAAGTATTGTTAAATGGGCACAATAGGATACATTAAGGATTGGTTTGTAGCCACAACCTTGTATTTAATGTCAGATGTGGAAGTGTCAGAATCGCAAAGTTTCCCATGGGTCTGTACAGAAATAATGGGAGGAACTTGTTGACTTAGAGCCTTAGTTCTCCTAAAAGATATAAAGTTAAATCTGTCCTTTAATTCTGTTCTAGATCATGGGAGCTTCAGTTCTGCTCTCCCTTGAAGTTCAAAGATCCTGATTTACGTGCTGAAAATTTTAAGAATCCTTGGGATTTGTTTAAAGTGAATGTTGGTTGTGAGAGTATCAGTCTCGTGATGCTACATGAGAAAATGTCTTTGAAAATGGAAGCATTTGGGGTTTAAGCAAAAACTTGTGTTATGAAACTCTGGATTAAAATCACAAGTGTTGGATGAAATTTTAAGGACTGAAAAAACCTGAAATATCTGTTAGGTTTTGAACTAGTCTGGGTTCAGCTCGAATTTGATGTGTATCCTTTTTTTTTGCCGTGCTGTTTCGAAATGTGGCCCTACCGCAACTTGGGACTACTCCATTCATTGCCCTATTGCTTATCTCAAAATTGTTCTAGTATCTAAGATTAAAATAAGTTTCATTCTAGTAATAAAAAGAAACTTTGTTAGACTATGTCAGATAATAAAATCCCAAGTCCCATGAGTCTTCATGGCTTAGAGCTGCAGGGCACAGGAGAGGTGCTGTCTGGTAGCTTTGATGTTACAGCGTGGCCCTGGGAGCAGTTGTGTCTAAATGAGCAGAGTGCTTTGAAAGTCTCTCAGGGAAGGATTAGTGTTTGGTGGTACCATATGCAAATTCCTTGCTTGGTAACATGGTGTGTACTGTGAGTTGTGATGGAGTTTTAACTAGTCCATTTGTATGCATGTAAACTTAAAAGCAATATAGAGACTTAAATACTAAGCTATTTATGTTAGTCTCATGGTTTAATATGGTGTGTGTGTGTTGATATTGTTTAAAAAGTCAGGGTTGCATGTGGAGGTGCACATTTGCATTAAATGGCTCTTGTAAGCACTGATAAAAACTTGTTGGTGGTAAACATGGATAAATCCAAAACGTGTGTGGTTTTCTGGTGGTAGAAACTATTAGCTAGTGAGCTCTTTAGTCCTGTTCTGTATTCAGAAGTGCAGTTGCCTGCCACAACGAACACGTGAAGGAGGTGTGGGTGGTCTCCTCCTTGCCAGCTGGTGCACCGTGCTCAGCTCGGGATACTCCCTGGTGGGGGTGTCATACTTTTTCATGTCCTCTAATGGCACAGGGCAAGTTCTGAGCTGTGATGATTGTAGAGTGCACAGTACTGTTTGTTTTGTTAAACGAACAATTGATGGCAAAATTGTCAATGCGTGCTATGTTTTTCCTTCATTAATGGCTTATAGAAATGATATAAAATCTGATTTATCACTTTGTAATGATTTGTCAAATAAAAGCCTCAATTATCATTTGGGAATGCTCTGTGAATGCTATATATATGTATGTGTGTGTATGTATTTACATATCCATGTGTATATAGACATTTGTAATGTATTCACTAGGCCAGACCTGTTCTATGTTATGGGTGTTCTAGTCTTACTTAAACTCTCTTGCTCCAGCATACCTTCAAACTCTTTGCACTTCCCAAGGGTCTAAATGGTGATTCAGGTGCAGATTTCTAAAGGAGAATAGTGTCAATTTGAAAGTCACAGTTAGATTTAAAAGATTCTAAATGTGTAAACAATGAAAAGTATTAAAAATTACTTAAGCTAGAAGAATATTTGTAATGCATTCAATCTCACTGGCTTTAAATAAAATGCATCATGTCTCTGTGTACACGTTCTTTTCCATATTTCATATAAAAGAGGTGGAATAACAAAGCCGCTGTGTATTCAAATCAAAATAGCTGAACCATATCTCAGCTGTGTGAGGCAGGGATGAAAGTAGTTGATTGAGTCTAGACCTTTCTAAAGGTTTTTATGATAATCCCCCTTTTTAGGAGGGGACCACAGTATCTTCATGGCATATATGTATGTGTGTGTTTATTTAAGAGGAACCTTTTTTCTGTACACTTATATAGACTGAGTGTACTAAGATCCCTCCTCTGTTTTTTCTGGGTCCTCAAGAAAATGCTCTAGGATATTGCGGATTTGGCCAGAGTCTCAGCTATTTGCTTTCTTATAGGAAAAGAAAGATGATGGACTTAAATCTGTGTAGAAAAAAGGAATCTGCAAGCAGGAGAAGATGGTTGTTGTGCCTAGTGACAGGAAGAAAGTGGGAACTATAGAGGGAAAAGGGGCTGGAGTGATGCTATTCCTACCCAACCTCAGAGAGAGAGACCAGAAGTAATTTAAAGAGTTGTGGGGTTTTGGTGGTTGTTTTTTTGTGGGGTTTTTTTTTGTTTGGTTGTTTTTTTTTGTTTTTAAACTTACTCTTTTTATCCCTTGCCTCTGGACAGACAGAGCTGTGATGTCTGGAGTTGTGGCTGGGCTTCCCCCACATAACAGACAGTGTGGGAGATGGTGTAAGGAGAAGGTGGGAGAGGTGATCCCCTTCCCACAGTCACTGCTGTGCACTGTGGAGCCCTGGCTGATGCCGGGAGGCCCAGGGCAGCTCTGCTCCCCCCTCTGCTGGAGGTCACAGCTGAAGAGAAGAAGCAGTCCAGTGTTGGCGAGGCTGGTCTGGACAACTATACCTAGCCTCGAAAATGGATTTTGAGAAATGGAAATATTTGCTACAGTCTTAAAAGCATGACAGAGTTTTCTGAATTTTCTTGTTTATAAAATGTGTGTATTCTTAGTTGTGCTGCAGCCAGTGCTGCTCTCACCACAGTCATTATTTAGACTCTGGGAGCACAAGCATCCTGTTGTTGTTTAATTTACTGGAATAAGTGTAATTCTTTAGTGAATAGTTGAAATTACTAGGTGTAGCCAATAGCACTAAATAGCTCACAAGGTGACATAAAGCTTTGGCCTGAAGCTTAGCTGTTTTCAGTTATTAGAAGATTCTTCCTGGTATTCTGCATAAAATTGTGTGTTTAATATCAAAAGCAGCTCTGGATTTTGTAGCTTGAACAGTGGCATTCTTTTCAAAATACTGCTTGTGTGGCTGAATTGCAAGTACCAGGTTTGGTAGCATAGCTCCGTTTTCAGTCTGCGTGGAAGATGCACCAACTGTTCAGCAGAGGTCACTGTAAGTTTGTGGTTGAGGTTTTTTAATGCTGCTTATCAAAATGTAGTACTGAAAATATTAATATTATGACGAGGAAATTCTTGTGCCTGCATCAGCTTTGAAATGAAACAGTATGAATTTTAAGAAAGATCTTTTTTGTGGGAGGTGGAGGTAATTATAAGATTTCAAGGCAACTTGAATGGCCTTAAGAAAGGTGGCATATACCCAGAATTTCATCATCTTTAGTACTACTTATCAAGATTTATCCAAATTATGACTTCTGTAGAAGTACCACCTCCTCCTTCCAAAATGTGTCACTGCTCCCTTCCCGCAAAAGCCAGGTGTTGCATAAATGCTGCATCTTCCCAGAGTCGACTTGTCTGGCACTTAAAGGCCACAACATGAAGTCAAAACGAGTGTGGCTTTCCTGTTTGGTTTGTGCCTTGCTAAAGGCAGCATTGAAATAGTTCTCCTTAATTCAGTGACTGAATTAGTTTCTAAATGTATTGCATATGCTGTTCTAAAAGCAATGTTGATCTTCTGCAACTACTTTTCTGGTGAAACAGAAGTTTATTCTTCCAGAGACAGTTAAAAATCCATGTTCTGGACTACTGCCGTAGTAGTCATCTGGCAGAAAGGTGATGCATGCTCCTGGATGTGCAATATTGTGAACTCTCCAGTAAAAGGGGCAGCTGAAAATTAACAGGACAACTCTTTCCCATCTATATTAGTCTGTCATTCTCGTAACTGGATCTGATGTGAGGGCTTCAGTTCTATGACGTTACTCTCTTATACCAACTGTTTGTCCCACCTGGATCCCTCATGGTGCTACTTATGTTTACCACAAGCCATGTATCTTCTAACAAAGAAGACACCTGTGATCTACATCTATTTTCCAATCTCTGTACATTTTATCTTGTTCCCTTCATCATTGCAGTAAGCTTTTTAAGCCGTATGGCAGCAAAGTAACCCTTTGCTGCTGTTTTCCCCCGACTGTGTTGGGGAAATTGGTAGCAGTCATTATCATTTGCTGTTTGAGAATGTGTGTCCATTTTCAAACAAACTAAATCAGCCATAGAGCTTCCAAGAAATGCTAGCATAAACCTCTTTGTTTTCCTGCTGCCAATTACAGCCATGAAAAGTAGTCCTTGGGAGAAATCTCAAAAGCAACCCTTCTTCTAAAGACAACTTCCAATTTTGATTAACCAAGAAATTAATGAGGTTTTTGAATATTTTGGATTTTTTACTTGATCTTAGTTCTTCAAGGGCTTGTGTAATCTTATTATGGAAATAGTTCCAACAGATGTTTGCAATTTTGCGTCTGCTGCAGATCTATCACTGCTTAGGCATGGGAGACTCTGGAAGTTGATTAGCAGAGAACAGCAGGTGGAGGGAGATTGTTGCTAGGTGTTTGGATGGAACAGGAAGGAGCTCCAGTTTCATTCAGAAAAATACAGGAAGGAGGAGTTCATCAAGTAGGGGTATTGCATGGTGGAAATCTGAAATTTACACTAGGAGCCTTTTGTTAGAGCCTTGCCCAAAATTATATTATTTTCTGCCATCCCTTTGTCAGTTTGCAAATAGTTTTTGTGATTGTACTGAGACGAGACTGACATGAAGTAAACTGGAAATCCAGCATGGTGAACTTTGCAATACATCATGCATGTATTTGTGACTTTGAAACAATCAATTTTGGCAGCTGCCAAAGAAGGCAACCGCATTGTTAGTTATGTGACTCTGTATGGTCCTGTCTCTTCTCAGTTGTATTCCAGCTTAGCCGTGATTCAAACTACCATATTTTGAAAGCTAAAAAACCTCCTCAGCGTGCACTGGAGCTGGAAGGACACACAGAGGTCAATGGCATTTGTGTGTTCCTCCTTCATGCTGTGGTGAAGTCTTTAGAGTATGCTTCATTCCCAAAGAAGCATCTGGGGCAAAGGTGGGTGGCCAAAGGTTAAGCCCACCTCACAGGACAAACATTTGTGGGTCTGGCTTTGGCAAGGACTTGGGAATCCAAACACAACCTGCAGTTACGAGCAACTTGCTTGGGTGGGGCCCTGATGGCAGGATGGGAGGTTGTAGCAATGTTGGAGACGCAAAGTCTGGAGTTCCATCCCCTGTCGAAGGAAACAGGTACCCAAAGGCGGGTGTGTACAGCTACAATCAGAGCAGTACTGGTGCTTCAAAGTACGGGTTTTGAAAAGAGCACTGCTGGTGTGATGTTGATGTTCTCTTAGTTCCTTTCTCTGCAGGATAATGAGGCAAAGTCAAATAAACCAAAGTGCAATATAAGTACTGGGTTAAAAATATGTGTAAAATCTGTAGTCAGAATTGCAAAAAATATGCAGCAGACTGTAGTTTTTTCCCCTCAATGTTTCTTCTCTGCAGCTGTAATTTCTATGAACTATGTCCCATATGAATATCGCATGTTGCCTTCCAGTTGGGTCTTCTGAAGATGAACTGTACTAATTAGGCTAACGTTAAGATAATAACTACATGTAAGTCAATAAGAGAAAATTTTTACTGCTAGATCTCACCTTATTACAAAATCCCCTTTTAATAGGATACAAATATCCTTTTTGAGTTGTCAGCTTGAAATATTAATGACTGTTTCCGTAAAGATGAGGTGACTGAAGTAATGCGTTTATGGAGATGTCTGCAAGGATACATGAAGACTATGCAAAACACTGATTACATACAAGGGCTTGCTGTCCATAAAAGGTTAGTATGTCCACAAAGTGTCATTCTGTAGTGGGCCCGTGCTCAAGTATTCTTCAGCTTCTTATGTTTTGAGTGTTGCTGTGCAGATGCAATTTGGGATTTCTGGAGCAGGCATATCTGAGGGAAGTAACTGCTCCCAAGCAGTTACAAATGGCTGATCTGTATCATAATAAACAGACACAAATTGAAGAGCTTATGGCTTCTTTCTGTTAAAGAATTTAGTACCTGTTGGATTGTCTTGGTGTCTTCAGAACTGAAAGATTGGGGTTTTTTTTAAAAAAATCACCCTTCTCCCACCAAACACAAAGCAAATGTTGGTATTGCCTCCAAGAGTGGTTTTGTGCATGGTGGAGAAAAGTGTGCCCATCTGATGGACTGATCTTGAAAATGAAAAGGCAGGTGCTTTGAAGAACCTTAGTTCTTTGTTCAAAACTTAAAATAGAAGGGCATAAGGGTTGGAAACAAGCAGCACCTCATCGTATAGTCTTAGTAATGCTCATGTGCATGGCATGAGGGACGTATGCAGAGGAACTGCTCCTTTCAGTCATTTCAGCCGTTCTCAGTAATCAGAACATTTTCAAACAGTAAACCAGAATTTGCCATCTTGTCTACAACTTGGTGATACAACTTCTCAACTTCTTGTATCAGTTTTCTGGTCTGATTCCTGAAATTGGTAAACAAAAGAGCCCTCCCCCCCCCTCGCCTTGTGCTGTATTTATGGAAAGTGTCCACGGTGTTGGGTTTTTCCCAGTAAGGTGGTGAGAGGTCCTATTAGTTTAACCTTTTCATGCTGAAGTGTGGATGAGGATTTTGTGCCAGGAATGTAATTTTAACACCTACTATTTGGAAAATGAATTGAAAATGTTTAGTACATGACACTGGTGGTAGTTAACATTCTGCTTGGTACAACTAATGCCCATTGTGTGTGTATTAGATACAGATAAGATATGAATATGTTTTATAGAAAAAAAGCTTGTAACTATCTTATTGGAATGTATTTCTTATAACTATTAATACTGTGGTCTGATTCTGCATTTTTTTCAGTGAATATCCATAGTTCTAAGATAAATCTGTAAATAACCATTAAGAAAACTTGTGAAATTCAACAATAGCTGTGTACTTCAAAACACAGTCCTATGATTGATTATCCAATAATCAATCAAAAAGGTGAATCCTTTTCCAAAGCTCTGGGCCCACAGGGACCTCAGCTGTGTTTCTTGCAGTGTTTTTACACTGGTAAGGCAGAGAGCAGCTTCAGTCTCTCAGACTTTATCAAAATTCACGCTGTTGGCAGGCTTCACAGCGAGATGTCCAGTGGCTTCCAGCTGCGGCTGTTCTCACTGGTACATGAAAAGCTGTTCCTAATCCCCTCTTCTCCTCCTCTCCATCTCCTTGTAGGGAGTTAATTAATTATTATTGTTACACAATTATTCTCACTTTTCTTAAAAATAAGAAAAATAGGATAAAAATAAAAAGCAAAGAGAGAACCTCACCACCCCAAGTATTTGGGGTCCAGGTGCTGCCCAGGATTCAGCTGACGTGCGATTGGAAAAGATGATGAAGCAGCTTTCAAAGGAGAGAGACCTAATCCACATGCTCGCTTCCTTAAACGCCCCCCCCAGCTGAATGTTTCTTTCTAAATAGCGCATTTAGTGGTAGGCTATATGCAAAGTATTGAAATGGTGATGAGCAGTAAAATAAATCTTTCATTTTATTCCTACTTTGATTAGTTATTGACATTTTGGCTCTTTGTGACTCTCCACACGTTAATATTTATAGGGTTTGTGAGATCTATGCAAGCCTTCCGGTTTCTTCCGAGCAATAACCTTGCTTAAGGAGAAATATCGACCAGTTCTTAGGATGAGTAAAGGGCGAAGCTCTGCTGGAGACTTGCTCCTTCACTTCAGGTCAGGTTGGCTTTAGTTCTTTGTAGGTTAAATTCTATGTTGGTGATACCACTGAGTGCTTCCTACGCTGTTTCAAATGTAGATACTGAACTGGCAAACAAGTTAAGCTCCAGGCAATTACATACACTCCTTTTCCAACCAAGGATTGCTTTTATTGCTGCTGTTTTGGGAATGTGTCTTTGTGTATTGATATGTATTTAGAAGGATTTTGTAGCAGTTTGCAAGCAGTGTCTCAGCTTGTATTTTGTAGCTAGTTAAGATCTTTTCTGAAGTAGTCTTCTGACAGATGTTTTGGATCTGCAAAGTAGTTAGCTAATTTGGACAGGATTGGGAAATTTTTTTTGGTCCAAATTGGGTAAGCGTGTAAAAACTCTGCTTCCCAGCTCAGAGTGTCAATCCACTTTGTTGATTTAAAAGATAAGATTGCTTGACCATAAATTTAATCTAGGCAAGATCACTGGGAAACTTTGGAATCAGCTAAGCTGAGCAAAGGAGGAATGTCTTTGTGCAGAGCACAGGCTCTATCTTCTGAAATCAGTTTTCTCAGTGGAGAAGGCAACAGTTTTATTTCTTTATTTCTCTTCTCTCACTTTCTCTCCTGAGGTTTGTTACATTACGGCATGTATATTGAAGCTTTCAAAACCATAAAAGAAAAGTGGAGGTTCTTCTGAAAACCTCATACTCTACAAGGAAAGCTGGCTGATGTTACTGAGTGATTATTGTGCAATTAAAATTAGGATAATAAATAGCTCAGTCTGTAGTCTGGCTTGGGCCACGGTGTAGTGTTCTATGTCAGCATTTTCTAAAAAACCAACAAAATCCTCTTTGAAAAAGTATCACTTTCTCCTAGAAGGCTAGGCAATTTATAAAAGTGTCTGTCACTCTACAAAATGTGCATACTCTTGGTGTGTTTGGTAGTACTAAATGGATTTCCTTTAAATGAGCTAGCATATTTGCAGCCAAATTTATTTGTCCTCCTGCTGGCTTCTGTAATCAAATGTCGTAAGAATGACTGTATAGCATCATAAACTTTTTGACAGTAATGAGTTGACTACTGCATTTCCACTGGAATCTACAATCTCGAAGCTGTTAGTTACATTAATGTTACAGACTGTCTACCCCAGCCTTGGTGGGACCCTGTCTGTGAACCTTCAGCAGAAGGTGGAGATTCATGTTCCTCCTTTGATTTTGCTGAGGCACAGCAGGAGCCACATGTCCTAAGGCATGTCCTCCAGGCTGGGAAGCACAGACACCAGGAGTGATACATTTGGAAGTGTCTACAAAAAATAACTAAGGAGCATAATTCAGCATAAGGAATGAATTAGTAGAGGTGAGAGCTGAGCAGATGGCTTAATACTAAGATTTATGAGTTACCTGGGATGGTGAACATTAAATACATGCATATTTCTTCCTATTCATAGGGATCTGTAAGTTTTTTATTGCTGTAGTACCCTTGTTTGGTGCCATCTAGCCTTTTGTGATGTGTATTTTTAGAGTAACCCAGTTGGGTAATAAAGTATTTTTTTTTTATAGGTTTACAGCTGTAGAGCTAATGAAAGGTCAGCCGATCACTGTAGAAACTGCTTTTGTTTGTGTTATTACTGCTCTTTAGGAAATTACTACCTCTGTTGATCCCCTGGCTAGCAGAAGAAATCATATAAGGGCTTACTTGCTTCAGTGTGAGGCCAGCTGGCTTCAGTGCTGGTCATGGGTGCTCGAACTAACCTGGGTGCCACGGATCAGATCTGCAAATCACACCCCAAAACTCATGACCTTACTGCACTCTTAAGTGACAATTTTTTCAAATATAAGATTCATTAGTAACTTTCTGCTTTATATTTATAGCTTCCTTTTTTAGAAAACATTAAATTGATTTTAACAAAATTTTAGTTTGATGGAAAAATTATTAGTTTTGTGGATGTGGTTTTTTTTTTTTTTTTTTTTTTTTTTCCCATGTCATGGCTTGTTTATTTTGAACAGGGTGTGGGTATCTTCATTTCACTTGGCTGTGTGCCTTTCCCACCCAGCCACACGAACAAGAGGGAACATCTTTCAGTTCAGAAGTTGGCAAAAGTAATGGAGCAGCAAAATTCCACCCCTGGGAAAACATTAGGTATTCTTTTAAGAATGTGAGAAAAGCAGCAGGTTTTGCCTTAAGGTACTATGGTGAAAACTGGTATCTTTGTGCAGGATCTTTCATTAGCACATGGAAGAACACAGAGAACACATGGGAAGTTGTACATTAGAGCGCTACTACTTGGAGAGATTATCTGCTTCTCTGTAATAGGGATTTGGGCCATTTTGGATATTCCTTATGTATATTCAGCTGGAGTTTTGTAACTGCTACTGGATGATGTTTCTGGTTTTCTAGAAGTCACTCTTCATCTTTACTACCTTTGTCCAGAAGCACTGACATCACAAAGAAAAATTATTTCAGTCCGGTATAGTTTAAATTGAAAAATTATTGATCAGTACTGTATATATCTGAGGAGGTATATAAATAAATGTAGAGGAATAGCTTCTTATTTTCATATTTCAAGAATAAATGAAAGAGGGTAAATGATTAAATTATTCAGAGAAGTTTCAGTCTTGATCAGAGAGTACAGTGAGTTATGCCATTAACTAGTTCTTGAAGGTAGTCAGCACCAAATACATGACTCGAATTTGCCACAGATCTGCTCTGGCAGCTGGAGGATCCCAAGGGATAATATGCTGCAGCCCAATAGGAGCTAAAATGTAGTTTGTGACAAGATGGGCAGCAACAGGAGAGTAACATGGGAAGCAGCGTAAGAGGAATATGAGCAGTGGTCCTGCATGCTGCATTCTGGAGCAACATGGTTTTTTAGCAGTGTGGATCAAGTTAAAGTTAGTGTTTCTGTTGCAAGGCATCTGTTTGGCTACACTCTTTTACAAAGGGTGTAAGACAAAGAAGTCTTGTTCATGAGTGTTTGCAGATCTTGAATTCAAGTTTGATGTGAAGAAAACTTTTTCTTTCAAAACGTCCACTGTGAAATTTCTTCATTTAACACAAGGTGGGAGCTGTGGTTATGGTAGTTATTTTATTAGTGCTAAGTGCCTGAGTGTGTGTGCTTTTTGTATGGCTACTTAACAGATAGTGCAGAGAACTGCTATAATGCTGTCTCTGATAATATCACATACAGCAACTGTAATTTTTACATTGATTTCTGGTTTATTGATTGGAGATTGTATAGGCTGCACTAGTGGGAAATCCTGGTAAGTGCAGCAGAAGTGGAGAAATGGGAACTTGACTGCTAGGAAAAAGAAATATTTTGTATTATTGCAGAGGTCACCGAGGTTTGTAAAAATGTGTGAAGTGGCTGCTTTCTGGAGGGTGTATTTTTTGCAATATTTAAGATGTCATACACTGGCTGTGATATTTATATTCTCAGAAGAGTACAATATTCTGATGTTCTAATGTCACTGTTCATAGTCAAGCTCTGTCATCATTTATAGGACACAGTCAATGAGATCAGCACTTTACAGAAATGAAGTTCCTGGTCAGAGGAGTTTGCATTCTAATTATGTAATTAACATGAATTAATTTATTAATTTGCAGATGAATGAGGATTAGCAAATTTATAAAAGTGAAAAAAACATTAAACTGTTCTGTATTGGGATCTCTTTTTTTGTATGCACAAACCCGGAATATATAATTTAATGGAACAGTTGTTTCACTGCAAGAATTTATTTTTACACACTGAGTTTCCTATGTGGATAAAACTGTTCTTCATGGTAGGATGCAAGTCAAAAAAGTTAAAAAGTTCTGAAAATGAAGCAAAGCTAAACGACATACTGTGACTGGATAAATTTATAAAAATGAAACTTCAGGGAATGTGCATAATGCATATATTGGTAAAACATTTAACATCTGTTTTAAATTACTGGCAGTGACACCACTACAGTAGTTTCTTGAGAAACTTGAAATTGCTAACACAGTCACATAGCTTTAAGTTACCACTCTTGCTTGGGACTTAATTCTGGCTTTAGTGAACATCTGTGGAGTAATTGTTTTTCTGTGATTTTTAATTCTTTCCCTATTTCCTCAGGTGTGGGTTGTTTTGGGTTTTGTTTCTTTTTTTTTTTTTGCATAGTGACAGTTGTAGTTAGCTTGCTAATTGCAGAGTCATTGCAAATCTTGCTTCTTCAGAGGCTTGCTAATGGCAGTCATTGATTAACGAGAAGCTGTGTTAAGGTGTCATTATAAAACCACTGAAAGGTTTCTTTCCATTTCATGGTCAGTGGCTCTCATTGACCCCACTGATTAGATCATAAATGCAGAAATGTCCTACTGGAAATTCTGAGGTTCAGCTGAGGGAAGGAAAGAAGATGCTTTTAATACTGTTTTATTGTCAGGCTATGATAAAAAATAATGCAGAATTTTATTGATGCACTTCACATCTAGGTTATAAGTTGTTCTTGGGGAAAATATTGCTCACAGAGGTAATTTGGAATATAGGCAGAAAAGAATATAGATCATTCAATATTTATGCTCTGATTTCAAGAACAGATATTTCTACTTATCTTTCATAATATGTGACATGTAGATGTGTATATACACCTGAGAACTTCAGACTTTGGCAAAATTAGTCTTTCACTACTGATTTTATTGTTTGTTTGCCTTCTTCACACAGTCTCAAAAGGCTCCACCTGCATGTGTAAACAATCAATAGGTGCTTGTGTGGAATGTTAATAATAACAAAATACCAATAAAATAATAAAGTAACCAAATGAAGCACTCTGTAGGAGGCAATGCTAGAATTAAAACTCTATATGTACATTTTAAATTTCCATATAGTAGTTTATAAGTCTTTTCCTCCTTGGGTATAATTTCTTGTGGCTGTGAAATGCAAACTGGAAACCACATTTGATTTCAGCAGATGGTTGAGAGTTCAGTTCTGCTGCCCAAACCTGTGCTAATGCTGGAACACATAGAAGTAGGGTGTTTCCCTCAGTCTCACTTTGCATGGAGGTAAGCAGGAGATAATCCATATATTTGACCAATGCTGTGCATAAAAGGAATGTTTTCACTTATTGACTATGGGGAACATGAGTGTTGGCTGGTGAAGACTTTTCTGCCCCTTTCTACTGAATTGCATATATTTCACTTGTTCCCTTCCAGCCTCTTCCATATTGCCTTGCTTTTATCTCTGTTCTTTTATCTGTATCGTTCCAGTTCCTCGTCCTTCTTGTCCTGGACCTTTTATTACCCAGTCCTAGTCTCTTCCCTCCCTTCCTCTCCTTTGAAAAGATTTCTTTCTTTTTTCTGCCCTGCTGTCATGGGCATCGTTTTAAGCCATTATTAGTAAAAGTGTCTGCTGTGCTTGGCATGAGAGGCAAATAAAATGAATATGCCCCTAAGAAACTGATGACCCTTAGGGGAAAATTTATAATCTAAATTAAAAAGGGTACTAAACCTTGCTGTTCTCTATAAAGAATCAAAATCTGTAGGTTCCTTCCATGCAGGTAGTTTACGGCAGCTAGCTGATTGTAGTATTTTTGCTTGTGTTCATTTTAGCAGAGGATTTATCCTGAAATATTTAACTGTTTCAAGCTTGATATTTTAAAACACATAAAAATCAAAAACCCTGCAAGATAAATCTGCTTGGTTTTCATGGCTTTTCTACAGCCAAAGTCGTATGTATTCAGGTTACCTGGTTCCCGTGTTGCCATCCTGTCTAAACTTTCTTCCGGGCTAGAAAATTGGGAAGTATCTGATAACGGCTGTGGAGACAAAACAGAAACATAAAGATCATATGTTGTGTAATCATCCTGATTACTCTGAGCAGTACTATGCTGCAGGTTTCGCTAATCAAGATTAATTGTGAGCTAGGCTACGTGAACTGTCATGTAGAGTGGATTGTAATTAAATAAAAATATAATCATTTTAACATTGTGCCACTAATATGTATTTACAATAGGTAGTACTTTTGAAAAGACTCTTATTCCCTACAGTGATTAGAAAGCTGAGTTGTATTTTCTAACTGCACGGATGTTGTTAAAAGCTCGTATTTCAGGCCATAAAGACTTATTATATTGAGGTTGTACAGCAATAGAAAAATGGTTTGTGCACGTCTGTTGTGTGAGATATTAAAACTAAAAAAATATGGAACAGTAGAGATTTATGGAAAACCTAACTTGTATGTATATGTATGTTTCAAATATGTGGTAGGTATTATAGTAGGGTATTGCTAACAAAAAAAATGCTTTGACAGGTCTTTATAACTCAGAGGAAGAAAATATTTAATACAGTGTGTAATAAGAGAATCGCCTCTGTTTCAGCTTTCTCAGCATGAGTTGACAGGTCTTAACTTGACTTCTTTCACATGGCATCCAAGAATTTTTATCTAGAATGGATTGTACAAATGCTTCTCTTTGAGGCTTAATGAACCAAAACGTTTTGGAGTATTTATGAGGTTGTTTTGTGTAGGGACCTAAATCTATACTCCAGAACATTCTGTCGTGTATTCTGACAACTAGAAATGTAATAAGCTTAACTATTTCTTCTTTTAATAAGGAAAAATGAGTGCATCCTTGGCAACCATACAAAAGCATAAAAAACTTAGACATGTGAGTGGATTTCTGCCCACATGCAGAATGTTTTTTTTGGGTGACTTTTCTCTCTGCTGCTACTGTTTCTGACTCTTGACCATTGCTTTTATTAGATATTGCTTTGTTGGGTGCCTGCGTCTCGTTCCTCGTGCCTTCTGGAGTTAATGGATTGTACCTCAGAAGATCTTTAAATATGCCAGCTGGGTGGGTGCTCCACTAACAAGGGCTCTGCCGCCTGCAGCTTCCTGCCCAGGCAGGATATTACTTGGAGAAGGCGATTTATTGACCTTGCGTGGGTTCGGTGCGAGCCGTGCTGGGGTTGGGAGTGTATCAAACACTTGCAGGGAGATTGTATTGACGTTGGGGGGAAAAGCCGTGGTGTCATGAATAGAGCCGTCTTGTGCGCTCGGCTGAGATTTTATCTGTGAGCACCAGATGCAGTGGGCTCTTTCTAAATGTGATTTTCTTTTAGAAGATGTGCTTGTTAAAACCGAAGGAAATTAAATTCAAATGTGCTCTCAGATAATATTAAGTCAAGCAAATAAATGGATAAAAGCAAGGAAGCTCTGACTACCAGTGTCAGGGGTCTTTCCCCATACATCACAGGCTGGCCTGGCTGCTACAGATGCGGTGCTGTATGTGTGGTCTGTAGGATCAGGACCTGCTCTATGGTCACCAGGCCTGTGCTACTTGCTGTGCAAGCTTTAATTGAGTGACCCATGAGCAGAAACCTGATTAAGATTCCTGTTCTTCCGCTTGGAGGAATCGTTTTTGAGCCTGATTCGCAAGAGTTCCTCACAGTGTAGGTGCAGGGTGCTTCCCAGGGCCCTCTGTAAACACCCAATACTTGCAGCCTCAGGCCACAGTACATCCCTGTTGCTCTGCCGTTTGAGCCGAGGCAATGAAAACAAATTTCGTAGATAAATTACCTCAGAAAACATTTTTTTACAAAAGCACCATCATAATTAAAAATACAAAGCATATGGATTTTTTTTTCGAACTATCATATTAAAAAAGACTCCTTATTTTTGCCTTTGTCAGGAAACAGATAACAGAAACACTTTAAAAATGGGTCATTTTAATTTACTTGATGTCCATATGAAAATGTAAATACCATGTTGTGTGTCAGACAGTACCATACCTGCCACCTGCCCCAGGTTTTATTCTTGCGAGCGTGTGACCTCTGGAAGTGGTTGAAAAGGTCTTATCTTGTGTCTGATGTTGAAAGAGAAGAGTTACTTTAAATTGCTTTAAATTGCTTGAGCCTCAAACAGTGCAGTGTCAGTAGCAGAGCTCTAACTAGGGGCAAATCTTTGGGATTTTTTCCCCATTCCTGAGCTACCAAGTGGGTCAGAGTTGTGGGTCGCACAACTAGGGGAGGCTGCAGTACAAGATGGAAACAAAAAATCATTGCTGTGATTAAAAACATCATTTGTTCAACCTCCAGTCACACAGTATCAGAAAAATTGTCTTTTCTAAGCAAATGTACAATTAATATTGTTTATTCAACTGTGGTAAGTGAGGCACTGTTACTTTCCCAATCAAATATAATTAAAACATATGTTATTAATCCTAAGCAGCTTTAGGTTAGCCCAAATTAATGAGTCTACTAAACTATGGTTTTAAAGTTCACATTCTTAGCTGACACTTAGGTCCTTCTATGGCTTCTATTTATTATGTAATGGTGGATGCTTTTGGAGGATGCCCCAGAACGATGGGCAGTTCCTGTGCTCACGTATACTCCTGGTGACTTCCACACTTTTCTGTATCCATAAAATAGGTGGTTTCCTCTCTGTAGACACAGGTCAGTAAAGAAGTTGAACAGGGAACAGTTACATTCATTTCATTGTGACTATTTAAACTGAAATTTAACCTTGAGTATTAAATGCTTTGCTGAGTCTGGGTTTGAGTGGGATGAGATGATTGCAGTAGGAAACTGATCCTTCTTGGCACTTTCCCAGGCTTTCAGGCTTGTAGAGGTGTTGCTATTGTTGTGCGTAGTTGTTGAGGATTTTGAAAAGGGAGAGAGTAAAGCCACCTTACCAGAAGATAAAATGCTTTCTTTTCCCATTTTTTCCTCACTGAAGAAGACTAAATAGATGAGGGATATGTCTCAAACTCTTCTTAGCTCTACTTTATGTAAATTTTTGATTCTCAGGAAGCTATGGTATTACCAGTCAAAATAATAATTTGACCAAGGACTCATTACATGTTGTTGCTGAATTCTAATTATGGGAGGAAAGGAAAAAAAAAAATTGTTTTCCAGCATCCTGTCACGACCTTTGAGTTACTGATGCTTTTCATACATCTGTTTAACTTTTTGGAATTACAAATGTCTCTAGTCCACTTCCTTTTTATAAAATTGGGTGAAAAAATAATGTATCATTTCCTTACGCCTTATCTTTAAATATGTTTTATGACTTTTTTTTTAATTATTGTTAATTTTGCCTTGTATTTAAGCTTATACTGTTTCCTTTGGAGCTTTTGAAACTCTAAGGAAATCCTTGTTATTGCAAGAACAGACTTTATTGAGCTATACAAATGTACGTACAATGAAACCTCTTTTATATCATTCTGTTCCTACATTACATGGTTTCCCCTTCATCTTTAAATAGGTGATAATAGTGCTCATATGACATGTACATATATATTTTGTACATATATATACACACATAGAGACATGTATGTTCTAACTTACGCTATTGTCTCATATGGTCTTATGTGAACTGTCAGTCTTCTTGTTCCCTGGAAGCTGATTTTCTTTTAAAGCTGAAGTCTTTCTGGGAGATACAGTAAAATGAGATTACTGTTAGATTTTCACTAAATAATCTGTACAGATTGCCTATTGCTGAAGGCAGTTTTGTTTCCTGAACAAAAGAAATGTGACTTTTCTGTTTGGGTTTATTACTTTAGAATTAATGTACTAGTGTAAATGAGAGAAGCTTAGTGTGCCAAACACAGTGCAGCTATTTAGTACTTAGATGAGATGTACTGGAACAAATGGCAACAAGGCATTTTACAAAAGTAATCATAATGCTGAAGCCATAAGTCTGTGTTGTCTCTTGATTAGGCTTTGATTTTTATGACCAGAAGAGATATTCTGGTCTTCAGAGATAGTTATCATTTATTTAGCAAATTCATATGTGATCTGACAGGGGTTTCTATTTCAGTTGTGAGTTGATTTTTTACTGTCTCCTTCAGAGATGATCTGCAACTTATCAGTCCTTCTGATATAGAGAATGGGCTGAGGAAGCAGGTGAAGAAACCTTGTAAGTTCAAAGAGGTAAACTGCAATAAGCACCTAAGTCTAAGAGGACTGAAAAAAAGAGGCCAAATCCACAAAATTACATATTGGGAGAAAAAAATGTGTTTTGCATAATAAAAATGCTTTTTGGTAATTGTTCCCATTAAATTAAGCTTAAACAATTGGAGTTTGAGTTTCTGCATAAAAGGCTATCAAAGGGGCTTGGAGGAGGTCAGGTTTTAACAACAGCTTTATTGTCCAGGTATTTAGGTATTTATTTAGGCTGGAGACAACTGACCACTTTTAGCAATACAGGACATCAGTTGTGGACGATGGGCACTAGAAGGGCTGGTTCGTGTCTGAAATGCACTGACTCACACCACTTTTTCCTGCTGAGGGCCCTGGAACAACAGATGTGCTGGAACAAGGGTAGGAAGGAAAGTGTGCTGGCGGTCTGGATGTATGTTTTACTGGGGAAGGAAACTGGGTAATGAAAGAAGAAAAAAGACAGGAGAGAAGGGAGCAGTGGAAGTAAACAATAATAAAAAGTTAAAAGAAATTAATCTTGGCTTTCTCACAGAGCCGTGAGAAACGGCAGCAATAAAGGAGTTTCACAAAAACCTTTGTTCGCCAAAGGTGTTAGTTTTTTCTTCTCCCCTTTCTCTACTTAGACTGATAACCTTATTCAAACTAGCAAATTTAGATGAAAATTATCATTTATGAATCTTTGACTTACCTGTTAATTTTCCTGTAAAGAAAAACAAACAGACAAATTCTCATATTCCTGCTACCACAAGTCTCTTAAGCCTTCTACAACTACAGAAACTGGTAGACTTGTTCTTATCTAAATCATGTGTAAGGGGATGGCTGTTAGCCAAGGAGTCAGTGAACAAAGCAATGAATCACGAAGATTTTTTTCCTCTAGTAATCCTTTTATCAATACATTTTTGACAATGGTCTGATTGAACAGAAATATATAGTTGCATCAAGAGACTTTCCAATACAGACTTCTTGACTTGGAGAGGGCTTGGTGTTCAGAAGGAATCTACTAGCATATCTCTGCAGTTTACTTTTTTGGAGTCGTGACCTGTAATACTGGCACTTTACAAAGACAAAAGAGATGCTACCTTCCATGTTTAGTAGAGGTTTAAACTTTTAATAAAAGTGCCTTGTAGCAAAACACTAGCATCTATTTGATTAAAATATAATTCACAGCTGACTAACCAGATCTATCTCAGAGTAGAAAATGCAAAGAAATGAAAATCCAACTTTTCTCACTAGCTTGTGACAGCAATTAGTCAAACTTGCTGTTAATTAACATAGTCCTACCTAACTTTATTGGTAGTATTTCCTCTACCCAATTCTCCTATAAGCTTTCTTAAATAGTCCTTTGGAGAAGGAATTTTAGAAATAGGGAGATCAACTCAACTGTAGTTTTTTAAGTGTTTTAAAGGGGAAGATGATTTCCATGATTATTCTCCCTCCTAATTGATTTTTTCTTTTCTAACAAAGGTCTTTTGCACTATGCATTAAATCCTTTTGTTGAGAACAATTCACTTTTTGCTTTATGGAAGTGACAAGATTTAATCTCTAGTTCCATTGAAGGGAGAAAAAGTTAATAGAAATTTTACTGAAAACACAGTACAACTAAAAGTAATGGCAGTTTTAGGCAAACACAAAAGTAAACAAAGCCCATTCTGTACCTCCATGTAAAGAAATCCTTCTGTGGGGAGAGAAAATGAACATTGAAATTTACTACTGATTCTGAAGAGATGTTTATACACAGGTAGTATAGACACAAGTTGTTCCTATGTGAGAAATTAATGATAAAAATCTTCAAGATACAGCTTTGTTTCTTTTTTTTTCAGGAGAAATATTGACAGGTGATTTGAGGATAATACATAATTTATTGCTACAGAAAATTCAATTTTCTTTTTGAAGCAGAGAAGGAAGAAAGCAATTTAATTAAAAAAAAATACTTTTTCATTCTCAACAATAGTCTTATCTATCAACATTACCACAATATCATGTTTTATCTCTTCATATGCATTATATGCATTTATATATATTTGCCTTAAATGAACTAACTGGTAGTCTAAAGATGGATCCTCCATAGTGTATTCTAAAGTCTGGGAAACAGCCGCGACTTGCATTGCTTTTAGATGCTCTACTGAGGCTTGCAGCAAATGATGGCTAGCTCTTTGGAGAGATATTGTTTCTCTTCAGGTGGCTTCATTCAAGTTTATAGATTTTAGTTTATTTAATCTTGTGATGTAGCATCATTTAATTTCCTATTTTTGCAAGTTTACATTTTGCCTCTTTCCTCCAAGTAAACTCCGCTTTTTGTGACACCTATTTATTATACTCTCTCTATGTTGGTTGAGTTACCATTCGCTGTACAGCCTAGTCACTGTATTTAAATACAGCTTTTAGGAAAGGTTAAATAAAGGTACTAAAGATCAGAAGATGTAGACATTGTTCTGATCTTTACTGCCATTTCCAGTCGCTTGCTGTAACTGTAATTGTCCCCAAAGCTGGGGTACTGGTACCACACCTCTTCTGTATTAAAATGCTGCTTTTTTACCTTATTGTAACAGGAGCCTGGACAGAAAGGTCTGACATTCTCTTCTGTGCAACCTTACTCTTGAATGGAGAACATCAACAGGAATAGTCACACTATTTGACTTAATGTTTTTTATTCTAATACTGGGAGCATGAGTACATAGTGAGTGGAGAATGCTGCCTGGAAGTGCTCCGAGTCACCTTTTCTGAAAGTTCATCTGACAGCAGAGGGAGCCTTGGTTCAGACACCTGAATTAAATCCATACATTTCAATTACACTGGTAACAAGTGAATTTTTCCCTGGCACAAGTATATTGGGACTGTTACGGAGTTGTGGCTGGCAATACCTCATGTTGACCACCAAATACTGAGCCTGCCAGCTTGCAGATTTAATTACAAATCCATGGGTTACTTTTGTGATCTGTTGTGCTCAACAGTGCTGGGACTGGTGATAAGTCTATCAGTTTTTACTTGGTCACTAACACAGCATCAGAATTAAATTATAAATGGCAGCCTCTGTGTTTGCTGTCTGTGCTATCTTTGATAAAACATTAATCATTTCAAGGTTCCATTCAAACACATTGATAGAAATTGCAAAATGTAATTTAGCTTTGAGAATAGAATTAGAGTTTTCTAATAGCTCTAAGCTATTCTGTGATTTATTGGTTGCACTGCTTGAGGGTTTTTATAATCTAAATTGGTGATTACAGATGATACACAACATTGTGTATCATAAATAGGAATTATGTGTCTGGTGAAAATGATAATAGGTTTTTGTACCTTATATGTATATTAGTACATTCAGTAGTATATTAAATTCGATTTTAGAATTGGAAGATAATTTTTCCCACATATAGATTTTCCTAGCTCATTCATTTAGTGAATATGATGCTATTTACTGGTTTTCCTCTAATTTGATAAATATGTATTGCATCAGAACAGCATAAAATTAAAGGTACACCTGTGGAATCTCATTATCTATATGATATGCTCTCCTTTACAGCATGCTTCTTATTTTTTGCTTGTTTTTGAGGAGGCGGTTGAGACTATAATACTGTTTATGATATGTTTATGAGGGAATTGTATTCTAATGATTGATTGGCAATGAATGCATCTAACGGTTATGTCTGGGAGGATTATTTTTGCAAAGCCAAATCTACCATTGGAATATAGCTTTATAAAGGGACAGAAGAGGAAATGAACATCTTTGTGGACAATGGAAGTTGTATGTACTTTTATCAAAGTTTTAACATGTGCTGTGATTTTTCTTTCCTGACTCAGATTTCCCAAATTTATGCCCTGGAATGTAGATGGACAGTATTGGGCTGCTCTTTCTGTCATCACTGCATTGCTAGGTTTCCATAATTGTTCTCAACAACCAGTGATTTTGAAAGGCTCCTTCTGTCATAGAAATTTAAAATCCGTTGTGGTGAAGCAAAATTATAGAATCATAGAATGGTTTGGATTGGAAAGGACCTTCAAAGATCAACTTGTCTAATGACAGGGAGGTTGGACAAGTTGATCTTTGAAGGTCCATTGGCAGGGACATCTTTCACTAGAACATTGAACCTGACTTTGAACACTTCCAATGATGGGGCATCCACAACTTCTCTGTTGTCCCGAAGAGGAGATATTCATAACTTCATTGAAAGTAAGTGTGACTTCTGTGCGAAGTTATCTGAAATAACTGGCTTGTAATAATGATCTGTGAGTCCTTCCTCTAAATCTTCATTAATTTATTTAAATTTAAACCTTAGGAAGAACAGATGTTAAAGTATCACAAATATTACTTGTTTTTCCTTTTGTTCTTCATAGTGTGAAGATATGCAATAAAAGTTAAATTTCGTTAAATTTCGCTAGAATGAATGATATAGTGATTTTTTGATAGAAATTAATTATACTGTGAAACAAGGTATTTCTTATCAAACAGTGGAAATTGGTGTGTATTTCTTATTTATGCTGTATACATCTAATTATAGAGAAACTCACTTTAGACAAGGCTTTCAATGAAACAAGGAAGTCATTTATTACATTCCTCTTAGAATTTGTAAGGCACTCAGCTTTCATGGTGATGACCATTTATTATTATTTTTATTATATAAATACTTAGATAAAGGGAAATGGGTGCCAGCAGCAAATTGAATAAAAACCCCAATTGATCAATAACACAATTTAGTTTAGAATTTCTTTAGAAGATATAGTGGTATTAATCAGGAGAGAATGCTTCAAGTATAAAATCTGATTTTCCTAGCGGAAAATCAGTTTGCTTTATCAAAATCTTAAGGTCTCTTTCCCCCTTTCTCTCCCCATCACACAATTCTTCTTTTGCAGTAGGGCTAAATCAGATTTGTCTGAAGCAGTAATTGGTGATTATCTCCTAACTGTAAGATACAGTTGAGCCTCTTTGGTTAATCCTATCTTGCTTGCCATCTATAGTAAGTCAGAGGAAGGCAAAGGAGAGAGGACTTGAAATGCAATTTCTAAGATAATTTTTCCTATGAGGTGTAATTATGTCCAAGAGCTCTGCAGATTGTGGAGAGAATGACAATTGGAAGTCAGCAAAGAGATGTGAAATAGTTGGGGTGGAGAATGATGTCCTGCCTTGTGGCGCAGCAGGAGGGATCCCAGGTTGTGTTCCTTCAGTGTGGGAAAGTTTTTATTGTTTTGTAAGCTTTCTTGTGTGCTTTTGCATAACTCCTTCATTGTTTGGACTAACGAAATGTTACAAGATGAAATTTACCTCATGGAAAAAATCCCTATTTTATTCTATATAGAAACTTAAAATGAGAATTGAGAATTCTTTATGCTTATGCAATGTTCTGCATTCTATTAAAAGCCTGGTGTTTGCTTCATGCTTGGGGAAGGGTTTATGTACGCAGAAAAAACTTTCATTACTTCTTATAATAATAATACTGGGTAGTCTAATAGAAGTTACCTATCTCTCACTTCAGAACCTGACTTGCTTGTTTTATTCATGTTTCTTAGCATTACTTTGTCAAAGATGACACAGTTTCTGTAGAAGTCTTTTCTGAGAGATGCTGAGAACCTTTGAAGTGACCTCTGTTGGAGCCAAGAGCATGATTTATAATTTTATTAGCAAAGTCTTCTACTAGAGACAGCTTCATTAGATGTTTTATGGGAAAAGAAATGTTTTAGAAGTCCAGCCACTAGTTTGTTCTTTCAGTCTTATATACCATGAAACCTCTTTGCACCCTCAGTGCCAGGTTCTTGGCTCCTTGGCTAGAGTCCCTGTTACTGTCAGCGCAATCCTATGCAGTGTGGGAAGAGAACAGCAAAATGGTAATGAGATAGTGATTTCACAGTTTATGAATTCATTATGCATCCTCTCTCTATCTGGTCTGTATTGCTTTCAATTGTGGAGAGTAGATAAATATGATAACTTGGGTATCAATCTCTGGGTAATGTTGCATAAAACTAACTGTAAAGGAACTTTTTAATAAATTACTGATATATATGCCTTATGTTATTGTAGATTATTTTTTACAATAGTTTGATTTACTCTTCAGAGATACCATGGTGGAAGTAAGGTTTTTTTTAATATGAATAAGATTTTAATACATAATTACGTTAATGAAAATATATATGTATAAGCTTCTCCCAGAGCTTTCCCATTTTCAATCTGCCATACATTTGAAGTGATGTTTTCATATTCTTATATCAGCAGAATGCTTTGTCATCCTGCATATCACTGTAGAAAATATACTGAAAATCTCTGCTACCTGCTAAAAATCTATTAGCTGTTCCAAAACAGCATCTTGACAGTATTAGGACTGTATCTCTTATGTTTGTATAATATGGTAGACTGAATTTTCAGGCCATTATCAAATCTTGTGTATGCAGAATCCAATTTTTAGCTGCTTTGTGCCTGTCCTTAAGTTCTTTCTCTTAAGATGTCAGTTGAGCAAAAGCAAAGCCTCTAAAAAAGCTGTAGCACAACATCTGTGGTTTCAACAAATCTTGTGCTTCGTGTGTTTGATGCGTTGTCTAAGAATGCTTGGGATGCAGCTAGACTCAAAGACTCTAGGGCTGCAAGGTTAACATAGAACATTCACATCATCAAGGTTATATTAAACAGAAAACACTCGAGGGAGGTTGTGGAAAAGACCTGTGTTTTTGGCTTGGAAAAATGTCAAAGACTCTTAGTATAGTATTAAAATAAAATCACAATTTAATTTGTTAATAATAATTATTAGCATTTTAAAACTAAATAACTTTATATAAATTCAAAGTGGATGAACAAGGAGTAGTAGGCAAATTTCTGACCTGTTACTGTACATTGTAGTTACTGCAAGTTTGTCAAAATGAAATTTCTGAAAATGAGTAACCAATATACAACTTCAAGTTAATTTTTGGGATAGAATAGCACTATGCTGATTTCAGCATTTCCATTTCCACTACTATTGTATAATGATGCATGCTGTTGAGGTCAAAGCAACTAATCTTCTGCTGAGATGTGGGCTGTGGATTGGCTATTCAGAAATGATAATAGGATTAAAGTAAGTTTTGTTGCTCAGAAATATTGTAATTTTTGTTGCATGCTTGCAGATATTGTGAATGGATATGTCCATGGGTATTTTGTGCTGCAGAAGAGATGTATATGAAAAAAAAATAATTACCTGATTTGGTTGTTTGAAATCTGTGTTCATACTTCTTACATAGTTACTGAAGATACACCTAAATTTAATTGTTGGAATATTCAGTTTAATGTAATACAAGTTTAAGTATTTTTGTAATTGTGAAGTTTTTTTATATTCCATTCAGAAATGAACAATGAGATGCTTTTTTTGGAGGGGGTTAGTTATTAGTATTCACAACTCTATCAGACTGCTTCAAACTCTTCACTTGTTTTTGTCACAGAAGATGAGATGGAGCAAGGTTGCTTAGAAACACTTGGCCACACTCACAATGGGAGATCTCAGTCTGTTCTGTGTATTCACCTGCACATGCAGGGGAGAAAATTGAGTTTCTCTACTGATTATGTTAATTCATTTTAAATTTGTTTTAGCAGTAGTATGCTTGAACACGCATAAGCATGCATTTTCTTTCATTAAATATAGTGAGAAAATGTAGATGAAAATACTGTTTTAAATAGTGATTTCAAAGTATGAGCGGTCTAATTTGCTTGTATGCCCTGCAAAATTTTACTATTTTTGGCAGAGTTAATCAAGGAATTGTCTATTATTGACAAGTTGCATAAATTGGAGGTTATTTCATGATCTATTTAAAATAATTTTTTTATGAATTCTTAGCTTTAGTCTTCCATTCAAGAAAATATGTCAGTCTGGCTACCAACAGCAATTATATTTTAATATTCACTATCAGGTGGTGATAGTGATGGTTTAGGTTGGAAGGGACCATAAGGATCATCTAGTTCCAAGCCCCCTGCCATGGACAGGGACACCTCCCACTAGACCAGGTTGTTCCAAGCCCCGTCCAACCTGGTCTTGAACACTGCCAGGGAGGGGACAGCCACAGCTTCTCTGGGCAACCTGTGTCAGCGTCTCACCGCCCTCATAGTGAAGAATTTCTTCATAATGTCTAACCTAAATCTATCCTCATTCAGTTTGAAACTGTTTTCCCTTGTCCTATCACTCCATGCCCTTGTAAAAAGTCCCTCTCCAGCTTTCCTGTAGCCCCTTCAGGTACTGAAAGGCTGCTCTAAGATTTCCCAGGAGCCTTCTCTTCTCCAGGCTGAACAACCCCAATTCTCTCAGCCTGCCTTCATAGCAGAGGTGCTCCAGCCCCCTGATCATCTTTGTGCCCCTCCTCTGGACTCACCCCAACAGCTCCATGTCCTTCTGGTGTTGTGGACTCCAGAACTGGATACAGTACTGCAAGTGGGGTCTCGTGAGAGTGGAGGAGAGAGGGAGAATCACCTCCCTTGACCTGCTGGTCCTGCTTCGTTTGATGCAGCCCAGGATACCATTTGCTTTCTGGACTGCAAGCACACACTGACAGCTCATGTTGATCTTTTCATCAACCAATACCTCCAAGTCCTCCTCCTCAGTACTGCTTTCAGTTCATTCTCCACCCAGCCTGTATTTGTGCATGCCCCAACCCAGGTGCAGGACCTTGCACTTGGCCTTGTTGAACTTCATGAGGTTGGCATGGGCTCACCTCTTAAGCCTGTTGAGGTCCCTCTGGATAGCAACCCTTCTCTCCAGTGTATCAAAATTCTTGATCATTTTAAAACTGGCCTAAAAATAGACCAAGTCTCTCAAGTTATACAATTTTTGATCTTTCAACTAAGAGTGACTTGGTCTATTTTTAGGCAAGCTGTAATTGTACACTAATGTGCTGGAAAAGATAAATGTAGCTTTTTATCACCCTAGCTTCTAAGCACTCCAATTATTACACTTATTAAATATGCTCGAAATGCATATATTTCCTCCTGTGAGTCTGGAATAGTCTTTAGTGTCTTTCAAGACACCTAAATATTTCATGTCACTGAGCTTGTACCTCCCCCTTTAACACACAGGCTGTTGTATGGTGGGTCGTTGATGTGTGACCCTGCTTTATCTTCCTTTTTTAATGCTGAACTCCTCTTACATTCCAAAGAGCAAGAAATCAGGTTAAAAGTAAAAGCTGCACAACAAAGTGCTTCTGTAAAGCTATAAAATGCTTACAGCTAGATTATACAATAAAACAATAGAAAGTAATTCCTGTAACTATAGCAGTGTCAATCCAGTAACAAACCAATAAAATGGCGATTGTGAATAAGCAGGAAATAATTTCATTCTCACTTTAGTTTTCAATAAAGTTCAAAACCAAGTCATATAATTCATTAAAGCGTATTACGTGTTGCTAGTGAGTGAATTATTCTGATGCCTGTAGACCCTGATATCTTTAAGCTGTATTCTTGTCTGATTTTGTTGCATGCTTAAATTACTGGATTTTCACTTAAAAGATAAATACTGGGGAACCACCCCCCCCCAAACACCACAATAACTTATTATTGAATACATCCTTTGGAGTTGCTACTGGAAATGTTGGGCAAAGCTTCTTTATTTATTTATTATGGACATAGCATAGAATTAAAGAAGAAACAGTATCTCTACTACTTTAAGTTTATGGTGCCACCATTGTCTCCTGTAGCTTCTCTTCAGATTAGATGTGGTTCACAAGAAGAAATGAAGATCCTGGAACTGTGGTCTTTGTCTTTTTGCATTTCTGATTTTTTTTTCTGCACACTGTACTTTCACAATCCCTTTTATATTTTTGTGTTGACCATTACTTCCATTTGTGAACCAGGGTTTGTTATATTCTTTTCAACTTGACTGTACATTGATTTCCTAGCCTGTACAGTTGGTTTCCTTTCTCTTCTCTTGCCGCTGTCTGGTCATTGTTGCAGCAGGTGGCCGTATGTTTTGAACACAGCTGCGGACCAGGTGTGCTTAGTCTTCACAGCTCTGTTAATGGCCAAATTATGCCATTTTTATTCTGCAGATATTTGGGAAATTCAGTCCTCTTGTTTCTTATTAGGAAATAATATTTAGAAAATACATGCTTGTAATACCACAAAGTCAAAACACTATCAAGTTAACCAGGTAATTAGGAAGTAGTAAGAAGGCAATGCTTTCCTGAAAGAAACAGCATGGAGGAGAGGTTACAGGAAGGCAGGTAGGATGTGCTCCTGTGATAACAATAGATGAGCCTATTACAGTGGCAAAGTAAAACGTGCATTCTTAGTTACAACCTTATGGTGAAATAAAGGCATTTGTAGCAGTCAAGGGGTATATGCTTGGCCAGTAAAACCAGCTCATCTACTTGCCTGCAGTAATCTAGTGGTGCCCATAGCAATGTGGTCCTTTCTGTGGCTGGTGAGAAATGTTGAAGAGGAGAATGTGAGATTTATTTTTTTCACTCCTTAGTTTTGTAAATATGCAAGTTACCTTTGTGCTTAGCAGCAAACGCTCCTTTTCACAGAGATTTAATTAGTTCCCTGCTTATCAGTTCAACTGACTCCTTGCTACTTGCTGGGCTACTTTGGATTCAGAGATGCAAAGTTTTTCAGTGTTTATAGTGCTTTGATGCCCCCAGAGCAGGAGGGCAATTGCCTTTCAAAAAAGAAATAAGAATTAAAAATCGTAGTAATTAATTCTTAATAGTATTCTTTAAAACTGAGCATTTGTTGCAAGTTAAAATGGAGCTAAATTGCAAATTACTGACATTCCCTGCAGAAAGGAGACCTTAACCTAGCACTTTGGCTGTTAAAAGGAAGTGTATTTTATAGCTGTTAAGTATCTTAAGATAAATTTCTATGTCTTTTTCAGTATAGAACTGTTTTAGGTAACTCGGATTGTATATGAAAACAATCCAGGATTAAAACTATCCATGTTACTAACTGCTAATAAAAATTCACTTGAAAGTTGTGTTCTAAATGAGATCCCAGCAGAAAATACAAAACCTCCTACATGCATTAATAAGAGAAATTCTCAGGGGAGAGCCTGTGTGTGAGGTAAGGCACAGACACAAGGAAACAGAACCAAAAATATTCTCAAGACTAAACCTGAGAGGGAAGCAAGTTAAAAACTCTCTTACTTGCTTCTGAGTTTGTCTGTTTGTCGCTGTTTCTTTCTCCTGGTTCTGAGATGAGTCCCACCATTTCCCTATGGCAAGAGCAACAGCATTTTGTAAGCGCGTAGTGTGGTGCCCAAAGCTCTGCTTGCTGCCTTCAGGCGGCAGTGCAGAGTGTGTCCTTTTGCAGTGTTTGCCAGGAGCTATTGACTTCATTTGGAGCATTTGACAATGGATCATGAGATCTGGTATTGCAGGTTGTTTGGATGGAAGGGGAAGGATGGGATTGACATCTGTATTGATGAAAATGGAGTTGGCTTTTATAGATTACAGGCTTCTCTTGTTTATTTGCTAGCTAACATGCAAGTAAAACTGCAGAAGGAACATTTGGATGACCCGTGAATGATGACTACTCTTCTCACCTCCCTTTGCTCACCGTGATGACTATTTGAATTCATATTTTATAGCTCTTGAGCTGGCACATTGCTTACTTCTTTAGACCTCCCTTACTGCTGTCCCTCAGAAAATAAAATAAAATATAAAATAATAAAAATCTAAGCTGCTCAACACCAGGTACAGAATTCAGTTTTTGGTACGATGGTAGGTGATAATGGAATTGCTGGAGCATTTTTAATATACTTGAATAAGTTTCTGGTATGCATTTGGTTTTCCTTGGTCTCAGTTTCTAAAAGTTAATACTTTGTAGTGCATGTATGTGTGTAGCTTCTCATAACTAGAATGCTTACGTATAGTAAAGGCATAAGTTAATTCTAATGCTGACTTCTGGAGTGGTTTTAGTAAAGATAATTTTGTGGGTTTTTTTCTTGTACTGAAATTGGAAGATCAGAATTTTTAGAGTCAAGATTTTTGTGAGTTCCTCTGGAAGGTGGGTGGTAGGTGGTACCTGAGGGAGAGTTCTGTGTCATGAGTGTTTTAGGAACGAGCAGAAAAGTCCATTGATGAGAGTTCAAGAAACTCTTTGCAGTGGGAAATCTGTGTATAGAGACTATGTTTCTCTCTCTTGCTGAAGAGTAGAAATTAAATGAATCCATGTTTAAGGTAGAGAAATTTTAAAGCCCTAAAAATTTTGGAAAGTTTTAACAGATTTTAAGGAATGTTTCCCATGCAGAGATATTAAAACTGTAAGGAAGCATCTAGGGAGCTTTATATAGTTAGGCAGAGATATTCAGCGGCTTGAACCCCCAAATCTTGTATTTGTGCTAGAGAACCTTCCATTATCTTGTGTACAGTAATACTGTCTTTTTTCTTTTTCTCTAATGCATGAGTTAGTTCACAAATGGAGCTTGTTTTAAATGCACTAATTCGGTGTCAATATCAGTCAATATACCAAGCTGAAGTAGCTTGTATGTTGGTGATATTTGGGAACTTTTGCTCTAATGAAGGCAGTGGTCTATGCCTCTATACAAAACACCTACATCTTTTACTGCCAAAGAGAGCTATTTAATTCACCTTGTGTTTTGTGACATTTTTACACATTGTTTCTGAGGAAAACCAGGCTTTCTTTCTAAAACAATAAATTGTTGTTGGTTTTTTTGCACTGTTTTAGTGAATATGTTTTTTTCTTACCCTACTTGTCTAGGAGAGTGGTAAACCTATAAAGTTTGCTGAAAAATTTCTTATGACATGGAAAAAAGAATAGTAACTTGTACGTTTTCCCCTTGTATATATTTTTTCATTATAAGAAAGATTTATGATTGGTAATATGACCCTGTGAGTTGAGCCACTCGCTGCAGAGCATGTTTTCAGCACCTAAAGCAATAGGAATGATTGGAATGCATGTTTTGCATTTTGATTTTCATCCTATAATGTTGACCTTTAGTTTATCTTCATTTTTTTCACATTTGCCTTTCTTTGTGCTTAATGGGTATCAGTGTTGCTTTTTCTTCATATTGATAATGGTGTTCAGTAACTTCTGTCTTTGTTCACTGGGAAAGTTGAATACTTTAAACCTTGATTAAATGCCATGTTAGATGTTGAATTATTATTAATAAACCAAATGCTCTAAAATCGTGCTTAAATCTCAGTGGTTTCTTTGTGTTCCTCTGGTACCGTCGACTGTCTTTGGTATGCATTTCTGGTGCTGCTTTGATTGCACAGAGTGAAATGGAAAACATTGTGAAAAGAAGGAATATTGATTTTTCTCCCACTTAAGCAATGGTTTTCCAAGTGACAGAGCTCAATTATATTATACTGGTTATAGGACTATTCAACATATGCCTTTTTAGTGAAGTGATTCTGTCCAGTAATGTCCTGTATCTTAATTAAACCAATATTGTGAGGGCAGTTGGATAGAACATACATTTGAAATTGTAAATGTCAAGTATATTGTACCAAGGCTTATCTGTTAAATATTGCGAGGTTACAGCCTGGATGAGGCTGCTGGGAGCAATAACAATTGTTCAGCCTTTTCTTCTTCTGTTGCTGTGTAATTAGATCATGACGTTGTCCATTCGATAGCTACTGGAAAGTGCAAATTAGAGTAAGTTGTAAGTGAATGTATGAACATGGTATTTAAATTTTTAATTACTGAGTTTGAGGAGGTGCCCTGTGTGAGGTCAGCCTGCAGGCCTCTTACAGAAGCATTGTCAGAAAATTCCCCTTAATGTTAAGAAAAGTGCTGAGAGAAGTGACTTCTGAATGACAAAGACAGCTCAGTCACTTAAAGGAATTAAAAGCACTTTTAAAAATATGTGAGGTGCTGGCAGTTTGTAGTGCACACACAGTTTGTGTTTATGTGGAGTTTGTGCTCTGTATATACTTAATTTATATTTTGAGGTATCCTGACCTTGCGCTGTGTGGGTGTATTGGTCTGCCACGTGTGTGGAGGGAATCACAGATTCACCCAAGCAGTAAGTAATGATACATTCATGGCCTGTTTGGGAAGCACTATATAGGTTTAGTTAGGTGGGTTGCAGTTTTGATATTGATCTAAAACCGTTGCAAATAAAAATAAAATTAAAATTAATGGTGATGGGATCTTATTAACCTTGTGTTTCTGCATTGATTTATTTATGTTAAACACTCTAACATGCTTGCTCTTTCCTTCCCTTATCCCCAATCAGCCTTCAGTACTGCCAGTGCCAGGTACTATAAAGCAAATGTACATACAGAGTGGACCAGTCACTGCTGTCAACTCTACCTGTGCAATACAGACAGGTTTCTCTGTAGCGGGAAATATTTAAATAGTTTGGGAAGAATATTCTTTTTCAGTTTGCATGTTTCTGCCTCCATTAAATAATGAAGATGGTTCTCAGTTTTAAAAGCTGATTAGGACAGTGCTTCATGCTAAAGGTACCATAGAGATGGTTTACAACTTCTTTCATAAGTGTTTTCAGATTAGGTAAGAATATCCTGGGGTGGTGTGCGGTACCAGTACAGTGTGACAGTGATACAAGTAGCGTGCATCTGACACAGCAGCACAGTTTTGTGTTCCACTTCTTTTTCCTACCTTAGCGTAGACTATTTGAACAATTCTTAAAGGTAGAATATGAGAAATTTAAATCTATGAAGTTTGCAGAAGAATGTAACCTCTCTGTAGTTGAGCAATCAAGATAAAAATATGACATGCTTTGTCTGAGGGATAAGGGGCCGTCCTGTTATCTCGGAGCTTTCGTGTTGTTTTGCAGGATGTGACCTTTCAGTTCTGTGAGCACGATAAGGGTATCGGTAGCTGTGATTCTTTCTTAAAATAATGCATAGAGATTAGGGAGAAGAACAAAACCCAAAGGCTTCACCTTATAAAGTTTGATGGTATTTACGTGCGCGATAGCAATACTTGACTGATGGTGTACGTGTGTACGCCATGGCTGCCAAACACTGATGCATTTCTCTTTTGGCTACTGCAGATTTGACACAGTTCAGACTTGTAAGGTTTTTGTTCATCTGGACTGGTGAAAACTGTCAGTTGGGAGAAGCTTGCTGAGTGATCAGGCAGTCTTGGTGTAAACCTGTTTTGGAAAAAGTTTTTTTTGAAAAAAATAAAAATAAAAAGCCACTGCACCTTACTCCATGAAGTTATTTGAGATCTTTCAAAAAGTTCTGTTCTATTATATGTGAAAACAAAATAGCGTTTCCAAGCAGGTTAAAAAGAGAAACAAGCAGGACTGTCCTACCTTGGAAAGATTAATAAAGTCCCTGGAATTTTTGAACTCTCCATGATCTTTCTTGAGTTCCTTTTTCTTTTTTTTCCCCAACTTAAGTGTCCTAAAAATAAAGCAGAAAATAAAGTAGCCCCACAAGATTATTACTGGTTTATCATCATTCTTCTGAGAAAATGCACCCAAATTTTTGCCCCTTGCTTAACCTAGGATGTGAAGATATGTCCTTTCTGTCTTAAAAATGTGATAAACATCTATTTTCAGTATTTTTCTCTTAATAAATGTAACTGAATGTCTTATAAACACATACAGTTTCAATATTCACAAAAAAAGAGAAGATAAAGCAAATTTAATTTACAACCAAGATTTTTTTTTGACAGAGTGCCATCAATACTGACATTATAAAAGCATATGCTTCCCACATAGCTAACAGCTTTGTGATCTGTAATCTACCTTGCTCTCTTCCAGTTAACAATACATCCCCTCCTAAGCAAGATTCCCGCTGACGTCTTGCTACTCCACATGCACTTTGCACTGAGGATGCAGCTCTGTGGAGGAAGTGTTTCTACACAGACATGTTATGTGAAAGACATGTACAAAAGATAACCTTTTAGTCTGTGGTCTGACGTGGTGCTGTCCCATATGAAGCATAGGCCCCCAACTCTGTTGACCTTTTTGCATATCAGGAGCTACCTATGCTAGGTGTCCTATTGAACTTAGTTGAACTTTCTGCACACATAGTATTCTACATGCCCACATACACTGGAAATTTTTGCTTACTTTCTTGTGCGAGTCATACGTTATATGGCCAAGTTGTCTTCTCAAGAGGGAATAATTTTCAGATTTTGAACTTAACGTTGCATTCTGATAGGCTAATATTCCCACCAAAATTGAAATCTGGAAACATATGTTCTATAGCTTGATACCACTGGAAGCAGTGGTGGTCTTTGTTATCTAGATGCTCCTTTAACACTTACACCTTGATAATTGAAGGCAAGAAATATTATTACCAAGTTACTTTTTTTTTTTTCCAAGAAAAACTTTATGATTTGTTGTAGTTGCCAATCTTGGCTAGACCTTTCTTGTCGATATCCTGGTGAGTTAATGTCATGAGTCACCATCTCTGGGGGAGAAGGATGGTGTGTGGCCTGGAAAGATATGGGGAGTGAGGCAAGGGCAGGGTGGGAAGGGTGTGGGTCCAAGCAGGGTTGGACCAGATGATCCTTGAGGTCCCTTCCACCTGGTATCCTATGATTCATATGTGTCCTTTTTGGTGTGGAAGGGGAGAGGATTTGGACTGCATATGGAGAGCTGGAATGAGTGAGGAGAAACAGCAGAGAGAGTTGATCAATATGTTTGTCTTGAATGTATTTCTTCTTAGCTGCAACTTTTTTTTTCTCCTGAACATTACTGAGGATACTGGACTTTTATTTCTGAAAATATTACAATGTTTGTTGAGCATTTAAATTACAGTAGTTTACTTTTAGTCTTAACATTAATGAAATTTTCTCTCTAGGGAGATTTTGGATAGTGAGAGTAAAGAACTATTAAAGCTGAAACGCACATCTCTGTTGATATATGGGGATTAGCGTCCTGTCTGGAAAATTATAAAACCATAATCTATTACAAAGCGCTTGAGGGATGTGATTTAGACTTAGCTATTTGAGAAAAATCAGACTTAGGGTGGAAGAAGTGTTCAGCCCTACACTATTCTGTATAGAAGCTGGCAATTAAAGTTAAAAATTGGTCTTGGTCTGTGCACCATTGGGCAGTATGACCTAATGTTGGCGTTAGCTCCTATCTATAAATATTCTTGTCTTGACTGTATATGGAATTTAACTGGGAGATGTTTGGTCATTGTTTAGTCGGCACTCGAGTGTGGAAACCAGCCAGTTCAAGTAAAACATAGGCGGCTTGTTAGGGCAAACTAGAAATGTGCCAAGCCGCGTGTCTGATGGCGTCGGGGACACAGTTGTTTCAGCTGCCATTCACTGCTGATCTTGTTGAAAAATTACAGAGACAGTGTTTCCAAATCAGTTTATGGTCTTCAGGAGATGCCAATGTTTGGGAAACTTGTATCCTTGCTTTTTGTCTGGTATTCATTTTGTATTTATATGAGTGCATATTGCTGGAAATGGTGGTTTTTATTTTTCAGGCAAAGTGCTGGAATTTCAGATAACTGTGTCCCTCAGTCAGTCTTCACCTCTGTGGTACTGTTCTTGCTCAGACAAACGCTTGACTTACCTGTGTCTGACTTGTTTGTTTTATGAAACCTGAGCAATACCTTCTAACCCAGAAAAAATTCCACCAGAGGAATCAATCTGTTTGCAATGCACTGTTCAGGCTCACGTACTCAGAGTGTCCTGGGAGCGTGAAGCGTACAGACTGGCGCCGTGCTGCCGGCTCTTCGTTATCTGTAACGCATATTAACTGTACTTTACATACAAACCCATCTTTGCATGCATATGGCCAGCAGTCCAGTTTATTTCTGAAAAACAGCTTGGCCATTACTGTTACGTGTTGATTCTGACCTCGGAAGTCTTGTCTAGGCCCAAATTAGAGTTTCTTTAGGCTTGTTTCTTAGGCCTGTGATGCCATTTACGCAGACTGTAGGCTTCACTGTAATGCCAAGTTTGAAACAGCATCTTGCTAAGAATTATTTTTGCACAGCTAATTATAACATTTCAAGTAAAAACATTCTGTATTCCTTTCCAGTGTACTCTTCTTTAAAGTTTCACATCTGTTAAATTTTATTTTATAGGCATATCAACCCCTGCTGTAAATACTTTCTTAAACTATATCAATATAACTTCTGAAAAACTATTTGGTGGTATTTTTTTGTTTCCCCTGTTCATATGATGTTAATATTGTGGTGATGATGATGTCAGGCACTTATTCATCTATTTACAAATTTCTGCTGGATGGAAAATCAGAACTGTTTTGGAGATATTTTGGACTTTCTTCTGGTTATTATGACCTAAGAAACTGTATTTTTTCCTCACAGATCTTAAAAGAGGCCTTATAAATTGCCTTGTCAAATACCTCTTTGTTAACATTGAAAGGTTCACTGCTTGAAATTAGCAGTGAATAAATTATATTGACTTGAAGGTAATGGCTCAAATTCTTCAGTACTTTTTTTTGATGCATTTTGTAGGTATCCTATGAAATCGGAATTCTGCAAGCATTACAAGGAGCTTGAAGATTGAAATGTTTGCACAGGATAAAAAATGTGGGAACCAAATTTCTGATATGCTGGGGCAAGTGGTGTTGATGTTTTGTTTTTCAAATTGTGGTTTTAGGAATGTGAAAGGTAATGTCCCCACTGGATAAAATGTAGGGCTGGAATTTCGGAATCCAGGTTTCTGTTCTAGCTGTTGCAGATTTCTGAAGTCACTTGCATGGGCTTTTAGTCTTAATAGCCTGTTACAGGCACTATCTTCTATCATGAAACATTGGGTTGCCTTGGAATGCTAAATTATATAATTTGGACATTTGTGTGGGGATGCAGACATACTATCAAATAATTTTATATTAAAGCTTATCTGTCTGACAGAGTAGGTAGGTGGAACAGATATCTTAGTGTCTTCTCAGTCTCTGCCTAGCTTTCTGTCAATAGCAATTCGCATCTGTGTCTCGTTAGTACTGGAAGGAAGGTGCAGTTGCACTAGTGTGACAGTAGCTACAATTACTGGGGAACAAACATCATTGCATTTGAGATATCTTCATTTATAAGCTGAGCTGCAATGGGTGCTGCCGGGATTTGCTGTGTTATGTTATTCCTTGAAAATCAGTAGACGACTAAGTAAATGGTTGTTTAAAATAAATAAATAAATGCAAACACAAATACTTCCTATACAAGCATTTTTTCTTGGTCTTTTAGAACATTTTCCCACTTTCCTTGATTTGCAGAGATCTTTGGAATGTCCTAGTGAAAAAGCAGACCTCTTGTCAGTGAATTTAATCATGTTTAACACTGCCTGATTTTCATAGTTCCTTTTTGTGGGCATGTATAGGAGTGGTTCACAGACCACCAGGTGATCCAGGGCTGTAGGTGAAAGCCCATTGTTTTTGACAGTTTTTCTTGAGTACTTGACTGATTCTATTTTTTTGCTAAAGTCAAATATGTCTGAAAATTTACTATGGCGAGAATGGGGTATGTGAAAGGAGAAAATAGGGTGCTATCTTTGTATGTCGTTATGAGGTGATCATCATAAACATGTATGTTAAGTCCAATGATTTTATCAAGTGTTTGATTATTATAGTATTGCAAAGGTCATAATATAGCAGTGTGCAAACATGTAGCAAATCATGTACTCATGCCAAAATGTATTGCTGCAGATTTCCAAGTACTGGATTTATTGTTAGAGAAGGTGGACTTAGAATGAACTCTGAAAGATGCCTTACGGGAGGAAGCCAAATACTTGAGGACTTTCAGAAGCACAGGAGGAAGCTAGGCTTCTGCCACATACACAAAGTTCAAAGTCCTGTTCTCGAAGATGTTATATTCTTTTGACTGTTTTATTTCATACATTATTGATAGAGAACATACAATGGAATTTATTGATGAAAAAATTTTTAAAAATTCATGTATTCTTTGTAGCATTCTTTATGAATGTATCAGTGTTTGACAGTTGCATAATTTGCTTTCCTTCAAATTTTGACTAAAAACAGTAAATCTGGCATTAGGATAGAGTATGCCTAGTAAAATGTTGGAAGTAGGTAATCCAAGTCCTATTTTCTTCTCTTTGGCACCTTAAAATAAAAAATTATCATGCATGATTTATATAAAAGTGATACCAGAAATAGAGTATTTCAGGGCTTTTGATTTCAATTTTTATTCCAAGAAAATGATCAGAGTACAATAAGTAGCCAGTAGAGAGAATTATAATGTAGAAGTGAGTAGAGGTATCACATTTAATTCTTTATGTGTAGCGTATTCCAAACGATTTTTTTTTTGAATGCCCCTGAAGTTGATGCTTACCAACTTTAACTCGCTAGTAGGCAAAAACTCTGAGTGGTTAGTGGGCTGTGGACCACAGCATGTTTGGCTCTCCTTGTTGGATTTGGTTTTAACTTCTTAACCTACACTCTAAAGATCTTTTGAAGGTCTCCTGAACAGTGCATTGCTACAAGCTGTGTCTTGGGAAGCATAATGTGAATTACATGTTGTCATCTTGCATAGATTGAGGGTAATTATATGCTACTTTCCTACAGATGTGGAAGTTTTCTGGATGCTTTCCATTGCCCTTGCACCCTATGGTATAGTTGTTGTTTAGTAATTGTGGATTTCAAATCTTTGTTTTATAGCTCTTGGCATATTTTTTTTCTTTGTACAGAAACAAAAGAACCATTGGTTTAATAAAAACATTTTCAATAATTACACACACTAATACACTTCCTTTTATTGTGTTATTAATGATACATAACCCCTACTGAATTTGTCAGTCCTAGTCAACCATAAAGATAAACTGGGGAGCTGTGATTTTTAGCAGAACATTTTGAAATACGAGCAAACTGAAAAATGAGTGTTATTACAAATCAAACTTCTCTGCAGAATTGGTATAAAACCCTACTTAAATCTAATATATAAAATCACATTGTGGATCATATGTGAACGTTTTTAAATGGCATCCACATCTGTTGTATTTTTCTACTAGTGACATTTATTCCAGAAGTGCTTTTTTTGTCATTCAGGTGTGCACTTTTAGTTTGAGTAAGTCAGCAAGGTCAAATTATATTGCTGTTCTGGGAGTAATTTTTTTTTAATCGTTTATCTGGTTTTTGGTGGATGAGTAAGAAAATCTATTAAAGTATAGAATAACAGTTTAAAGAGTGTAGTTCTTCTGTTAGCTGCCATAGGAAGCATATCCTTTTTGTAAAAGGCACCTGCTAGGTATGTTGAGAGACTGTATTTATTCCTTTGTTGAGCCATTTTCTTTCACAACTATACTGTGTTGGTGCATATAGTGAGCAGCAATCCTGCACTTCTCCCTCTTACACTAAACTGAAATACAACACGAACCTGATTGGTGGAGGGTTTTTATTGCTGTGTTATTCCTTTTAGATCTTGGTCCATTAGAAACAGTTGAGCATTAACCAGGCAGTGGTATATGCCATAACTGTTGTCTTCTGCCAAGGATTTGGACATTTTTAATCTTGCTTTGAAATTGCCGTAGTTACACGTTTTTCATAATTACAGAACAACAGACTTGAGAGAAAAACCTTCTGTGTGGGTGACTGAAGCTATTGCTTGTGTAAAGCCTCCAGACATTATTGACTTCTGGAGGTCTCATGACTTGCACCAACATTGGAAGGTGTCTGGACCATTAACCCACCCCATCATAGTGCGCTGAAGCAGCCTGCCCACCTATTGCAATCTGTCCCTGTTGTTAGGTGGTGGATTTGAAGACCACCAGGCTTCTCCTTCTTGTCTTTCCCCATTGCACTTTGCAGCACAGGGACTTGTTTGTGGTCCCAGCAGTTTTGCAGATGTGCAGCCTGTTTGCTGCTGCAGATGTCATCGCTGTAGAACCTGAGGTGAGGGAACACTGGGGAATCCAGCAGTTGCAAGACACATTGTAGTTGTTTTGTTGAGGAAGATGAAGAGAGTAGATACTCCCTGTGGTAATGCATCATCTCCTAAGGTCTAGTGTTAATGCAGCTCATTAAAAATAAAATACACATTTATGTTAGTGGAAGACTGATGAGGGAAGGAATGATGTGTCCAGAAGCTTGTCTTTCCTCAGAATGTTTGAATTGGCCTATTAAGTATTTTACCTTTCTATGTAAACCTTGTTTCTTTAAATTTACATGAATTAAACACTCTCCCAGTGTAGAGTGTCTTTTCCTGGTGTCTTTGCTTTGTCAGAAAGCATTTGTATAAGCTCTTACGTTTCTCAGTACAAAACTGATTTACTTTTAGGGGAAATGGGTTGGGCCACAGGTAAGTGAGTGGGATGAAAGTTTAATTTGGTGGGCTTTGATGAATATTGTATTGCTGTTTATGGCCTGAAGCAAGTGTCATTCAACTTAATAGGTCCCATTCAAGTGTATCAAGTGGGATATGGTTCAGTTTCCTGCTTTATTCTTCTAGAGACACACAGAGTTAAATGTGTCAAATTATATCTAAATTTACGGCAACACTCCTTGAATAAAAAGTATTTTTTTTTCTTTGGACTTTCAAACATTTGAAGTTTTATCTTCTATTTGTCCACTTTACTTTTGCATTCTGTATACTATGCTGCTTTTATCCTGGATTGCTTGGCAATTTTCTGTTACTAAATCACTACACTGAGATTAAGATCTATTATTTAACTGGAATATATTTCTATCTGCGATACTCGTTTTGTATTTTAATGCAGCCCATGTTTTAAGATGAAAGAACAGTTGCTTTTTGCCATATTAAAAAAAGACCTAAAAATATCAGAGTCAGTGATGGGTGGTGGTGTTAGTAATTGGCAAATAGCATTTCAGCAGATTCAAAAGTATCTGTGAATTGTGAAATGAAACAGGTTTTTTTTAACAGAATGGCTGGACATATTTCTAGGGAGAAGGAGCAGTAAAAAGCGTGGGAAAGGTGTATTCATAACTTATGAAAAGTCATCATTCATAGAAATGTTACTATCTTTTATTGTGTAGCACAATCAATACATCAGCTTTCTGTTCTCAGACTTCATATTCTTGCCATTCTGTCGTTTGTTTATCTGACAGTTGAGATCCTTCGTCTAGGAAGGATGGATGCATGCAAAAGGACTACGTGACTACTCTGCACCAAATGGGATTTCCATCTGCCTTTCTTGCAATGGAATACTGAAAGCCTTTTAAATATTTTTCTTGAAGTTCCTGCCTGTTTATCTGTGATAAGACAGTTCTGCTTGTTTCCTTGCAGATCTGCAAAAGGAGTATTAGGGAGATTTGAAACAGTTCCCTGTTTTTTAGGTAATCTTAGACTTTTAAAAGGCAAAAAAACTTTAGAGGAAAAAAATGGAAGTGGAAGATGGTGAAACAACAGGAGAAGAAATGTGTTCTTTGCTGTTAGCTGAAAGTTTTAATCAAGGTTGATTTTCTTTCACCAAAGTAGATTAGTTGTTCATTCAGACAGAAACTTAGCTGAATTTATTTTGAAGTTTCCTCTTAAAAATGGGTGTAGGGGGCTTGTCTACAAACAAGTATACTTCGTTATTTCTTACCTATAAACATTTTTGTTCTGGAATAGGTTAATTTTATCTGTAAAGTGGAAACAGTAAAATAAAAACAAAAGCAAATGATTTTTCTAGAGCGCAAATGTGTTGCAGAAAGAGCTATTCAGAAACTCCTGTTGAGCTTTAAGTGGACTCCTGTGTCAAATCTGAGCAATAAAGAGCTTGGGTACAGATGAAGGTTGATCAGTTTTCTCCAAGTAAATGAAGCCATTTGTATGTTTTATTACTTTAGGATTGAAATATCGAATTGCTCTGTTTGAGGGCGGGGGGGGCAGAAATTACATGCTCAAAATTGAGAGATTTCAGGATATGAAATACACAATGGGTCTCTTTTCAGGATATTTTTTGCTTATCTGAACAATAGTTTGCTACAAATTGAGCAGCCTTTGTTGTAAATTATGGCCATCTTTTTATTTTTTATTTTGCCCTTCTTTATCCCTTCTCTCTCATTTCAAAGTGTTTCCTACAATACAGAAACAAGCTCGCATGCTGGTTTATGTGTGCCATGGAAACAGCTTTAACATTTGCCATAAGGGTGTATGCAACGAGTATTTCTTGTCACAGAAAACTGAAAAAAATCAGAATGGATGTTCTTGCTCTGGTTGTCACTCCTGCCCAGTGTTATGGCTTCTACTGGCATTGACAATATCTGCAACAGGGTGTATGTTGCTGCTTGTGAGATTGGAAAGAAGCAGATTGCAGGGACTAAGACCACTCAGGTCTCAACATAGAGGAAAAATACCAAGGAAGTGTTGGGGGTTGGTGCAGAAGAGGTCCTGTGATAATTTGCCATACCTGGAAGACGAGTAGTGACAAGGAGAGTATTGAAACCCTAAAGTTCACTGTCTGTCACATCCATGTCTTCTGTGCCAGTACAGAGAGAGAGGAAAGAAAGAGAATACAATGTTTGTTTCCAGGCTGGTACCTTAATGGTTTTGCATCGATTTAACCCTCCACACAAGTTAGGTATGTCCTGAAAGGGTAAGTACGTAGTATTTAGCTCTCACTGCTAAGTGAGACACTTGTCATTTGTCTGTGCTTTTTTAAGGAAAAATTTCCTTAGCATTTCAGAAAGGAAGGACTGTGGAAGAGGTGTGTTACTCAGGAAAGCCAAACTTTCAGCTTAGGCAACCTTTACTTCTTCCCATGGGACTCGTACACAGTTGTGTCCTCCAGCTGACCAGTGAAGAAGACCCCTGCCCAGAGGGGCTCGCTCCTCTGCCACCTGCCTTTTTGAATCCCTTTCTCCTGGAAGCTGCAGAAAGGAGTTATTGTTGCAAGGAGTGTACGCTGCTATCAGTTCCTTCCTTGTGAATTATGTTCCTTATTGTCTTTACACTGCTGTTCTTGCCCTGAAATAGCTAGAAGTTTCTTGTGGGGTATGGTGCTAGGTGACCACATGCTCTCGCTGTTACTGCAGCCTCCACACGCCTGTGGGAGCTACATAGGCTGACACTGTGTGTGCTCTATAGAGATGCAGGTTGACATTCAGAAACCCCTCTAGCCTAGTATCTTCAATTTGGTCTTGCAAATAGAGCTAGCCTGTAAGGAAACACAGGGCAGTCTTCCTGCTGGTCTGCCAAAGGGCCAAAGGCTTTTGAGAAATGAAAACGTCATCATTTCTTGCAGAGCTTTCTGAAGCCTGAAGCCCTTCTTGAAACCAAACTCTCTCATGTTTCAGGTGAGGAGCTTACTGGTGCTGATTTATTTACTTTGCCATTAGACTGAGGGCATTAATCACCTCCCTGTCCTAAGGGCATGAGTGGGAATCTAGAGAGCACCCACATATGGGGACCTTGCCTCAGCTGTAGGTGCAGCTTGGTGTTGTGTGGGAATTGCTGGCTGCACAGAGGCTTCTCTTTGATACAAACCAATGACTGCTCTCATCCCCTGATACTTGAAATTAGATCTACTTTTAAGTATAATATTCTTCTGGTGGGGGGTACAAAAGAAGGTATTTTATTAGGTTACAGCATAAAAGTGCCATGTATCATGCTGCTCTGCCAAGATAGAATTATCAAATTGTTGATGTTCCTGTGTCTGGCCTGTCTTCTGAAACACAGTACAGCTTTATAGGCCCTGTTCTTGGTCCCGTGGAGACTCCATCTGGGTGTAATGAGCATTCTTTGTAAGTATAGGATAGATTTGAAACAAGTCAGTTTATTAATTGTACATTGGTACACGTGAGGTCACCCTGATTATAGTCTGGACTGGTAATGCCTTAATGCCTTACTCGTCTTGCTTTTTTGCTTTTCAGTGTGTAAGGTTTGGGGAGAAACCATGAATTGTAACTGGTCATGAAAATAGATTTTTCTGTCTTTGCACACAGTTCTACCTTTGAATCTGTTTTCCTTCAGTGTATGCTTTCATGCAGTGGCACAGTTTGTAACTGCCACTTTTTTTTGGGTTGGATATTGCTTCTTCAGGTTCTTAAGTTGTCCCTCACTCTTCTAAGAAGCCTGCAGTGGAGGAGGCTGGTATAGCCATGAGCATGCCAGTCACATGTGAAAAACGTGGCTTCACCTGGGAATATNCCAACACTATGTCGTGGGCTGATTCCTGAACAGTAGGAGAGATGGGTGCGTAATGTAGAAGCAGAACCATCGTGTCTTATTGTCAAATCCCCTTAACTGAATCTTTCAAAAATATTTATAGGAATCCTGGAATAACATCTACGTTTCTTAAGGAACTAACTGCATTTTTAAAATGATTATAAATGTGTAATTTCTAGGTAATATTGGGGAAATATTGTTAACATCATTACTCATGAGCTTCTGAGATCCAGTTTAAGTTTCTTTAATTTAATTTGGATTTTCCTGACTTGGCTCATTGAAATCCCTGAGAGAGATTTACATCAAAATTAATTATATCAATGGTTGAATTGCTTAAGTAACTCTGAGAACTCAGTTTTGAATAGGTTGTAAGATGCTGTTTAGATAGTATGCTTATGTTTCATAAAATGAGATGTTATAAACCCTATAGATTCTCATCCAAGATGCCTTTCACAGAAGTAATGGTCTCTGACAAGGACCATGGAAATTACTGTTGTACGCGTGCTTTATAATTGTCTTTTTGTGAATTTAGTTACTGAGTATTGGAAATTGTAAAAAAAATGTAGGTACTGTAATAAAAACTTAGTAGTCTCAAATAGAGTTCTGTGGAAGGGGTTAATTTTTATGAAAAGAAAAAAAAAACCTTCATGGAACAAATAGTGATATTTCACCTCGCTATGACAGAACTGTTCAGAAAGCCTAAATCAATTTCTACTTTTCCAACACACTTAAAAATGTGTATATATCAGAACTAATACAGTTGTCAGATGTTAAGGGTTTTGCTGGACCTGTGCTTTAGCAATTTTGCTTTGATCTTGAGTGAGATTTTTGGTTTTCCAAGGCTGTGCTGTTGTGGTGGGAAGAGAATTTTTCTTCGTTTCTTACCCTCCCCTCCCTTCCTCCCTTTCTCCCCCCCACCCCCCAGCACCTTTGGTTACTTTTAGAGCACATTTCTTGTACATTTTTCACTTAAAATCACCATAAAACCACAAATTTGGAGGTCAGGATTCTTATTCAATTCTTACCCCCCCTCCTTTTTGTGGCAATGTAGACCTATAAAATAGAAATTGTAATATATATGATGAAGTTTGAAAGGCATGATGCAATTATAAACCAGAACTTCTGGGTTTTATAGAAAGACTCCTAATCATGTCATAGAAAGTGAGCATGTAAAACTTATTTGCAAAGTACTTTGATATATTTAAAGGTTAAAAAATCTCATTTAATTTTTTTTTTCCCCAGAAAGGAGTATAAATACAACATAATATGATTTAGTGTAATGAAAACCAGAATCACTTAGAAAACAGACCATAACGGTGTTGTGCTCCTGCTGTTTTATTTTTATTCTAAACAGTTAAGGACTGAAAAACTATTTATCACTTTGCAGATCAGGAGAAAATACTTGGTGATCCTACCGTGACTGCAAAACTTACATTCTTATGGGAGGAGGTGCCTCTCTTCTTCTGAACGTGCCTTGCAGTACAGAGAAGCCCATCAAAGTTCAGAGCAGCCCTTTATTATTTTTGTCAGAGTTTCCATTGTGCACTGAGACTTTTCAGAAAGGCCAAGAAAACTCTTCTTGGAGGAGCGAAGTGAATGCATTGCAAGCGAACTGCATTCTGGAGGTAACCAGTCCTCTGAAAGAAACCCGTGTAATTCATCTGCGTTGTGACAAAATGAGGTTGGATATGAATTCTTTTGCATCGTTGCAGAACCAGAACTGACTATATTAAGGTGTGAATATCATGAACTTGTCAGAAGTTCCTTCAAATAACTGCTGCACCTGGCTAATGATACCAGTTCTCACACTGTCAGAAGCTGTTGTCCAGGAAGGGCAGCGATGCACTTTTAAAAATTACTTTATTGGTATAAATAAATAGTAATTAAATTTGACAATAAATACAATGAAGTCTTTACAACTAAATAGGGCTCTTAAGATTATTCTTGAGGTTATCACACATGCTGGATGCCCAGGGTCATTTGAAACATGCTTTGAGATTTGTATGGGTCAGCTTGATACAAATTGTTGTAGAAAAAAACAGAGAAAAACGTGTTAGGTTTGTAATTGTGAAGTTTTGCTTTGGAATGCACTGCTTGAAAAGAACAGATCTGATCAGATTGAGTAAGTGGCATAAATAGCACTAATCAAAAGGTGTGTATTAAGGTAATTTTCAAAATATGTGTATAAAATACTTGTATTATAAATGTATATTTAATTTTGGCTTAAAGAGCCTAAAAACAAAGGTAGTGTATGTGGCTTAGGATGTCCCTGAGCTGCAAGTCTCTAGAGAATAGTGGTAGGAAGTATTTTTGCCCTATCTTTTTGGCATCTGCTGTTGAATGTTGTTAGAGGCAGAACACTGGGATGGACGGATCCAGTAGAGCTGTGTGTTTTGATGGGTGTTTGGTTTTTTGTATGGGGTGGGTTTTGATTTTTTTTTTTTTTTTTTTTAAGTTTTTAAAATGTATTTAGTAAATGTCTGGTTTTCTAGAAACACTCCAGGATTGCTTTTCCACACGGACCTAGTTGTATCTTTAATGTATATAGAAAGTATCAGTGGACTTACCTACTCAAACGTCAAAATGGCCTGCTGCTGAATGCTGTCGCACAGTTAATTTGTTTTAATGCCATTTTTATGTGCATGCTCTCTAGAGATGTGATTTCATCATCAAGTAGTATTGGTCCCTCTGGATGACTTTAGAAAGTGAGGATGCTCAGAGAAACCCCTTGGAGACAACTGTAATTTTGGCAGCTGCTGACTGCAACACGAGTGATAAGGGCTGGCTGGCACCAGTCCCTGGGAGCTGGCTACAGTGAGATTGGCCCCATACCATACTGGATGCTCTCCACTTCTAAAGTTGTAAGAAATACAATTTTCAGTGCAATTCTTGTCCCACTTGTGTTCCGGGAGAGATGAGATCGTACTGATCTTTGATTTCTCCCTTTTACCACCACTTGAATGTGCAGGAAAAATATTTCCCTTTCCTTTTCATCTCTGTTGCACTGTGGTTCTATATTTTCCAATTAGTATGCAGAGTAGATTGTGCTGTCTAATTATATGTGAACCTAGTTAAAGTAGGCAATCTTTGTATACGAACATGTCAGCCCTCATGTTTTTAGTTGTTACTGGCTTTTTTTTTTATTAACTGAAGCAGGAAAGAGATTTGAAAGGTGACTGCTTTTATTTAGTGCTTCTAGGTTTATCCTTCATATCACAGGTCTTGCTTGCTGTGAATTTACTGTGCACTGAAATGACATTACCTGGTTGATTTAGTATGTATAATCTAAGATACAAAATTTAAGGTAATATTATGAATTTTTTCTAAGGAAAAAATAATTGCTCACTCATTTATCAGTATTTTGATTAAAAAATAATGCTATCCTGCATATCCTTAATGGAATAGTTAAGGTAGTTCAAAATGGGGAAAAAAACCCCAACAAGCCAAACCTCATTTAACAAGCAATAAAGGATAACCTAGTTTTCCTACCTAGAAAAGTAGGGGAAATATTTTTCTTTCCGTTTTCCATTTCTAGTTTGTCTTCTGAACATCAGGCTAATAACTTCTTGACATGTTCAGAATATTTCATTTGAGTTCTGACAGTAATAACTGTGGTTTTATTTGGTTGTCAGGGGCCCTGTGAAATGGACAGATAATGTGTTCATTCTCTGTCCAGTGGGAAGAGAATACATGAACTGTCTAAAACAATATGAAAAGAATGAGAGCTAGTTAAGTTGATTTTAGGGAAAATAAAAGCAGTATTTCTGTTTGCAGTGGTACATTGCAAGCTGTTGGTTAGATGGGCACTGATAATTCCTTGGGGATTGTGTAAAACAAACCAAACCAAACACAACCGTGTCTGTGAACACATCCACCTGTTCTGGAGATGCCGTCGCTGTTTCCCGTTTCCTGTACTTTGAGAAGTTTGAACCTTTCTCTATCCACGTTATAGAAGATTTAAACTCTAATGAAAAGTCTGCAGTGAAGTATAGCCTTTAGCAGGGAAATACACTTTCTGGGACATCTGGTGTAGAAAAACTGGCTGGTTCAAGCCCAACATGACGTGTAACAAGTGGTAACTGCGTAGGCATCCTAAGCCTGTTTAGTGTGCTGCAAACTGAGGAGTCTGACTTGGGGATGAGAAATAATTCATCCTGAGACTCCAGGAGTATCTGGCATATGTGCGGAGGCGTGCAGAGACTTGAGTAGTTATGTTTCAAGGGACGTGGCTACATCTCCATCCTGAGCACGGTACTGTAGCAGTAAGGCAGATGTGTCCTCAGCACTCACTGGGCTGTAGCACGTAAGGAATGCAGTCTGTGTTTGTTGAGTCTAATTTTCTTTCATTTTCTCACTGTCCAGTTGCAGAATGTCAGAGTATGTTCCTAATTTCTTGCCTGGTGGCAATGGCATGACGAAAGGAATTGCTGCCCATATATATTGCTTTGGTTGTTGTTACTCTCAGCTGCCTGAATCCATTCTCCTCCTCATCCACCTAATTAGTCTAATACTTTTGGCTATAAGGCTTTAATGGAAACTAGCCTATGCATGGGATTACAAAGTTCTTGAAAAGATTCGTATTTCACAAGAATAAAGTAGATAGATCATTAATAATAGGCAGACAGATCTGGAATCCTAAATCCAAACAGCCACCTGCTTTTGCAGTCCCTTATGACTCCCAAAGGCCTGTGGTGGCAGCTCTGTCCTAGTTAAGAAATTCTTTCCTGGTTGATTGTCAGAGTGTAATGGGGATACTGAGAGGGGTATTCACTGAGGAAGGCAAAGTTATACTTGGTTGCATTACTAGGTTGTGTCTGAAATGACCTGCAAATGAAAACTGGGCTGTGTTCCTTGTAAATGCCTGGGAGGGGTAGTTTCAGCCAAGAGTAGCAAGGGGCTCAGTGACTAAAAATCAAATCATCAATTTATTCTCTGCTTGGGGACAATTTCAGGGGAAACTGGGGCAGGCAGCCCCTTATTATTTTCAGCTTTCGTCGGACTGCGTGTCATTGCTGAGGGTTAGTACCTCTGCGGGTCACACTAGGACCTGCAGGCTGTCAGTGATTACCGTTCCATATGTCATGTACATGGTTTTGGGAATTATGAGTACTTTTAACAGGAATTTTTCCTAACTTGCTTTCAGTGTTTTAATTAAAATGATACTGTAGCTTTCCACATAGTCTTCTGTGCGACACCAATAAACACTTGACTGATTGCCTGTGTGACTAATGCAGCTGGACACTTGTCAAGATAATCTAAGGTCTCTTCATGTATACAAGAGTAAAGATGTCCAACCATCCAAATTTTTTGCTGTAGTCTATTCATTTTTTACTTGAACACAGTCAACTCTCATTAGATTGCTGAGCCAAAGATGTGAAAATGACCTATCGTGTCATTTTGATGCAGTTTGAACTAATGCTTCAAAATAAAAATTGGATCATGGAATGCATGGGGTTATGAGCACTTCATAACCTCTTGTTTCTTGCTTTCAGATTAGCTTTAAAACATTAGCCTTGGTCTGGAAAGAAACACGTGGACACTGTATTAACCAAGTTGGTCTCATAAATTACATTTTTGTAGCCTTTTAGTCAATTGTTCCTTGATTCAGCCACGTGGTTAAGGTGATGCACAGCATGTAATGTTACTACAGTTGTTCCTCTTTGAACATATGTTCTGTAGATTTAATGTTCCTCATATGTTGTAAATGATATTTGATGGCAGTTCTCATATTTTTTAACATCTAATAGTTTAATAATTGGAAGTACAGCTCTTTAGTGGAATTTTACAGTGTTTTTTTTTTATCTGCTCCTCTCCATTTCTCAAATACCTCTGCCGTTGAGTAACACAGATGAGTATTTACGTTGCATAATTTTAGGCATCTGATTTGTGCTGAAGTTAAGCTGGTATCCTCACGTCTGTGCAGCTAGTGGAAGACAGCTACACCCTCCACAGAGCCATTCAGCATTGGGCACGCTGAATTCCCTGCCGGTATGCCGGGAGCGGCTTCTCAAAACAAGAATCTAAGATTGATGTCTGAAAATAAGCAACTCTTCTCCAGGAAAAAATATTACTGAAAGATGAAGTTCAGTCAATTTTTTTATGGCTTAATCTTAAGGTCAATTTGCAAAGTTAAGCCTGCTGCATGCCAGGATCTAAATGGAATGAGCTAAGTGTGTAGAAGACTCTGGTGCACAGGTTGAAGGAAGTACGCCTGGCTCCTGACTAGGTGCCAAGCAATTTAGTACTTGGTGCTCCTTGCTGTTCTGCTAACAGTCTTGCAAAATCCCAGACTTTGGGGTATCAGAAAAATATCTTACAGAATATATGTGAAATGCTACTACTTTAGGTTTTGTTGGCATTGATAACTGGGTTCTGGCAGGAGTGACTGATGTGTCTCGGTGAAGCAGTATAGCCTGAATATAGTCACAACTTGTACCTTCAAAGCATATGAAAATTTTTAGTTTGTAACCACCACTAGTTGGTGCCTATTGCAGGCTAATGACTTATCACAGAAAGTAAAATTTTATGCATAGTCTCAATTTTCTTATTTGATGAATCAGACCTCAACAAAGAGGTATGAGCAGGAACTTACGAAGGACCTGCATTTACCAACAGTAGCTTTTGATCATATGTGCTTGTGCTGATGTTGGCCATGTCTCCTTACTTTGGTTTTGCTGCTGGAACTGGCAAATAAATCGCTGCACAGTGAAAACATGTGAGTCTCCTGCCCTTCTCCTGGGTACTCAGGAGGCTCCTGTCTGGCTGGAACAGGCTGCCCAGAGAGGTTGTGGAGCCTCCTTTGCTGGAGACATTCAAAACCCGCCTGGATGCGTTCCTGTGTGATGTACTCTAGGTGACCCTGCTCTGGCAGGGGGGGTGGACTAGATGATCTTTCGAGGTCCCTTCCAACCCCTAGGATTCTGTGATTCTGTGTGATTCTGTGAACAGCTGTGGACAACTGGTGTGCTTACTCTCTTAGACCAGTTATCTGGTAGGCTCTGTGCTGCTCACTGTCTCCATATTGCATAGTCCTTCTCCAGGAGAGTGGCCCCATGTGGAACTTCAGTGGTTATGGTGGAGGGAGTTGCAGTTCTGAATTTTTAACCAACCAATTGCCATGTTTTGGGGAACAGAGTAGACATGGTACATTGATTTGAAAGCTTTCACCTCCAATTTGATCACTGGTCTTAAATTATTTTTATTTTTATTATATTATATTATATTATTACCAACGGGGGCAGAAAATGAAAGATGATTCAAGCTTTCTATACTCAGTCATTTAGTGATTAGAAGAATCGTAGAATGGTTTGGGTTGGAAGGGACCTTAAAAGTTCTCTAGTTGCAGCCTTTCCCTGCCATGGGCAGGGACACCTCCCACTAGACCAGATTACTTAAAGCCTCATCCAACCTGGCCTTGAACACTGCCAGGGAGGGGGCAGCCACAGCTTCTCTGGGCAACCTGTGCCAGTGTCTCACCAACCCCACAGCAAATAATTTCTTTGTAATATCTAATCTAAATCTACCTGCTTTGAGTTTGAACCAGTTTCCCCCTATCCTATCTCTCCATGCCCTCATAAGAAGTCCCTCTCCAGCTTTCCTGTAGCCCCTTCAGGTACTGGAAGCCTGCTTTAAGGTCTCCCTGGAGCCTTCTCTTCTCCAGGCTGAAAAACCCCAACTCTCTCAGCCTCTCTTCATAGGAGAGGTGCTCCAGCCCACTGATCATCTTTGTGGCCCTCCTCTGGACTTGCTCCAACAGCTCCATGTCCTTCTGGTGTTGGGAGCCCCGGAGCGGAACACAGTACTCCCATGTGGCACCTCATGAGAGCAGAGTAAAGGGGGAGAATCACCTCCCTTGACCTGCTGATCACGCTTCTTTTAATGCAGCCCAGGATACAGCTGGCTTTCTGGGCTGCAAGAAGGGAGCCCAGGATCTGCACGGAAGGAGAAAGCTTCTGCTTCCTTCAGGTTCCACCACCAAGTGCCTTTTGCCAACACTGAAACTTGTAGCTGTTTCCTTGTCTGACTGCTCTGCAGGTAAACCTTGCAAGTGGAATTTAGGAAACGATAGTCTCTATCAGAGACAATTTCATCCTGGCGTACTTGCATGTAAGATATAATCAGCTTTTTATGAACTGATTAAAAAAACAAAATCCTTTCTCAATTTGAGGCTACAAAGTAGAAAAATCGGATTGAATGTATGTTTCTGATGAGAATTAATTACAGCTTGAGTGCTTTATTTGAGCAATTTTTTTACAGCTTCTGCTGTATTTATTTCAAGATTTTGTAAAAAAAATCAGCAGTCCGGGCAAATCTGGTTAAATTAATTTTCACATGGATTCTGTAGGAACTGTTTTTGGGGTGTTTTTTTGATTCTTCTGTATTATTGAATTCCTAGGATCAAAGTGAACACAGTGAAAAAGGCAAACATACTGTCAAATATCCTTAATTATTTTGTCTCAGTATAGTTTTATTTCACAGAATTTAGAAAGTGTTCTAAAATAGCATTGGAATTGTATCTGAACATGAGAGCTCAAATTCAGGACTTTCTCCTAGGAAATGTTTGCTGGAAGGTTTGCTGGAATGTTTGCTTTTAAGTGGAATTTACAAGGATCAGCAAAGTGTAAATTAGATTCCAATGTACTTCCAATGCAATATTTAGAGCAGCCTATATTGAATAGTTTATTGCTTTTGCTCACAGGCCGCAGAAGTTATTTTTGCTTTGTTTCATACGGGCTTGGTGACTGATCCAAGCTGTTCTGTGCTTTTGAAAGATGAGCACGCTTTGCATTTGTCCACCCACTGTTCCCTGTGGTTTTGCATTTCTGTGCAATCGGCTGAGGGAGGGCAACCTCCTCCTCATACAAACATTGTGTCCTTCTGGCCTGGGCATGTGCCATGGTCCCAGGATATGATTTGGGAAGCATCGAGCCCATGTTGCATCAAAGTGCATTGTGCTAGAACATGCATGGGACTCTTGCTTAGAATAACGATGCAAAACACCTGATGGAGTTCTTAAAAACACTTGTCTTCTTAAGCACCTGGTGCTTCAGCTCTGCAGTGATTCACACCAGGTCCACAGTTTCTTCTCCAAGTTATGAGTAGCTTCACCTGCTGCTCCCCAGCTGTAGGTGTTTGGATGCTCAAGGAAGTCCCTTTACTCAGCCTCGAGTTTTAGGGATAGGAGTGGGACGAGCACATAAATAGCCCAAAGTGGAGCTAAAGTTTGCTTGTGGGAGAGAGTGGTGGAAAACCAAAATGATGGTGCTTGGTTGTTTTGCCAGAGGATACTTCACACACCAAAACCTTGGTGGGATCCACCTGGGCATCTTCAGTATACAATTTACTAAATTAGAACTGAAGGAATATAGCTGATAACAGACCCAAAATAACCTCATAAACTAAACTTCCCTTATTCAAGGCGACAGATGAATAATGAACAGAAATGTATAGAAAGATTGTAGCTTTCTGGCAGTGGTGGGGGAGTGAGGGGGGAGTAGCCACAGTAGCTTTTTTGGAGGCAGAATTAATTGGCCTCAGAAGAAACAAGTGTCACACCAGCTCCTCAGCACAAGTCATCCCCCAGATTTCAGCTCGAAACTAATGACTGCTAAATCTGCCATGGAGTGGGAGGCCGACTTTGTATGTGTTGACTCTGAGATTCATGACTGTTACCATAGAATCACAGAATGGTTTGGGTTGAAAGGGACCTTAAAGATCATCTAGTTCCAACCTCTCTTCCATGGGCAGGGACACCTCCTACTACACCAGATTGCTCAAAGCCCCATCCAGCCTGGCCTTGAACACTGCCAGAGAGGGGACAGCCACAGCTTCTCTGGGCAACCTGTGCCAGCATCTCACCAAAATAAGCACACGTGTGCTTATTTTCCACTCATCTCTGTGTGGTGTTGAGGATGCAGTCTTTGAACAGGCATCTGAGATCATAAACTATCTGTATTGAACAGTGCCAAGCTATCAGTATCAAATTAGAAATGACATGTATGATAAATCTTTTTAACCATGTTTCGGTCCAGTGTAACTTCTCTTTGCCCTCTAGTTTTTTTTTTTTCTTCTATCTCTCAATTCTGTGTGAATATGACTGGATGGCCGAGACAGTCCAAGCAGTATTTACCTTTCTGACAAAGTTATTTACCTAGTCCAGAGGGCAAAACCATCCTGAGAAACACCTAGTGCCACCCTCCACCAGGGTAGGGTGCTTAGTGGGAATAAGCAGTAGTGAGTCCGTCTTTGGAGCGTGGTGAAGTAGTGTTCTGGCCGGTTATGATTTCTGAAGTTCTAGTAGCATTTCTACTTTCATGCCTTTCATAGTAGATATATGTGGAAAAGTTTGGCATTTTAAGCTTTTCTCCCTTCTCTGCACGTGGAATTTTGACTTTTGTTATTGAGGTTGGCTTTGGAAGCCAGCAGTGTGGTTGGCAGTGCGTGCGGGCAGACTGGGCTGGGGGGGTGCGCGGCTGCACTTCTCTCTGCCTGCTGGTTTCTCTTTGCTTGCTGCTGCTTGTCTCTGCCAGGCTGAAGGAACATTTACTCTGGCATGTAGTGGGAACTGCAGTTTTTCCTGGGTGATTTCTGAGACAATTTAGTGAAAGTCGGGTTTGGACTGAGCTTTGACACCTGTGGCCACATGATGCCATTGGCTGGGGCAAGCGCCCGTGTGTGTCCTGGTATGAGCACAGCAGTGGGACAGATTCACATTTCTTTGCATTTTTAGACAGTCGTGCAAGTCCACCTTTGAGGACTAATCTCCTTTTCTTCTGCATTAGTTATTCTGGCATTACGTATAAAATGGAACTGTTACATATTTGAAACTTGGGGATTTATCATTTGGAGTTTTAAGGGACTTAGCACAGGATTTGAACCTCAAATACTCTTGGCAAACTAGCAGCATTTGAAATTTTGATTTAGATCGGCTTAAGGACAAAATGCTTTATCAGTGATCTGTAAATTGCATTAGCTACAACTCAAAAACACTGAAAAACTTCCTTTTTGGCCATTTGCCACTTCTCATAAGGAATTTCATAAGATGATAATGAGTCACATTGCCTAGTGCTCTGTTAACATCATACAGTAGCAGGCTGGTGCTTTCAAACCTGTGTGCCCAAAGCTGGGTCTAAGCAAAGCGTATTTCAGTACCCTGCGGTGGTTTCTGTGTTAATGGAAGATGTTGCAGCCATTCTGTATGTTTGAGACTTGGGTCACTTTAAGTGAGCCCGATTTACACTAGCCAAGTCAACAGTGTTTGACACTGTAGACAATGAGAAGAATGTAATGAAATGAGAGTTCCTTTCCTCAAATTATTTTAATATTTTGTTATATATAAACACGTGAAGCTGTGTATCTGGAGCTAGGTAGCACCACTGTTTTCCGGAGAAGGACATATGGTATTTTACTAGTGCATACAGTGCCCTGGTATATACAAAAAGGTGAAATTCAGATTATTAGAGCTGTCAGTGATGGATGGAAGAGGAGGAAGTGGAGAAAAAAATTACCTATCCTTTGCTATCTACTCTCCCCACTGACCGGGCAGCCTGTAACGCTGGAGTATAGCTGGGGCAGTTGGCCAGAGGTGACCAGCAGCGGTGCTGCCCATGTCCCACCACCCAGCTGTGCTGTGTGGGTAAGGAGGAGGCTGGTCTATATGCTGCAGATTTCTAAACTGGTGATGCTGGAGTTTCACGACAAAGAGGCTTCCCCTCCCCCTGCTTCTGGCAGCCCACTATTTTGCTATTATTCTTGTTCATCGGCTCCATCAGATGTGTGCAGTGTGCACGTCCTGTGCGTCGCCTCTGTCACTGCGCGCTTCGTGTTTTGACCTTATATCCCATTTTGCTCTGTGTTCTCCCCAGGACGTTTGAGGTTCCCACCTCAGGAATTACTGCCAAGTTCTGATCCTAGCATCTGTTCCCGACATTATCCAGATGCTCTAATTTTGGGGCCTTTAAAGATGTGACTTTTCTCATCCTATGTTTCTCTGACACCTAAGCAACCTAAAGCACAGAGATGATCGTGAAAGTGTTAATCTAATTGTGAAACAGTAGTAAAGTCATTCTGGAAATGACACTTTTGACCACAAGAGTTTTTGTAAATGCTGGTATGTGCTGAATGTAAATGAATTCATTCTGCCTAGGATAAAGTTACTTTTGTGTTGCTGTGGCTAGATGGAGCTGTCAGAATGCGTAAGGCGGTTTGATTTATGTGCAAAGGCTACGCGCATTAGGCTTTCCTGGTATGTGCTATTCATTTTACCTACTTGTGAGGTTCAATGTTGATGCCCTTTTACTGCTTTAGCATAGATGATACCGTGTTTGGTAATTATTTTGGAAAGTAGAGAAATCCTTTGGGGTACAACAATTAGGCACAGAGACTGTGAAATAAGGCTTGCTTTCAGTGAGGGACAAGATTATCTTAAAGCAAGGACATAAATGCATAATTTTTTCTGATTGAATGTGGGGGGTTTTTGTTTTGTTTTTTTTTTTTAATTTTACTTTTTTTTTTTGTATTTATGTGGGTAGAGTTATTTTAGTGAGTGGATAGTCTCCAGTGAGGCAGGTAATTTAAGTGTTCTTGCACATCAGAAAAGGTGACCTCTAATGAAAAACATAAAAACTATTCTCTTTAGAAGCTATATTCTCTCTCTCATTTTCAGTCTTTGCCTTTTAATATTAATTACTAGGATGTTTTAATTAAAAACAGATCTTGGAGGTATTACCTGCTTCCTCTGTTTAGTCCTTTTAAATGTTAATCACTTTTGACAGTATAATTTATCCAGCTACCTGTGTTAGCCTCATGCAATGCATCTGCCAAACTACAAACTGCACCACAAAAAGGTTTTCCAAAAGTTCATACAATTGCAAAGATTAAGTCTGGCAGGAGAAATACAAAGAAAGAAGAATTAAATGAATTCTTAATGAGACAGTGAGTCAGAAAAGCCATTTCAAGATGGCTGGAGCTTCCCAAGAAATGATTCTTACGCTAGAGGTAACCAGACCCAATTCACTTCTGTTTCTGCTAGAAGACATTTAGAGAGGCGAGGTGAGAGGCAAGATTGGAGGTAGCCTTGGAGCCTATGGAAAGTTTCCATCAAGGAGGAATGTGAAGTGTGCATAGAAAACTTAAAAGAGAGAAAAGAAAAAACAAATCTTAACCACCCCCAAACTTAAAAAAAACCCCAAACAAACAACAAGCAACCTTAACGCCCCTCAGTTGCCCTAACACACTCTGTAGTATTAATATGATCTCCTCTTGCCTTCCCACCATCCACCTCCAGCTGTTTTCCCTTTCCCTCCAGAGCTGGCCATGCTTGTCCTTTGCCAAGCAAAGCAAAGCCAGCTTCCTCAAGTTGCCTTCAGCTATGGTTGTGGTTATGTTTTGTGTAAAATGTCCTTAAGCTTGGAATATTTTAAAGCAAAATAGCAATTTTTAATAGTCACAAATCAGCAGAGAATCACCAAATCTTACCCAAATGGACGTTAACTTAATGAAATATCTAACTACGCCATAAGTGTAGAAGCAGAGTGAGTGCTCCTTTGATATGCTTTGATTGTATTTGATAATGTAATTTATAATGGTAATTTACCAAGAAATTAAATTCAGCAACAAAGTCCTTCCAGACATGTGTTGATTTTCAAGGGCTTAGATAGCCATGCCTCTCCCAGCTACTGAAAAAGAAAAGCAACTTTTCTTTGTGCTGGGTCTGAAATATTGGGGTTTTTTTTGAATGTATAGAGAATGTTTTTTTGAATGTATAGTAGAAATTAAAAGGAACTATAAGTGAATCAGAACACCATTAGTTCAGTGAGCACTACTCAGAAGAATGTATTTGTAAGTTTAACATAAATAATCTTTTGCTGCACCATTCAAACAGCGTGTTTTGTGTGATGTTTCTGAATGGAGCCCTGGGTAATCAGATTCTACACACGCTTTAACCTTGTGCAAAATTTAATGAAAAATAGAGTTACTACTGAATATACTGTTTTGCCAGCTCAACAAAAGATGTTAAGTTCTGCATATTTTTGCATAATAAAGATGAGTGTTGACAGTGTAATGATCCATTTGGCACAGATGAAATCATGAATGATTTTAATAACCTTACAACAATGTTTGAATTCACTATGAAATATAATATAGACACTTCAAACAGAGACAAGCCTGCTGCCCTGGTATGGAGTGCCAGCTACTTGCAACCTTAATTTTTCTGGGAGAGAAAAGAGGAGAAACAATGAGGCTAGATCAGCCCAGAGGAGGCTGGGAGCAATTAGGGCATCTGCAGGTTGGAAGGGATCTGTTTCAAAGTTTTCAGTGTAGTCCTTGTCCACAGGTTGAAGCTGTTGGTGCATCGGTGCCAGTTTCCACAGTGATTTAAGGAATTAATTTACAAAATGGGTTCTGAAAACAAGGCTGGAGTCTTTGAAGCTTTCACACTCAGTGATTTAGGAATACAATTCTATCCAAAGTCTCTATTTATGTTCCCGTCTCTTTGGTTATAATGCTGGAATGCTGCATCCATACTTAAAGAGAGAGTGCTGTAAGGGGGTGCAGGCTTCTGCACTAAGTAGTCAAGAATCACAGGCTGATGTAAACCATTTTTAGAGTAATATCAGAATCTTCTTTGCTATTCATTCCTGCATTTCACAGAAACAAAAGCACTTGACTTTCAGTGAATGTGTTTTGAAGACAGGTGTGATATTAACCAGCCAGTTTCCTTCTGAGGACCTTCCTCCTTACTCTTCACTTGTTCCTGCTGTTTTGTTTTTCCTATTTGTATTTGTTCTCATGAGCATTTACAGGTCAGATTTGAAAAAATCACCAAGCAGTGACTGCAGAAAAATACAAAAATCAAAAATATCTTGGTATCTGATTTCTAATGATTTTATGGGGAGAAAAAAAGTGAGATGCCTTTCTGCAACCTCATCTGCCAAGTTATTGTTGAAAATGTGACTCCAAATTGTTTTGGAAATGTATTTGGCATTGAGAGCCTAGGCTTTAGTGAAAGTCTCTGGAGCTCAGTGACTATGTTGTTTGACTTGGTGTTTTGTGGGAGATAAGCACAGGCCCTCCTAGCAGATTATGGTGTATGGTAGATGGATATCCATCTGGATGTGGATACACCAGGCTATTTTTTTCTTCAGACAGAGATCACTGTAATCCTCTCAACGGTAGAAAAGCCAAAGGTGTTTAGGAAGAACTGTAATATGTCAATTTTGGGATCCTCTCCCTTTCTAGACTATCAAATGTTACATAATGGGTGTCTTTTGCTTAAGACCAGAGCTCCTTATTTGGCATCGGTTCACGTAGTAATTCCGGTGAGTCAAGTCCCCTGTGCCTGGGGGTTGCCACAGGAGAGGACAACCTACACGGATCTCTTGGTATGTGTCACTTCCCATCAGCCCAAGGCTGTTGGACTGCTACCTTTTATTCTTCGTTTCGTAAGGATAGTCCTAATGATATCTAAGTTAAGTTGTATTGTTTTCACTATTGTTACATTTTAAAATAATGTAACATGTTAGTCACGAGGGAACAATCAGTCGTTTGCATTTAAGATTTTTTTAGAACCTTATTTAAAGAAGGGGAGGCATGAATTACTGCCTAATGTGCAATTGCCTAATGTGCTGATTATTTTTGTCATTATGCACAAAATGAAGAATATTGTTATTGTTTTTTTAAAATGCCAGAGGTAAGTGTCTCTCTTTTTGACAATTTTTAATACTAGATAATGAAGTTAGTTAAAAAAACATCCCTATCTGGTTGTTTTTAAGACCACTGAAAAGTTTCTTGGGGGGGTGAGGGGGAAGAAAGTGTGACACAAAAGGCAAAAAGGTACACAGAGTGAACAGACCTTGATGTTGATTTAAAATAAGCCTAATTTAATAGGTATTGTATTGCATACTGAAGATAATTTAGGCTAATGTCAAGGACAAGTGTTATCTATTCCTTTGTTGTAGTGAGGTATTGAAATAATGAGTGGAACAGAAGGGAATCAGAAAATGTTTGAAGTTTTTCATCTGTGTCTCTAGATGGGTATTTTTAATCACATTCTCCTGGCTTTTGCATGCAAATTACACTGAACAGCACAAACTATATAAAATGAAGAGCTGTATTTTACAAAATCTATTTTCTTGAAGTTTAATAAGCTTGCAAAGACTGGCCTATACTTTAACTAACTAGGTACCTTTTTGTACCTCAGCTGAAATTAAAATCTTAGACTTTAAATGCTGCTGGTTTGATCTTGTGACAGGGGAATGGAAGGCCTGGTCTTTTTGGAGGGTTCTGTGTTTTTTTCTTGGTACTCAAGGGCTGCAGCTCCCAATGACAGATGAGACAACTGTTAAGATTTAATACATCTTTATTTCGGCAATATATCTTGCTGTTTGACACCAGCCTCTCTAATAACCCCAGTGTCTGGATTACTTACTGCATAGCATCACTGCTTAACTGCTGACCTCTGTGGCAGAAATAAAATACCTAACTCCTGTATGGTCCATGCTGTTGACTTGGAAGTCTGCTGAAGTGCAGTGTCATCCCATACCCAGAAGCTCAGCTGCATGAAGAACAATCAGGGTATCTTTTTGAGCATTGCCCTCTTAGAAAAAGGAGGCAGACTTTTATAGTGCACTCTAAAAATGTAAAATTGCTTCCAAAGCAGTGTTAACAACATTGTCCTCAGTGTGGTTCACATATATTTGTGCTTAGGGATCAAAAATGAAGGCAATGAAATTGGCTTATTCACGTGCTCAGATGTGTCCCTGCTACTTTCCAAGCACAGCACTCTCTCTTCTGACACCCTGCTTTCTTTATGCATCTCTTTTAAAGCCGGGATCGATATATTTTTTTTTTCCTATTTCTTTGCAAAATGAGCTAAGGAGATACCGTGGTAAATCATACATTGTGGTAGTTCTGCAGAGTATGTCCTTAGTCTTGAACAAGATGGCTGTTTTTACAAAGGGATTTTGGAAGAAATCTTTTCTGTATAAATTGAGGATTTAAGGAAATAGCAGGGTAGCATTATACTCTATATACTTTCAAAAGAAGAGTTGTTAGAGAAATAACCCATTACAAAAATCCTATGGTAAAAAAAACCTATGATTGAAAAACTTCCTAATTTAGGACAGAGGTATTTTCCCCAGCTGTTCTCATACCCCAAACGAGTACAGAATTAAGCGTTTTGGTACCTGATGTGTGGAGGGACTGTAGCAGCTGAAAAAAGCCAACTTCTACATTTAATATCTTAATTTTTGCTGAGAATCATCAAGAATAAAATCCACATTGTTTGAAAGAAATGAGGATGTTTTTCCCTGTTCTGGCACTCTCATTTTAGCAGTATTTTCGTGTTTACTTGCAAGCTCTGCAATCTCTTACCCCACAATCTTAATCAAACCACTTTTGCAGTGAGATTCGACTGCAGTGTTTCAGGGTTTTTTTTTGGGTTTTGCCTAGCTGCCCCCATCCTTTTAGAAATCAGAGTGCAGCAATGGCACTGCCTGCTCTTTTGCCAGGGCTTAGCTTAAGGGCTGTGGGTACCAGTGCTGATTAATGCATTCTGTCCTTAAGTCTGTTGAGAAGGCTGGGCTCAGTTGCTAATTCATACTGCTTGTGGAGCCTTCCTAAGTGTGGTTAACGTTAACAGCAGAAATGAAGCGTTCAGGAACATGAGTTAATGTAATGAACTGGAGCTTCTGCCTGTTCCTGGCCCAGGTGAGTACGCCCTACCAAAAATAAACCCACCTACTGGCATCTATGTCTGTCTCCCCATGTCTGTCAGCTTCATGAAGTGTAGACTGCTGCTACTTTTCTTTCTGCCAGCAGTGCCTTCTGGCCTTGTAAGACAGGGCTGCTGGGTTGTCTGTAGGAGATAACAAATAGAGATGTTTTATTTGGTTGTGGAAGTTAGCTGGTAATGAAGTCCAAGATCCAGCTCTGGTGTTGGACTTATGTTCATGCAGTAGGTTGGGCCAGGTGAGCAGGTCAGAAGGACTTCTCAGGAGAATCAGTTTGTGTGTGCTCTGTACTTACCTCGTGGCTGTCAGGCTGGCAGCTAGGGTCTTGTTCGGTTATGCAGAAGCGATATGTCTGGTATATTCAAGGTCTGAGGTCATAAAAAAGCAAATCTAGCCAACCTGACAGGCAACTCAGTGGCAGCTACCTCTAACAGCCTTCATAATACTTTTTTAACATTTCTCAGTTATTGTCTTATTTCTTGGTTTGACTTAACCCATGGAGGTCAAGTAGAGTACAATTCAGATAGAATAAACACAAATTACTTTCCAGGGTCCTATAGACGTGCTTGCTTTTAGTCTGTTGCTCAGCAATAGAAAGGAGAAGGGAGAAAAAGTTTTATATATATGTAATATTAAACTAATATGTTTTAAATATGTTCAATTTTAAATATATTTTAAATATAGCTAATGCCTGGGAATTTACAGGATAGTACCTAAAAGTGGATTTAATTCCTACTGGGAGATTAGATTGCAATTTAATATTGGTTGTAGAATTTCTCAGACCAAAGTGCCGTAGGAAATGAATCATCAAAAGCAACATTTTAATAAAAAGCTTGTATATTTACTTCAGAGTCGTTTCTTAGATTTAAAGAATCATGAAAGCAGAAGATTTTTAAACTATTTGTAAAATTAAGGTGTCCTTTGAATCAACAGAAGAGTTCTGAACTTGCAAATATGATTTAACTTGGTGTGTTATGTTGAGCTTCAAAAGTGAAGGGTGTTTACTTTCAATGAGACCCATGATGTATCTTCCAGCAGTGGTTATTTTATATCACGGGGTTTTGAGGGGACAGATGTGGATGGAGTCCTGTATATGGGCTGGAACAACCCACACAGCAGTGTGAGCTGCAAGCCCACTGCCTGAGTAGGAACAGACCTGGTGAACAACCCAATGAATAGAAGTCAGCAGTTTGCCCTTGCCCTGCCATCTTTATGGATGAGCAGCTCCATCCTGTGCTCTATTAGCAAGCCTGTAGCCAGCAGGTTGAGAGGAGTGACTGTTTCTCTTTGCTTCTGGAGTACTTTGGTTTCCTCAATACAAGCAAGACATTACCGTGATGGCCCAGCCAGGGGCCACAAGGGTGAGTTATGGAACTGGAGACCATCACGGGGAAAGGGAGGCCTTCAGGGGTGCTGTAAGGCTGAGCAGTTGCCTAAGGCACAGCATTCTTGATACAGCTGCTCTCTGTCAGCTAAGGAGAAGGAGCTAGACAGGAGTAGAGCGAGGGAAACAGACACATGTTTCAACAAGGGAAGTTTCCACTTGATACAGGGAAAAAATATTCTTAAAACCAAGAGTGGTCAAACACTGGGAGAGATTGCCTAGAGAGACTGTGGAGTCTCGATCCTTGGGGTTATTCAAAACCTGACTAGATGTGGCCCTGAGCAACCTTCTCTCACTGAGCCTGGTTTGAACAAGGGCTTGGACTAGATGATCTCCAGAGGTCCCTTCCAGTCAGGTTTTTCTGTGATTCTATATGAACTTACACTTCTGTATAGCCACAGAAGACCTAGTACAAAGTGTTAATTTGGTGGTAGAATGTGACCCTTAAAATGCCCTTATTTTTCCAGAAGCAATAATGCAGTAAAGTTATTATGAGAATATCGGTTGCTTGGCTCACTTCTAGCTACATTACTTTGAACAGTTGTTATGAAAAGCTGGTTCTGGCTTCATGACTGAAGCAGATTAATTAGGACAGGTAAAGATTTTTTTTAAATTATAAAGATTTGTTGTTTGTGTTATAGTTTGTCTAAAATTGAAACTGTACTTGCTCTTTTACTTCTTTTAAAATGTCTGGTTATCTGTTGAAGGGACACTCAGGTTACATATAGCTCAGAATGCGTCTTAGATGCTGCTTTTTTGCCAACTGATCTTTTTTTTATGTCTGTAGGCAGTAGTGCATTATTTGTGAAAATGTTCATTTTTTTTTCTCTATTTCCCCTTACCAGTTCATTGAAACAGTAGTTATATTTAAATGGGTTTTTAATGAGCCATGTAGAAAAGTGAAGCTCAAGGAATAATAAGTATTTGGGTCTGCCATGAGGCTATTAAAGTCAGTTCAGTCATCAGAAAGCCTACAAATTGATTTAATATTTAGTTTCTTTCATATCTAAATAATAATTGGCTACTCCCTTGCTAATTATTTTCCCGAATTTATGTTTTTTTCCTCTTACATTCATCTGTTCATTCAGAAGCAACTTGTATTTCGGGATGTTTTGGAGTCTGAGGTGCCATTAGCTGAAATTTTATTTACTACTGGGTCTTACTAAGCAAGTAGTTTTTAGTGTGTGTAAACTATCAGAAAGTGTGTGCAGTCAGAGACCTATACATTGGGACTGCAGGGCTGGGCTTAACCCTCTGGCACTGGGTTTTAAAGCAAATGCTCCAAGGAGCTATTTTAGGTGGAGCTATACTGACAAGGTTAATTTAGATTTTAGAATCTCATTTGCACCATCAAAATCTGTCTCTTCAAGGACCAAAATCTCCTATGAAAAAGTTACCTAGTTGAGTTATTAGGCATAAACTGAGAAGCAGAATCCTCGCCAGCGTAGGCGCCTCACCAGAGGTGGGTGATGAGCTGCTCTGTCACTCAGAACTGCCTCGGAAAGGCTCTGCTCTCTGTTGCGCTGGAAGCAGAAAATAACCACTTCTGTACAAGGCATGAGTGGCCATCCCACAGGAGGTGGTGTGCAGAATAAATACCAAAAGAGCAGAGCAGCAGTGACAGGGAAGACCACATCTGGAAGTTGTTGTATGGGCCAGGAGGGGAAGTGCACGGTTCAGCCAGGGGCATCAAGACACTTCTTGCTGCTCAACAGATTAAGTACTGAGCAATCGGTCACTGAACAGTGGAACAAATTGGGAATGTCCTTGTATGAAATTATCTGATAAGTATCCTTCTGGTGAGAAGAAACCAGATATTTAAAATGGCTCCTAATCATTAAAAAAATAGGTGATTTCAGTTTCACTTGGTGTTAAAAAGAGAGGACAAGAGGTACAGAGGATGTGAAAACCAGAGGATTGCTTGCTGTCTTTCTAGCATGAGAATAGAGCTGTAATCCTAACTGATGTTAAAATAAGTCTGAAATAATTTCTGGTGCCTACACATGAGCCAGTATCGGATTCATCAATAAATATTATGAAAGAGCTAGCAAATTTTGGACAGATACTTATGAATATGCAAAATTCAAGTAATCTCTTTGATAATCTTACTTGTCATAGTGGGGGGAAAAATACAGCAAAAGTTTCTAGCTTCATGAGTTTCTGTGAAGCGGAGTGTTTCTGGTTTTGTGGTTTTGTGCTGGAGAGACATGACCCGATTACACCATTTGAGAGTGATGAATTGCTTTATATGGTCTTAGTACTTAATGAAAATGTAAACAGCCATTGCTGGTGCAAATAGTTTTTTAATCCAGTTAATTAACATTCAAGTACTTAATCTAGTCTATTAATTAAGACTGCATATGTGTTTACTAATTTTAATTACTTTAGAATAGATGGAAATTATAATAATTAATGTTGGAATGCACACTGCTGCTGCTGTGTCAATATTAAAATAAATCAGTCTTCTTGCTTTTTATTTATTTGAGTAAATATAACCTGGCTAGTATGATATGTTGGGTCCCAGACAGAGCAATAGAGAAGCTCATCCTTGTATCTCTTTCAGAAACAGCCAGAGCTTGGAGTGTTACTGATTCTGTACAGCATGGTGTTGTGGGGAGTCAGTCAGATGTACTGTAGAGAGCTGAGTGCAGTGATCTGCTGGAATGCCTTCCTCCTATCCCAAAGCCAAAGGCCTCTCAGTAAAACTTTGTTTTGATGTCTCAGGCTGTAGAATCATTACTTTGTAAGTTATTTGCTTGATGAAGCTGGTATAATTAGTAAAAAGAATTAAATTATGTTGCTCCCCCTTCTTTTTTGGTTTGCTGTACAAAGAGTTTATCAGTCAGAAGAACGTCAGTTTAGTAGCTGGTTTTTAAATGGTACTCATATATTTTTTTTGTCTTCAGAGGATGATGGTAGCAATAAAAAATCACCTCTTAAAATATACTAAGGATCACAAGTATTTTTTTTACCACTGGGATAATTGTTGAGCTTTACTGCAGTTCTTTGTATTTTTTTTTAAAAATGCTGTCAGTGAAACACTGAATTGCTTTTTGAAAGAATAATTTTGTTGTTTGGTCATAATTCCTACAAGTTTACTTGTATTTCTTGCTCTGGAGTTTAAAAAATAGGAGTATTTTATTTTATGCATATTGACCCTTTGAAGACTTGCTCTAATTCCATTGCTGAAATAGGCTGAACCTTTCCATAAGTTGTGATCTGAACAACGCTGCTGTCTTTGTTTGAAAGTGCTACTGAATGTTTGAAACGTAATATACATCTACACTGAGGACCAAATTCTTACCTTATTCAAACTTATTATTCTTCCTGTGCCAACTTACATTGATGAAGAATGTGGATCTGCATTGAAACCTCTTTGCCATTGCTTTTGCCATGTTATAATTAGAAATATAAACACGCCAGTCTAAATTAAGCCTATCATTTATTGAATTTGTTTTGGGAAGACAAAGTGGTTTGTTGCTGCTTGATTTTACCCCATTTCCAGATTTTTAGTTCAGTGATTGAAAAATGCAAATAGTGTGTCCTCTTACCCTGGGTGATTAAAACTGCTATGACCTATTAAACCATATTTTCATGTCTTTGAGCCATTCAGCTTATTATTATACCAACTACTACTATTTGATTATTATTGTTGATATAGTACTTGGTCTTTGGCTGTGGGGCTGTCTTTAAAAAAATGGATTCAAACAAAACAAATGGCTCCAATTGTCACTGAATTTTGGTGGAAGATCTTTTAAAGAGCTAATATTGATCTAATATTGAACAGCTAAGCTATTTTCTTTGTTTATTCGGCCCTTCTTCTGATCCGTTCTGCAAAGAATGGATGGTATGATGAGTTTCTCAGGTCACTGCAAGTGATGAGATATAAAACTGAAGGGCGGAGAACAGGAGGCACAGCTCACGCCAGGCATTGGAAGTAATCTTAGAATGATTCTGGAAAGGACTATGCTGTTCCTTGCATTTGAAAACTGTCACTGTGCATGGTTATGGTAATTTCAGTAATTTATTTCTTATTAATTAAAAACAAAAACAAAACCCGAAGGTCAAGGTGGGAGCAGTCTCTCCCTACGGTAAAGATGCTATTGTCTTCAGAAAAGATAGATTTTGTTTTCTACTGTCTTTGTAAAACCGATATTTAAAGCCTAGCAAAATGCCATAGGTTTACTATTGATGTTAAGGCTGATAAAAGTTGGTCTAGTAATCTGTGTTCCATGCTTTGCCAAATTAAAAACCTCACTTTGGCCTTTAAACATGACTGGCAACTCACTGACAGGCCATTTGTTTCCCTGGCACAAAGCAGTGTTTATTGCTGTGGATTTCTGCTGCAAAGGATTCCTTGCAGGTCCGGTAATCTACTTGTGTGGCTTCCTTCTAAGCAGCCTTAGGGTGTCTCCTTTTATTTTTTCCCCCCCTTGTTCCTGCAAAGGTGGCAGTCGAGATGTGATTCCTGGGCCTCCAGAGGTACAAAAGTGTGTAATTTCTTTCCTTGAAGAATTTCCCTTGATTAAAATAAAATGTGTTGGAGAAATCAGAAATGAATGCTTGATACACAACACAGTGGAAGATGTTTTGGCTTGTCCTTGTTTTCTGTGAGCTCACAGTCATCCGCAGAGTGGCATACCAAGCTCTGGAAATCAAGATCCAACACTGTCTATTCACATGAAGTCTTCCAGTCCCAAAGACACTCTAGCTCATTATGAGGAGTGAGTGTACCTTTGTAATGCTGTTTTACAATGAACTTTCTAACCTGCATAGCAGAGCTGCTACACACCTGGGTTGAATTATAAGCTGCTACTGTAGAATAAAATGTAATGCTAATTAGATTTGGAGAAGACTTAACGTGGCTTGTGTTTCTTCACATGTTGTATGCAAAAAAATACTACAATTTGGTCTGCTTTTTAATGGAACTGAAGCCTTTTGAAGGTTTGATGCTGTCAAAATTTTGAATGCCTGTGAAAATACACAAGATCAAAAGCTAAGCTTGAAACATCAGTTTTTAGATGTTCTGAAGTCATAGGTTGTAGACTGTCTGGAATAGGCAAAAAGCTGGAGGCAACTTACAGTACAATATATGTATATAGAGATATATATGCACATACCTTTAAGTATAGAGTAATATATACTTTTAATAAATATACTTTTAAGTATAGAGTAATATTTTTCAATCAGCCTCAAAGAAACAGAATGTAATTTTGGGATTTATCTTTATAAATGCCATGGAAAGGAGAAAAAGGTTTGATGTTTCATGCCTAGAATTCTTAAATGCATCATTTGTGTTTTGTTCTAATACCTTACACATCTTCATTTGTGGATTAATTTATTTTCAGTTGTTGGAGATTGGTAATTAGCTGATTATAAAACAGGTAATAAAAGAGTTATGAGTAAAGTGTGCTTCTTTTGAGAAATATACTTCAATTTATATAAACATTGGTCTTTCACAATATGCTAGAAAATTAAATTTCTAATACTCTTAAACTACTGAAATTTTAAGTGTTGTCACTTCTCTTTTGCTGCTTTCTTGTGTCTGGACTAATCAAGAATAAAATAATGACTTGTATGTTAAAAACATGTTCTGGCTGTCTGCAGCTGCAACCTGGTTTTCCTTCTGCTACCAGTCTTTCAAATAACACTGGAGAGAGCATGGACTTTTTACCTATTACCAACTCATTCTTTCTGTTTTGTGCATGCCAAAGCCTAAATTTGTATTAAGCATGGAATTATTAGCAGAAATTTGCTACTGTCTGCAATTTCAAAACTACTCATTAAAAAAGGTTAACGCCTGAAAGTACTTTTAAAAGCGGAATTCCTAAGTGGATTCCACTTGGGCTTGCAGTTGAGATTTTCAATTTTTTCTTACTGATGTTTGTGTAAGTTAGAGTTGAGTAAAGGGACTAATATTAAAATGCGTATGAGGTCAAATTCATTAAAAAAAAAAAAAAGAGGGAGAAAGTGATCAGATTCCTTTAGGTTATACAAAGCTTTAAGTGTTGTTCTAACAAAATAAACAATTTGCAGTGATCAGCGTAGGTTTAAGTTGATTTGCTCCATTTACCCAACCAATTTGGACAGAAGAATGTAATGCTTTCTTGGAAATGTCTTTCAAATATTGCATTATAAGTTAATTTATAGGCTGCAGAATGCTGTTATCCATGAAACTTTTTCACCCATCTTGAAAATTAAGTTCTAAAATTAAATGTGTAAGAGTTGGCCTTTTCTCTTTCAGTAGGTCACCGAGGATAAATTGGGATAAATTATTTGAAATAAAAGCATTCATTTACAGTGGAAAAAATATCTCATATTTACCAAAAAACACTGTGACATTTTTCCCATTTCCCTTGCAATAGTGAGCACAGATTTAGTAGATCTTTATCAAATTACTGACCTGGCTAAGTTTCAAATTGGGCTTGTCTTGGAGAAGTTGATTGCAAACAAATACAGAAGTATGTGCAAAAAATTTGACGAAAGACATTTTGCAAGGGGAGCCCACAACTGAAATAATATTAATAGAGAATAGATTAAAAGATAGTAGTTTAATAGATGATAACTTGATAACATAACACTTTAGAATGACTCCTCATTTTATCTGTAGCTTTCAACATGTAGTAACATAATTTCTTACTGTATCTTTTTATTCTATAGAAACATGGTTTTGCTTATGATTTGACTTGTAGTAATGATGCCTATGGAGGTATCAGAATGCAGGTGATAAATTCCGGTGCACAGGCACTGAGCAGCACTCAGATAATTTTCTGCATTGGGTAAGATGAAGTGGTTTGCCAGGGAAGTTGTGACCCTTTCTTTTCTGACTCTGTGCCATTCACTTTGTGGTTCACAGTGATGGGTTTCGTGTGCCATCAGAGCTGTTGACCCTTTGTACTATCCAATTACTGGCTGCCTTTCCTTGGGCTGATGATGTTGTGATCTAGGCATTGATCGGAGTCTCTGCTGATAGAGGTTTCTTACTCTTTGGTGGGAAGAAATGATGAAATGCTGATCTACATTGGCACTTTGATGTTGCTGGAAGTCTTTTTTAACAGAAGATTAAATTGTCATTTGCAGCTCGTAGCTGTGTTTGATGAGCAAGATCCACACCACGGAGGTGATGGCACCAGCGCCAGCTCAACAGGCACGCAAAGCCCAGAGATTTTTGGCAGTGAGCTTGGCTCCAACGTGGCATCAGCCTTTCAGCCTTACCAAGCAACAAGTGAAATTGAGGTCACCCCTTCAGTCCTTCGTGCAAGTAAGTAAATGTTCTTGGTATCTCAACATGTTTCATCTTAATTGATGAAGATGCAGAGTGCTGTTATCCATTCCCTGCTGCTGGGAATATTATTCATTATCTGTCCTTATCGAAAGCTGATCAAAATTGAGAAACTGCATAAATGCTTGTTGCATGCAAGTAAACAAACCTTTCTGTTTTAATAAATTATTTATAAACTGCTTTTAGGAGCAATAAGCTCTCTCTGTGCTGCCAATTTAAAATTGTCCTCATGCTGAAAATCACAGCAATATTTCCAAATGCAGGTGTTGCAGGGTGTAATTTTCAGTTTGCCAGTTTTCTTCAATTTAATGAAGAAAAGGGTAAAAAGAAACTAAAAATAGGAGCACTTTCTACTGAACCTGTCAATGTTGCTAGGTTATGCTTGTCACCTTTCCATAAAAATGTGCATTTACTGTGCTGCAAAAGTACGCTTCTTTAGAAAAACATAACAAAGCCAGGAACATCCCTTTGTTTTGTTTATTTAAAAATTGGGAAGATTCACTGCAAACCCACAAAGAAGGAAATACATATCACAGTTGTTGCTCAGACAGGATCTTTGGATATTTCAGCTTATTAAGAAGAAAAATTGCTGAAGGAAATTTACTGTTTAATTTTCATTGTTTTTTAAAGTACCACACAAACAAGACAATGATGGATGAAGCACTGTGCCCCTCTTACTTGTTGTATCTATAATTTTGTTCACCGAACTTTTGAAGTAGTAACTCCATTCCAGAAAATTCTTGGGAAAAGTCAGTATCAGTCAGTCCTTTGATATTCTACAAATACAGCATTTTAAACAACTATTCATAATTCCTAAGAGATTACTTTTCTGTAGGTGTTCTTTTAATGGGTAAAATATGTGTTTAAGTAATAAGATAAAATGCAAATGGAAAAGTTACAACTTTCTGTTAAGTATGAGGAGTTTTGTACCAGAGTGTTTTCTGTAAACTTAAGGAAACAACATTTAGCAGTTAGCTTACGTAGATTTGAACATGTATCTTTTCGATCTATAACTATGCTTCATTATAACCCAGAACTAAATTAGGGAAAGGATTAATGACAGAATAAAGAAGTATCCTGGAATTTCAGACCTTTCTGTTTCACTATCACTAGGGTATGCCACTGATAAATGCATATCTCATTTCCATGCAATAAGCCAAAAGCTGTCCCTCTGGGTTCTCAACTTGGGGGGGTTAGTGCAGACAAATACGTACACTTTTTCTCTTTACTGTAATTATCTGGTGTATTATACAGTGCATTGATGTTACTGTATCAAAATCATATACTGCAGACAAAATTCATTGATATATTGGACAGCTCACTTATCTTTGTTGTCATTCTGGAAAAATACACAGTATACTTAGGTAGTTCACTGATTGCTAAAATGACCAAAAAATGCTTTGAGACATGCTGCACTACTAAGGTCTATAGAAATGCAGAAGGTTTATAAAACTCTTAGTCAGAATTCTAGCCTTTTTGACACTTCTTATCAAAGCATGAAAAAATAAAATGGATGAAACAATTTGTCATAAATATATTATCACAAATCAGAGATGTTCTCCTACCTAGCTAATTACTTTTTTTTTTATATTGAGAATTATATATGTTTTGTTTCTAAATGTTCCAAACCACAGGCTTAGAATCCCAGGCCAGTAATATTAGCCCGTATTAAACATACCTATTTCAAGAATTTCATTTAAATATACATTGAAAATGGAAATAATACCCCTATTGTACTTCCTTTATAACTTGTGAAGTGAAGCATAGCATACAAATGGTATTCTCAGTATTTCAAATAATTATCTTCTTACTGTGTAAGTTCTATTCAGCAAATAAAACCCATCCAGTTTTGTAGTAGATGCAGATCCTGATTATTACATGTTGACAAGGTCATATATCTATTAATTGGATTGGAGATGGGATACAAAATTGCTGTAATTATTGTAATTTTCTAGCTAATTGCAGGGTTGGCGGTGAATATTTTACTTCTAACAAATGAAAAACAGTATTCCATCTGAAATTGGTTTATGGCATTTTAGACATTTTGTTTCACATCTCTGGTGCTTTTTGCTCAGAAGCTGGGCTCTGTTTCTCAGCAGTTCACTCGCAGAAGTGCAGCTTTGTGCCATTCTGCCACTGCTCACCTGCACCCGTGGGGTACGGAGCTGGCTCTGTTCGGAGGCAGCATCTCGGCGCATTAGGCTGGGGCTTAAGGGCCTGCTGAGATTTTCGTCTCTTTGTTCTGGTTGCCATGCTACCCCTTTTGTTTGTTTATAGATCACGCCATCGCTTCTCTCCCAGCAAGGGAAAGGTTAGCTAGATCAGGTCCAGCTGGAAAAGTAATATTCATCTGGATTCCCTCTTTCCCCATGCACAAACACAGCCTGTACTTTGCACATGGGGAGGTTGTGCCAAATTGAATCTTTCCATCTAAATGTGGAAACAAAAATGAGGCTGGCCCATACCCCCTATGTTGTTTTGCAATGTGAAAACACAATCCATCGATACAAGCAGTTGATTTATTTATGTTTCTTGTCTAGCTCTTTCTCTTTTACTGCTTTTCTGTTACCCAAGTTAAACTTACTCTTGTTGTATTTCATCAGTTGAGCTGCATTTTTTTTTATAGCATATAGTAGACAAGGCGTTTTTTGTGTGTGCCTGCATGCTTTCTGAGAAGAGGTTGGAAGCTCACTGCAGAAGATTGTTAAAGCAGACTGATGTTTATTCCCTGCTGAAATATAAACTGGAGGCGCAGGTGAAAATTGCCAAACCTAATGAGCAATTTGGCAGATAAGACAGGATGTCAGGCAGTGACAATTCAGCAGCGGGTGCACTGCCTGTGAACCAAGTTGTTTGTTTCACAGTACTGCATTTAAATATTGTAAATAAAATCCCTTTCCAGCTTCATGAGATATTGTGAAAAGGGTCATCTCTTTGTCTAGTTTCCCTTTCAAGTTATTTAGCTCTGTCAAATTACCAAGGGTTCTCTTAGTTCTTGGTCTTGATGTGTTTTTATGTTGCAAGTCTCTCTGAATGTTTCAGCAGTTATTGTTAAAAAGCATTTTTAATTTATAACATTATTTGGAAAATGTATTGAGAGGTTTAGAGGGCTTTTTTTTTTTACTTTTTTTTTTTTTCTTTCTTTTTCCCTGGCCCAAAGTAGAGAAGAGTAAAAGGGCTGGAAAATTTTCTTTCTTCAGCTGTTTAACACCTTGAGAGCAAAACAGGCTGCTCAGAGAAGTTCTGGCAATTCCACCCTTGGAGATGGGCAGAACTTCACTGAATATGGCCCTGGGCAATCTGATCTAGATGGTCCTGTTTTGTGTGGAGGGGTTGGAACAAATTACCTCCAGAGATTTCGTCCCACCTCTAAGTGATTGTGTAATTCTGTGATTCCAAATATAATTAATACAATTAAAGTCTTTGCTTCTTGAAGCTGTTATTTGTAAAAGCAAAGGATGTTCACATTGAAATACTTAGCAGACAGTTGTGCAAGCATATTGTGTGCATGCAGCTTCCCAACATGGTTTGGTATTGTACTAACTTGCGCCAGTGTGACAGAGATCACCTGACTGTGCCTTTGTAAAAGACCGCCGGTTTTGTTTTCAGGATGTGTTTGGTAGGTGCGTCAGTTCCTTCAAAATGAAACGTGGGGTAGTTGTAAGGTTATCCTGAAGGCTGGAGGGTGACCATCTCCCGGAAACGCTTGCCAGAGGAGTCTTAAGAAATTACTAAGAGCTATGGAAATGATGCACTCCAGTGATGGTTTTGCTCAAGTGATCTGTATCATATATTTTAGTAGGACTCTGGACATCAATTTCATATCTTGGTCACAGAAACAGACTATGAAAAAACAGAAAAGGTCTAGGTGAGAATATTCTGACGTGAGTGCACAGCTGTCTGTGAAGATGTACTAGAAGTACAGAGAAGTGAAGAACTTGCTGCAGCTTCACATCTTTGTTTACCCAGCAGCGTGGCTGTTGCTGTAAAGTTCCTTGTGTACATGCATGTTCTTACCCTGCAATAAACACAGGTTTATTCCTCACAGGTAAGAGCATGCATGCAGACTTTCACTGGGAATTCATTGATATATGAAAGTTCATTATCTGTCTTGCCTTTGAATTCATGGATCAATCTGTCCTTTCTGAGTAGTTTTTAGTAGTTCACTGGCAAATTAGTAGGACATGTCAAGTATAGTCCCTGAGGGCACTCTTACGTTAAGGACTGTTCAGTAGTTTAATAAATCTGAACTGGAATATAGAGTATTGCGTAAAAAACTAAGTTGGAGTTTCAGGCACTCCGGATGTCAAGATTTCAGTTCAGCATTCACTTCATACACTTGTTTTTGAAAACAGTGAGAGCTGCACAGTCACTGCATCTAGAAAGAAAAAGGTAATTTGCAAGGCAGTACTAGTGAACAGTTAAGTACTCTGTACTGCAAGAAGGATCTGGGTGTTACAGGGCATTATTGTAGTGCATCTGGGCATTACACTCTTCCATTTACAGAGCAAAGGCAAATGCTGTTGTGGGCTCACTGAAGTAGTTCTGAGCAGGAAGATTTAAGCTGGAGTGACCACTTGTGGTGCCAGGCTTGGAGAAATTGTAAAAAGTTGGAGAGAGCTGAAAGAGAGCAAAAAGTGTAAGATGCTTTGGAGACTTCCAGTGGAAGTACTGGTTTATTTAGTTTAGAAAAGATAAAAACCGATAGGGTCCAAGTCTTAAAATTTAGTAATTTTTATCTTGTTCTCTACATCTTCTAAGAGAAGGGCAGTTGGCATTTCCTAGGGAAAAGCCATTTTTGGTAAGCTGTAGGCCTGAAAAACATTTGTACACCTCACATAAGAAGCAAGTCTTTGTGGGCATGGTTCAGAGGTGTGTTCTGTGCGCTGCTGAGTGCCGTCGTGCGCCGTGCTGTAAGGCAGGAAGGCAACTGGCTGCTGGTGGGAGATCTGTCCTGTTCCTGGCTAGGCTATTGTGACCATGGGTAAGCCACGTCTTCTGTCTATTGCAAATATGTGTGTGTCTTTTCTTAGAATCTCACAATTCGAGTGTTCAAAAAATTCAATACTAAGCAAACCAGTTAAATATGTGAGTGCATAAATAAGTGTGTGAATTTCAAGTACTTTAAAATTGCTGTTTTAAATATGGCACTTCATTGATTTGATACAAGTATTTATCGAGAGTCCTGAATGCATATTCTGAGAATTAAATTGTTAGTATTTCTGAGTCCCTTTGTTTAAAGGATTGGAGCACTACATGTTAGTATGTTGGCAAAGAACTGCAGAGGTGAGTTCGTATTTGTTCTGTTTTCAAAAATGATGATGGTTTCAGTACTCTTTACCACACATGGACATTAGAAACAATTTCATTTTTGTTTGTATCTCTTTCACTCCTTATTCAGCTGTGAATCAGTTTTATATATGGAAATAAAGTCATTTTCAAGTGTCGAAGAACTAAGGAATTGAGAGTTTAGAAGAGGGAGGAAGAGAAAGATGGGTTCATCAAAAAACAGATGTTTGGATCTTTATCAGATGGAGTTATCTCTAGGATTAAGTAGCTCCTTACAAAATGTAGAGAAAAGTCATCCATGTTTATAATGAAAGATTATGGCTTTATAGGCAATGCTTGCTAAAGTCAATGGGAGATTTTCCATTAGTTCCACCAAGCTTTGGGTCAGGTCAGCTTTCCATGGTGAGTCTCCTCAGTCAGGAACCTTTATTGGTGACCAGCTGGTGTCCAGGTGCCTGTCTTTCCAGGGCAGTTCCAGGAATAAATTCCAAAAGGTTTCCTAACCATCATTCCCACTTTTACTTCCTTGTTAGGTTCTCAGATGTTTCCTTTACTGTATTGGATAATACAAAAAGAACCTCAAACTGAGGCTTGCACCAAGCTGTTGGCAGCTGAATAAGGAAGGTTTCTCATGTGTCAGAGTTTGAGGAGAAGCTTTAGCAAAATCTGTTTCCTCACCTTCTGGTGCTCTTGCCATTCAGGAATTCTTATCACATTTATCCCTGTAGCTCTATCAAGGATGTGATTGTTGTAAAGCCGGAGTTATTGAATCAAAAAATCAGTACCAGGTGCTGCTGTCTTCCATGAGGCTAAATTTGTTCTTTCTACAGCACAGTTCTGACTTGAGTGATCTCCAGTTGGTGTTTTCTCCAATGTAGTGCTCTGCTGTTAATTTGGGATGGTTGAGCAGTTTTAAAAAACATGTGTTTTTGATGAGGCCATGACACTTTTGTAAAAACAAATGGATTTTAAACTGCTTAAGTTTCTAAATTAACCTTTAATATCTTCAATCTTATACTATCAAGCAAAATACTGTAGCTTCTAGTAGGATTAAGAATTCCCCGGAGCCAATAAAGTAAGGAATTTTAGAACTTACTGGATTTTCTAGAGGAAACCTAAGTAATCATTGGGCATTTCAAGATGTCATTCCATATAGTGAGGGCTTCTGTCTTTGAGTACTGGTAATGGGGAGTGATAAAAATATGGTATTGTATGTGATACCTGTAGTGTTGTGTACTACAGAATGTAGTACAAGGGAGATAATAAAGAAGGATTATGAAGATGTGAAGTATCGAATTTGAATAGTTTAAGAAGTCAGGTTTGGATGTTAAGACTAAATTTGACATCTTAAATAGGTTTAATGATCACTTGAACAAGAAGCTATTATGGAAATCACAGCTTTATTTGGAGAATGTGTGGTGGTGGTGTTGCTGGGTTTTATTTTCCCCTTCATTAAATGAAAGGTAACTTTTTCCTTAAGGGAAATTTATTTTTATGTATACAAAAATGTTATGCCATTTTAACCAGTCGAACATCACAGAGTAGCTGCACAGCTCCATTCTATTGTGGCATCATGGGTTTAAAACCTTTGTGATAAAACTGTTTGTTTATTGAAAGAATTTGTCGTCATGCATGTATCAATAAATGTAATAACTCTTTCTATAGGTAATCTATAGATCCTCTGTTTCTTGTTGTTTCATTATAAGCAAACAAGAAGGACCACAATGAAGGCAAAGGAACATGAATCTGAAATGAGTAGAGAATGCTTTTTCACAGTACGAGCAACCACTCTATGGAATTTTTTACCTTATGGAGGCATGTGTACATAATGTACTTCTTTTTATCCAACAGTTTCTAAAAGAATTCATGCAGTATTTATAGGTACTTATTCTGAAATGTGATAAACAGTGTGCTTCAAGGCATCCTTAATATCCAGAACCACCAGTCTGCGAGAGTAACTGGTATCGTGGTTGTGTTTTGCTTTGCTTTGAGCCAAGAGCATTGGTCTCTGAGGGGGTGGACTACTGACATAAATTACTTGCAGACAATTTGCCAACAGGAAAGGATGCAGAGTTTTTCAGTTGTACTGAATTATTCACTCAGGCCTATGTGGGAAGATCTTACAGGAAAGGTGCTGTAGGGCTAGTGAAGAGTGTTGTGATGCTGGGGGCTCTGTGCCATGCTGTCTGCAGGGTTACGCTGTGTTCGGTGCAACAGCTAGTGCATGCCACCTCCCCCCAACAAGCATGTGGCTGTTTGTCTACAAGCGCAAGGCTGTAAGATATTATACTTAAAGTATATCCTTAATTAGGCTGAACTTGTACTTCAATGAGAACACTGCTGCTTGCTTTTGTTCCTAATTCACAAGGGATCTTCTTGCTCCCTTCTTTATTGCATTTACAGCACATGAACTCACATTCTCTTTTTTCAGACAGGGATGTATTTTGGAGATACACCATCTCTTTTGGTGATTAGTGGGAGAAAGTTTCTTTAATTTCTATGTCTTCTGACATGTTCTTTTGAGGGGGATGAAACAGGGACAGATGGCTGCTAGTTGAATAGGCTTGGGTTTTGGTTTGTTTTGTATTTGCTCTCTCGTGTGCTGAAAAGGACTGAAAGATGATACAGAAGTAAAAGAGCGGATGAGAAATAACTTTCCATTAATTTATTGCCTTATTTCATACTTTAACAAAGATAAAATTTGTTCTTTGTCCCACTCATCTCTAGTTGTAAATCTTAAATGAGTAAGATGAACTCCGTCTTCAGAAATGCTGTGGGTTCGTGTTAGGGGCAGATTAAGCAGTCAGGGTGGTAATCTAGCATACATATTTAGAAGAGCATTTCTCCAGAGATTTTGGCCCCCACTAACAGTGGATGCTGTGGGGATGACCAACCCGGCTTGAGCCTATGATCCTGGTCTGAGCTGGGGCATGAGCCCACTGCCTGCTCTCCTGCCAACACGGCTCGGCTCAGCTTATGCAGCTCAGTGTCCCCATCTGGTCTGCAGGGAGGGCCACCTCGTGTGCCCCTCTGTGGCACTGCCGTGGTAGATGGGGTCCTCCTTAGTGACACAGCAGCCACCTTGCTGGGGTGGCTTTCACCACCCAGGCTGGTGCCAGAGCTCAGCTGCTTGGGATTGGAGGTACATGTGAACTCGGGCTGTGTTCCAGGTCTGTGTTTCTTACCTCTGTTATGGATTTAGCTAATTAATTCTGTCGACATTTTTGGATTTATAGAAGCTGGAAGTGATTGCATGTGTGAGAGGGGAGTTTGGGACCACGTGGTTTACAAACAAAAGCAAAAAGAGGTGCTAGGTTAAGATAAAATATTTGTACTACTACTTGCATGCATACAGTAAAGAACTGTATAAAGACAGCAATGCCAAGCTATTGTGTTAACTTCTGGAAATTGTGCATATGAGAAAGGGACTAGGCTTCTCAAAGCAAACTGATCAATCATTAAAACCTTATCCCAAGGGGCTGGATTTGATTCAGCTCTTTGTACAGCAGTGTTTGCAACTGGAAGTAAAATTCAGACTCTTTTGGCAATGGCCAGGCAACAGCTGCCTCAAAGCAAATCCAGCGGATGAGGTTGATGTCAACAAACTTAAGGTTCTTCCTCTGAGCTAAATACTTGAGGCAGCCCAGGTCCTCATTCCTGGAGAGGAATGGGCACCTTTAGGGTGAATTCATTTGACCTGTTTTACATCTTATTTTAGGATGAGATGGGGTATGGCCCAGACTAGCTGCACAGGCTGATCTCCATTGATGAGAGAGAAAAAGAGGTGATCAGTTCTGAAACAGATGTCAGTGCATCCCATTTTGCGTGTGATTTACCACGCACTGTAAAAGTAAACTTTTATTTGAACAATTTTATTTTTTTTTAAATGAAGTAGAGTGTTGGCTTTGTTGCCTTAAAAATGGTCATTTGTATATTTGGAAGAAAAAAGACTCAGTGGCATTTTACAAAGCCAACAGCTTCTCAGTTTGACTCACAGAGCAATTTTACGTGGCCTCAGGAGTTCCTACACAGCCATAATTATACTTGGGAAGTATACGTGGGTTGTAGACAGTATGTCATGAATGCAGATAGGGCCATGTTAGCTTTTTTCAGAGTAAAATTGGGTTTGAGAGACTTCCATGAAATTTTATGGTTAAACCAATAGTGTCACCCGCCTTGGGTCTGGCACTGGTATCTAGTCACTCTTATGTGTTACTACTCCCAAATGGGTAAGCCTCTGCAAAGAGGCAGCTGTACTTTTTCTTGCCTTGCGTTCTCAGACTTTGGATCATAACAGGGCATGCCACGTGGCACTGAAAAGCCAGCGTAAATGTGAGGGAACAAGCATGATGTGGAGTTAATGAGACTTGAGTTGTCTTTACTGTAATTTGCAGCTGAATGCCTCTATACCCCATTCCCTCACAGCGCAGCGTCTGGGTGTTGTGGCCATCCTGCCCTTACCACTCTGCAGGGTATCCTGGCTCTCTGTGGGTTTGGAAGAGGAAAGCTCTATGTATACATGCCCAGCCTCTGTATGGGGTCTGTGGAAAGGAGCCATCCCTGAATATAGCCTATTAAAGTAAATGCCTTTGCAGGTTTGCAAAGAGAATTACAGAGAGTAACAACTATAGAGACTGTTTCAAGTGAAAAAACATTTGAAGCAATGCTAGCAGTTTATTTTTAGTGAGAATAAAGAATAAAATTATGTTCACCGATTTCTGATAAGTTAGAGAATGAAGAGACATACCTGCCTTGTTAACCAGCACTATACGATACATAAATTAGTATTTGCATGATTTTTGATAAGTCTTCTTTTGATCTCTCTGCTTTTGGGCTTTTTGGAACTGAAACCTCAGAAATGTTTTTGGCATATAAAAGCTTTCTCCACCAAATATAAAAATGACGTTAGCTTCCTCTATTCCAACCCATTTTAAGTTCTGATGTTTAAGACCTTCATTAGGTGACAGGGATTTTAGGTCAAGCACTGCCTGACTTTCATGATGATTTCCATCTGAAGGGTCTTGCATAGTGAAGTCTCTTCATGTTTTATGTAAAATTTTAGTTGGGCTCTTGACTCATAGAAATATAAATAAAAATGAAGGGCTTACTAGGAGTGCTGCAGTGGAAAAAATTATGGAACTGCTTTTTCAAATGAGCTGCGTGACATTTATCCATGAGAAATATCCATTAAGTGAGTGAATAAAGTTACTGCTCTAGTTTGACATAGTAGGCAATATTTCTGTGGGTACTGTACATGCAGATGATTTACCTCTACCTCTGTTCTAAGATCACCTTTAAAGTAATAAAACATAAATGGACAAAGTCTTCTCGTAATCCTGATTTCCCATAGGTCTTTGCTATGTTGCTCAAAAGGTAACATAACAGTGATGAAATGAATATTTTCACTTTGTGCACCCATAAGGGTAGGGGGAAAATCTGTTTGCAGTTATTGCTGGTACTGAGATAGTATTTCTAGTTTGCAGTTTGGCAGTGACCAGGGCTGTGGGATGCGTAGCTGAAGGCTCAGGGCCGGGGTCTGCCAGGCCACTGGGCTCCGTGATGAGCAGGGTTGTCTCCAGGAGCTGGAGGAGTAGGAGGAGAAAAAAGCCACGTGTAAGCAGTAAAGGAGGGAAAGAGGAGAAAATGGAACTGTTTAAAAACCTTGCCCCCAAAAAAACGAAGAGTGAAAAAGCCTTAGGAAACTGTGGCTGCAGATATGTATAGGTTTTTGTTTATTACAGCTTGTTCTGCATGTTCCTTGCACTAGCTGAAGGGTTTCTCCTCCGTTGTGTGTGCCTGTCGGCAGTTCGTCTGTGCAGTGTTACGTTGTGGTGGCAGCAAAGCCAGAAAGCCCATGGAAGATGAGAGTACCAAAAAGTGTGTGCTTGAGCTGTGTTCACGGAGGGGCTGGAAGGAGCAGTTGCACTCCTGAGGGCACAGGCCGTGGGTTTGCTGTGGGGGCAGCGGGGTGGCTGTGCCCGGGACCATGCCCTGGGCTGCAGGCAGGGCAGTGATGCTCAGGGCAGCGAGAGCTTTGGTGGGCTCGGACCCTGCCATCTTGTGGCACGCGGCTGCCCAGGTATGTGTCCAGTGGGATGAGCTCCAGGAGGAGTGTGGTGTATGCACATGTTAAACTCATTTGTGCTTTTCTATTAGAATTTCCATAAAGTTCTCAGTGGCTGCGAGCTGGGGGTAGTATTGTAATACTGATATTTATGTGGTGTCTACCTGGTGGCTCTGCTGGTGTATAAGCAAGCTTCTAGGAGTCTTACTTCATTCTGCATTTTACTGGAATTATTTTGTGGATGTAAATTCTTTCCATGGGATTCCTATTACAGGCTGAATTGAATATTGAATTACTCCTCAGACCCTCAAGGCAGTACATCAGCTTCACCCATTTGTGTTGTGCTGTGTGTGCTATGTACCAGCTTCAGATTCTGAATTCTCCCAGGGCTAGGATTTTGTTCCGTTCATTTCCATTTTTCTTTCTCAAAGTCAGAATTACTAAGAGTGAAAAATAATTTTAATCAAGTATTTTGATTTGTTCTCCCTTCCCTCATCCAGGTTTCACCAGATGTTTTAAGCATTTTCTGAGTATGTGTGCTTTCAAGGTTTTTCTGCAAATCCAGTTGTGTTTAACAGGCACTGAGTCCTTGTGAATCAATGTGTTTTTGTCTGCTTTATGCCTTACAGATCTGGCAGTCTTGAGTTCTAGGACAGGAGATTTTCACTGTTTTCTGTATGAAAGCAGATAAGATTGGTACAGTTATAATTTTCTCAGAAAGGAACAGTTTCAGACCTCTGTGGGAGGAAGACATTTAACTGACCACATTTTGTTGAATTAAGTAAGTTTAGTAAGTAATTAAATCTAAGAATGCATCTTAGGCTATATCAAAATTGATAGCTTTTGTGAGGAAAGCTGTGCTTGTGTTTTTTATTCACTTTTTTTTTTTTCTTAAAAAAAAAATTATAAGAGTGGCATAAAATTATGCAGAGTTTTATTTTCACCTTGACCATCCAAAGTAAATCTATTTGTTTCATTTTAGCTGTAACTATTTTCTTACTTTTATAACTTGCACTGCAGTATAAACTGTTTGTGCTGTTTTCTTACTTGATTTTTCCTCCACTGTTTCTTCTGTCATATATTTTAACACACCTGAAGGGTCATTTTTAACAATAAAAAGTGAGAAATTGTCAAAGGTAAGGCTGCTGATTGAGGCTCTTTGTGTGCTCTGTGCTTTCTGTCTGTAGTTATCAAGATGCAAAATGAGAGATGCTCAGCATGGGTGATGGGGACGAGTCTTTAACCAAAGAGAAGGTTAGCTGGTGACTCAGTGCTCCTTCCTTCTGTTTCCATTTGCTGATTTCTAGATTGAGAACCTGGTGTGGCTGGGTTAGCTTGATGCCTCATGGAAATTTTAGAAAGGAGACGACCACTTCATATCAGTCCATGATAAGAAACAGAGGGAGAAAGGAAAAGAGAAGACATGAAGAATTAAAGAATAAAGAAGCATGGATCAGAAAAGGGGGG
>VZRW01002581.1:205472-312196 GCA_013398125.1 Aegotheles bennettii
ACAAATACATAACTGTTCCTTGATGTTACTTTGCCATATAAACAATTACCCTAGGAGCCGTGTAAATGATTTATGATTATGAGAGAGAAGTGAGTAGGTTTCTGCTGCCCTCCCTCTCTCACTTTCTTTCTTTTTGCAAAACTGTCTGTAGAATCTGAGACCTGGTCCATGCCAGAAATGGCAAGAAAATGTTAAAGACATGAAAAGAAAGGATAATCTCACATGATTACACTTTTGTTATTTCTCAAGTGTTAATCACAAAATGAAAAATGGTATTGTGTGTAACTGTAGATTTGTGTAAGTGCATGATGACATTTTGAATTACCTTTCCTGAAACACAAACTGTGGATGTCTTAGACGTAGAAGACAATCACTGAATTGCAGAGATTTAAAAATGACAGTCCTGGGGCTTTGATGGATTCCATGTCTCCTGAAGTCTTGAAATTAAAGTCAATATTTTTCTGTATTTCCAACAGAAGTTAAAAGACTAAATGCAGACATTACTGCACAGTGTACCTGGGCTTATATAGGTGTTTGACAGGATGATCACAGGGTGTCTTCAGGATTTGAGTTGTGAGGCTTGTTTGGAGTCTCGCCGTGCTGCTGCAGTGTGTGTAGCAAATGATTCTTCACATACTTGGACTTGTACTGTTCTCATTTAACGTTATCCTGTATTTGGTTTCTTAACATTTTCTTTTTTTGATGCAGTTTTTCCACCCTCACTCTCTCTCCCCATTTAAGGTGTCTGTCCCAGATGGTTCTGTAGTCTTCCCATCCTGTCTGCAATAGCCTATCTTTCTCTAGCTATACTGCGGTAATCATAGAATCATAGAATCATAGAATCATAGAATCATTATGGTTGGAAGGGACCTCCAGGGTCATCAAGTCCAACCTTAACCCCATCATATTCCTAACCATTAGACCATCAGACCATGGCCTCAAGTGCCTCATCAACCCGTTTTCTGAACACCCCCAGGGACTGTGACTCCACCACCTCCCTGGGCAGCCCATTCCAGTGCCCAACCACCCTCTCAGTAAAGAACTTTTTCCTAATATCCAACCTAAACTTCCCCTGACGTAACTTGAGGCCATTTCCTCTCGTCCTGTCATTAGCAATTCGGGAGAAGAGACCAACACCAGCCTCACTACAACCTCCCTTTAGGTAGTTGTAGAGGGCAATAAGGTCTCCTCTCAGTCTCCTCTTCTCCAGGCTAGTATGTCCAACTAAAGGACATATTTTCAATCATGCCTTTTGAGGGTGTCCCCATCCTTCTGCAGTCTCCAGAACTGCTGCCCCATATCTTGAAATTCTGGTCTGTGTAGGGGAGCAGCATCCTGCACATCCAGGGCAGACAAGTTCCTATGCTTGTGTATCAGACTGGCACGTCTCTGCAGGCTGGATTTAACCCAGCACCCTGTTTGGGGGGGGTTAACCCTTTTCTCTGTCAAACCTTCCAGCAACCTGTTTTCTTGCTCATCCATACCCTGTTTTGTTTGTAGGTGGAGAGTAGGTTTTTTGTTATTTTTAATTAGGTTTCTTTTTTGGTTGTTGTTGTTTGTTTTGTTTGGGGATTTTTTTGAAGAATAAGGAGAGAATTCACTTTGAAGGTCTTTTTGCATTTTTTTTTTTTGATTCAGCTCTTCTTTAGTATGGACTTAAGAGGATGGGCGGCAGCTGATTCCATCATTGCAGCTTTGGCCCATCTTGTTCTCCTGTGGGACTGGCTGGTGACTGAGCTGCTACCCAGCAAAGTGGGGTTGTTAAAAATTCTGTATTAACATTTTCTTGGCCCTTTAACCTAAACTGATCTGGTTTGGCTCAGTTAAAAAATGGACATCTTGAGCCCTTTTCTTTCCAGAGTATTTTTCCTCTTTACCGTACTTGATGGCCAGCTGCTGGCATAGCTGTACTACAAAAAAATTCCTGAGACTTAATTAGTAGGAAAAGACAGCTTATATCTCTGACTGTATTAGGGGCTTCATGCTGTTGTGGCATGACTGCTTATTGTTGAACCTTTGGTGCAGAAGACAGTTTACCTTACAGATGTTTTGTTATTTTTTAAAAAAAGGGTTAAAGATGTAAGCCACCATATAAATGCTAAGTATGATTACAAAAAGCAAAAATGATGATGATATGAAGTTCTGTGAGGAAATCTGTGCAAGAATGCCTGTGGGCCTACATTTTTATCCCTTTGCTTTTACAGCAAGAGACTGAAAATGCTTATGCAATATTAATTCAGGATATACAGCAAATTGGCGTTTGGAAGCATTCAATTTTCTTCATAATTGTTCTCCATTCACTTGGCCGATTATCTGTAATTTCAGGGAATTAGAGATGCTCCTTTTAGAAGTTTCTAGTGAACTCTTTAGAATTGTCAAACAATAACAAACCTGCCACTTAGGCAGCAATTTTCCCTCTCTCTGTCCTCACACTAATGTTAGATCGCTATTTGGAAAGGCTAGACAAGCAAACTGCCATGTAGTAAATCAGCAGGAATTTTTTTCAGCCTCATGCTGCTGAGTGAATTTTGATCCAAGAATTTTTTGTTTGTTTTGTTCATGCAAAGACATTTATCCTCCAGCTGAAATCCAGGGAGGTTGTTTTTTCTTGGTAGCAATAGCTGCAAAAGCATATTTTGATAAGAGAAATTAATACTATATTTTTGTAGATTAAGCTTGTATTTATTTTAGTCATCTCCAGGTGAGTCCCACAGGGATGTAATTCAAAATGTGTGATGTCCAGGTCTTCCCTTTTCCTCTGCTGTAAAATGAAAAGGGAAACAAAATTGCTAAAACCCCTTGGGAATGTGGTCGGGAAGTGCCATTGGCTTTCTGTCCTCTCCGGCTGTGTCACAGTACTTCCTAAAGCACAAAGTGTGCACAAGGACAAGAGTTGCAAACCTTCGGTGATCAGAAACAGCTGTAGAGAGCGACTGTTTGTTGGGGATGTCTGTGGCAGTGTGGTTCAGTGACCAGGTACCTACTACCTATAGGATGTGCTGAGCAGCAGCATCTCTCTGTCTCTCGATCTCTGTTTCTCCCTATCTCCTGGTTTAGGAGATCGAGATGACCCAATGTCCCAATGCTGTCCCTGTGCCAAGCAGGAGTGAGGAGTGTGGACATCTGAATGAATGCAGGCTTAGGTAGTTTTGGCTCCCGCTCTTCTCAGTGTAGCTGCTTCCCAGCCCTGCCTGAGGTGCTGCTGATGAAGAGGAGCAGCAAAGCTCACGGAAGTGTATAGCTGCTTTTCTTTCTAACTATGTGGAAACAGCAAAAACGACTACAGTTCATCAGTGCTTTTAGTCCAGTATTCATATTTGGGGTGACTCAGTTGCTTCTGAGAAAGGTGTGAGCAACATTGCTTTACACAAATGGATTTGGTAATCTCAGAAAAAATGAATATTTCTGTTTGGTTTATTTTAATATGTCCTACATTAGAATTGTCATAATAATCACAGAAAAAGTACAATGATGCTTAGATTTCAAGAACCGATAAAACCTGGGGAAGGCGAGTGAGTGGTGCTTGATGCTGAGGGTGGAACAGGGAGCAGCCCAACCTGCCCTCCTGCCCAGCAGCAATGTGTTTTTTAAGATATGCATTCAAGAGTTGTTCCTCTACGAGTGGCCTTTCGTCCTGCTGGCTTTTGCATGATGAAGAAAAGAGCCCCTCTTAGAAATGCTCTGTTGTGGAGTGGAGGGGACACCCTCCGTTATTAAGATTCAGACTTGATTTCCCACATGTGCTTAGTCTTGGCTCCCTTTTTTAAATTTTTGAGGAGGGCTACATTTTGCATATAAGTTGCATGACCAATGGATAAGTTTTCTTTGCTCCTAAATTTGAACTTTGAGTCTAAGAGAAAGGCTGTTAAATGTCCTTTGGAAGTATTTCCAAATGCTTTAAAAATACATAAATCCAAATCTCATCTGAGACCCAAGAGTGAACTGTGTCACGAATTAATAACTTTTAAAATAGTTTTACAAATTCCAGAGAAGGAACACAAAATTATGAGTTTGTTCTCAGAAAGCTATTTAGTGTCAGAAACATTTAAGAAATATTTTTAGTGTTTATCTGAATGATGTGCAAGATAATGTTTCAGTTTCTGTACAGACAAGATCCCAATTAAAACTAATGTGTGTGTGTGTATGAATACAAATTTACTTTTGTTCTGGGATGACTTTAAAAAACATCCACATGAGTGTTTGTTGTTTTAAATAGCCGTTTTATTTGTAGGGATGAATAAGTATCTTAGATACGATTTAATGTGGTAGATTTTTTGACATTTCATATGAAATATTAAATACACTAGCTCTCATATAGTTGTTAAAATACTCTGCAGTCAGAGATTACATAAACATAGGTTACTAAACAACAATAAGCTATTTTTCTGCTCTCTTATTTTATGTGAAATTTAAGATAGCTACTTTTATTAAACAGTAAAATAGTTTTTAGTCAGAAGCACCATGAGTAATATAAAAATAGTGTAGTTTGGCAAAATATATGTGAACAATTTCTTAGACTTAACTTTCAGATTTTGAGCAAGCACTTCAAAAAAGCACCACAGAGGTGGTGTCCTGCAAGAAGCACATTGGCTGCTTGATGCACACTGCAGAGAGGATGATCTGTGAGAGCCTGTGGACATTCTGCTTGCAGTCATTTGTACATCTTTCCCATGTTTATTCAGTGAATATCCAGGTGCTGAGCACAAACCTCATAGGGATGCATGGATTGAAAAATCAATACATTAGGGAGGTCTTACTACCAGAAAGCTTTCTAAATTTTAGTGTAAAATAAAAATGATGATACTAAGACTTGTTCCCTAAAATCTGTTGCTCTCAGGTGGGTTAGAGAAATAACTCCATCAGTACAGGAGATGGCTCTGTTCTACTGTGGCTTTCTTTCAGTGGTTATGCAAGATTGCTTTCACAGAGCCTTTGTGGAGAACTTGTTAAAAATATTAAAGTGAATTTTATTTTTGGTTGTAGCAGCAGCATCTTACAGACACACAGCTACGCGGTGGGTAGGGGAAGCTCGTGGATGCTGGGGGTTGGTTGCCATAATGCTCTTACAGCTGTCCTTTACATCCTGACTGTGGCATCAAAGTGCAGTTTGGGCACTCGTTCAGAAAGGTAGCTCCTCCTTTGCATCTCCATGTTGACAGTTGAATGGATAGCAACCCTTCCATGTTCCTGCTTTACTCCTGGATATATTTTCTTATTTACTGAGGTTGTTAGTCTTGATGCTGCAGGGACTGTGTCGGGGTCCATGGCACTTAGGGAAGTGAGTATTCTGTCCATCAGCCCACATGCAGGCAGCCCTGGCCACAGCCTCACATGGAGTAGAGGAACTGTAGTTCCTTTGATTCACTGGTTTCTCTTTTGTCTGTCCTCTGCAGAGGTTCTTCCAGCTCTTTATCTTTCTGCAGGGAGGCCTTGGGGAGAGCAAGGTGTGTGTAATAGTAGCAGGAGGCACTTCACAGTGTTCAGGTGCAGAAAGAGGCACAGTTGCCAGATCAGTTGCAACAGCATTTTTCTTCTGCTCTGTGGAAAATTCAATCTCTTGGAATGGCTTTGCAGACTTCTCTTGCCCAGCAGACAACTTGCAGGGCTTTTACTGGATATCCTGTCCTGGGCTATTGATTCTCCCTCGAATCTGTTGGGATACCTCTTGTTCAAGCAACAGCCTCCAATTACTCATACTAAATGGAAGAGGACCAAGTAATACACACTGTCCTCTCCTTTTCTTATTTTAGTGTATCAATACATTTTGGGCTGCGGAACAATAAATACCTTATTAATCTTCTTTGAAGAATGAAACAGAATGAAAACTCCTTACCAGTATATATAAAATGAGTAATAGTAATTGTATTTAAAAAAATTTGTCAGATAAAATGTGCTCACCTCATGTTCCATTTCTGTGTGCAGAGAGTTCAAATTGTTGCAGCACATTCTAGGATGAGACAAGGAGGGAGGCTTGTGGTGTGGAGACAGCTTGGAAAGTTAGCTGCTGGGAACCTTACAAATTCTGGCACAAAGTCTATACCGTAGTATTTCAGTAAATATCTTCTGTTAGTTCTGGCTAAAGCTGTTTCTCCACTAAGAAAGATGATCTTCATCTCTGGGCTAGAACCAATCACAAATTATAATGAAAATTGGCAACTGAAAGTATGAAAAGTCATTGATCCAAAAATTCATGAACTGTCTTTCATGTAGTGAGATTTCTTTTTGAACTTCAGTTGAGGTTCTTTCTATTTGCTTATTCTTGGTTTTGAACTTTTAGCAATAATTTTTGACTCTCTTCAGCCTTGGCAATGTGATATAAAAAAAGAGGTGAGAGGTGTGTAATTAAACATGCAGTGTAACTGTGTTTCCAGAGTTGTAAAAGGGAGGAGAGGAAGGGGTGGGGGGTGGGGAGAAATGAACCGGAAAAGAAGAAAAAGATAGATGTTGCCAAAGTTTCTCCAAGGTGTAGATAATTTTCTATATTTCCAGAAAAGTACAATTCAGACTCCCTGTTGTTGTAAGAGATGTTGTAAAGTACATGTAAAGGTAGACGGGGATGCTGAACTTTGTGCATGCTTTAAGCAGCACTTAGGTCTCCTACTACTCATTAGGAATGTTTGTTTGTTTTAAAAAAGGGAATATAGTTTACTATTACAATATGTTTCTAGTAAAGAAGAATCAGAGAGGTCTGTTGATCTGTCACCCCTTGGAGAGCAGCAGGTGTTCTTTTTTATTGTCCCACTGTGGGCATTACTCAAACAATTTAAGTAACAACTTCCAATGTAGTCTGAATTGCCTTACTCCCTGTTTGGCTACTGGGAACACTGGAGTTTTCTGCAGAAAGTGATCTTTGACCTTGAGAGTTAATGAGAATATTTCAGCATGTTGTGCTGATAGCTGGAGCTTCCTATTCCTCACTCACGTAATTGGAAAGAGCTTGTTTGGATGCCGTTAGGTTTGTGTAGTCCCCAAACTTTGCAGCATTCCAGACCATTCTCTGACCTACCCCTGAGGAAAGGTCAGGTGTGGCATCACATCATTTTGCAGAGGGCCACACTATCTGCCCTCGTATGTCATGGACATGGCAGCTCTGCTGCCTTGCATCCCCCGTGGACGAGGAGGGTTGGTGGCATTTCATCTCATTACTTAAACATGCAAAGACTTGATTTGTCTTTGGGGATTCAGCTTGATACTTGTAGCTGAATGACAGAAAATAATATTCTTGAGATCTTTATGCTCTGTGCTTTGCCTTTGAGCTGTATTAGTTCCTGTGTGCAGAACAGCCTTCTGCTAAAAATTGTCTATTTGAGCACACAGGGTGGCATGACATGGCCTTTTCTTAGTACTCCTTGAGATCTTTTACTCTTCTTTGTCATCAACAGCAGATATGAGCTCAGTGAAACATTAATTCACAGAAATTTGATAACGCTTCAAATGAGAGCATGTTTCATGAACGTACCAACATGTTTCTAATAACCCTAGTAAATGTTTCTGATAATCCTAGTAAGAAGCTGTTAGTAATTTTTAATAGTTTTTTGGGACTATGTTCACTCTATCTTATTATAGATGTTATTGTAATTTTTTTTTGCTGTGTCAGAATCTCCATAGTGTGCAGTAGCTGTTCCTTCCCACACATTGTTTTTTCTTCAAATTTTGTGCATATTGTTATGGAAATGCATGCACGGATAATTTCTGACCAAAAAAACCCAACAAACCCTTTAAATGGTTGTAACCAAGTCTTCTTGGTTGTCAAACTATTATGCTTCAGTTAAAAATCTGTCTAAATAGTTTCTGTAATGAAGCTATGTGGATTTGAGGTAATGCAGGTTCAGATCCACCTCTAGGTGCTAATATCCCCAAATCATTGCCTTCTCCAGCCTGACAGTTACCTGTGAGCTGGATGTAAGCCATCATTTTTATATCTCAGAAAACCCCCAGCTGTGTTTTTGATGATTTCTGTACTATGCAATGGAGTGAGGCTGGAACTGGCCATGCTTGCCCCAGCCTGCTGGGAATAGAGGCCAGGTGTCCAGTCTCTGCTCCACAATGAGGAGGTTCTGCTCCACAGAAACGTGGAGGTGCTCCAGATTAGCAGCCAAACATTTTCAAGTATGGGGTATTCATCTGATGAGTGGAAAAGAAATACCTCTTCCCTCACTGTTCCAAACAAAAATGGGATAAACAACCATAATATATAACTTGTTCACATAGTTAAGATACCAGTAGCATCCCACTGCTGCCCATTATTTACCATACCCTGTCTAAACACTGGACTATTCAGTGATGGTTCTATTGTGATGTCTTTACTAATCCAGAGGTTTGGTCGTTTTTTTCCCCTTCTAAACTCCAGTAGAAATGCCATAGGTTTTCTTGTTGCTGTTTGCCCAGGAAATGGCTGGTGGGTAGGGTTTCCTTCAATGGGCAGGAGCCACGGAGGCAATGCTGACGGACAGCACAGGGGCTTCGCCGCCCTCTGAGGTGTTGCACATCATTACCTTTTTAAAAAGTCAATTAGTGCCGTAATTCATGAACTAGTGGATGCAGCATTAGGTTATGATGGAGAGCAGTGAAGGAGAGATTCCTGTACCAGCTCTGTAAGGACTTGTGTAACAAGTCCCTTGCTAATTACATGCATACCTGCTGAATTACACTTAAGCATGTTTAACTCTCTGGTTTCTGGATAGGATCCACAGAGGAATTCCCACTTCACATATGAGGTGATGTAGTGATGCATGAGGGTGTGTCAGCAATGGATGTTGATAGAAAGTTGATTCTAGTATGACTCAGAAACAAATGAAGACCGACAAGTAGTTCTGAACCCCTAATATCTGATACTGCAGAGTTATGACACTTCTACCCACCCCTTTTCCTCATCTAAAGGCACGGTGATGGCCTGGGGACTAGAAGGGGGTCGTGACATTGGCAACCACAGCAGGTTTTCATCAGTGGAAACTCACTGATGAAAGAACCATAACGTAGATTATACACATTATATCATTGCTGGTTCTTCCCAATGGAGCTCTTCAAGTTACAGTCTAAATCCTATTGTTGCATCTATACGTCTTCCCTTCTGTTCAGAAAAAAGTTGCAAGCATCTTTCTATAAGTAATCCTTTCTGAGCCAACCCAAAGTATTTAGATCATAAATAATTTACAGTTTTCATAGAATTGCATTATGTTCACTAACAGAAGCAATTTTACCATTCAGTTTTAGGGCATTTTTTGAAGTTGTGGTAAGAAAAATGTCTGCTAACTTCCTTCCTATGTCTCAAAAGGGTGAAGCATTATCAACTCAAAGCAGCTAGGAATTTACTCCCGTGACTGCAAACTCTTGCCTGCACTGCAAAATGACTTGTGAATGCAGATATAAAATACAATGTATTCGTTGTAAATATAACTAAATATCAATCAGAGTTTTATTAACAAGGTGGCATGATCTTTGCTGTAAGCAGAAGACTTCGGCAGTAGTAAAGATGCTTCCACTCTTCACGAGTGTTTGAAGAAGTAATAAGCAGGATGCTATTTTCCAAAAAAAATGTAACATCTGGGGGACTAGGAGTGCATTTTTCCCGTTTGTAGCAGTAGCGTGAAAATAGGTAAAGAGCATGTTGTAAGGAAATCCATGAAGAATGTACCCAAAATCTGATACTGCAGCTCATTAAAACATACTGAAACATAATTTTTTGACAGAGACGAGTAGAACATTTGTAAGATCTGACATTTTTGTCTTGTCTTTTGGCACAGAAAGATATTTGCATTTTAGAAAAAAGCCCAGAGAAAGGAGACAGAGAGGGTGTGGGTAATTAAATTTTAATTTTGGTTTTAAAAATCTTTCTCTAATTAGCTTTAAAAGTCAGTGTCTAAGTAAATTGAGTTTCAAGGTGCAATCATCTTTTTCCTCCTGGATCTAAGTATTCAAAAGTAAGAAGAAAGAATATTAGAGAAATAGAAGGAAGATTGTTATTTTAAAGGCCTTTCAAGATCAGGATTTAACATTACCTCATTATTAAAATATAACTGTGTCAGGTTGATGTTTTCCTATTTTTGAATTTCAAAGTCATTGAGCAGTCCTGGGAAAATGGAAAACTTACATTCTATTAAAAGAAATTGAAAATGATACTAAGAAGGTGAGGATTTTTCGTCTTTCTTTGCTCTGTAATAAGACTTTTTTTGGTGGCTTGATTGCATTCTTTTCACTGCCATCCATTCTTCCAGAGATGTTCTGACTTTTCTATGAGGTGTTTTTTTTCAATTGTAGGCATGCTAATATCATGTCTTGTGTTTCTTAAAGGCACACTAACATGCAGTGGGCTTTTGTTTGTGCATTTATACAGACAAGCGTATCTTCTCTTAAATTTATGTGGTGGTTAGGGATAAAAGCACACCTGTCAGATTTTGCAGGCCTAGCGTGAGTCCCACAACCTACCTCGTTCATCTGCCATCTGCTGTGCATTTTTAGTGCCATGGTACGGCCTCTGCCCCGCTCCTGGTGTGGCTACCTGCCAGATCTCCAACTGCATGGGGCAGTGGTATAAAGAAAACAGAGTATTTGTGATTTGTCGTGATTTTTATGTGCAAATGCTTATAAATGTGCCATTTTAAAGCTAAAGAAATAAGAAAGCAGAGAACAATATTTGATAACATTGAAAATATGTCTTTGAGGAAGTACAGAAGCTGTTGTTTGAAGATGAAGAGCTAGCAGAATAACTGGAAACAGTTGGGTTTTACTTGAAGTAGTTATAAATATCTGGAGTTGTGTGAAGTTAGCAATTATTTTTTTTCTCTGTAAGAGGAATAGCAGTCTTGTTATTTAACTGAGAGTTCTGAATGTAGAGAAATTAATTTTAGAAGTCGATGTTTTAAGCTCAAAGATAATTTCAAGTATGGAAATGCTAATCACCTAGCCTATGTCCTCTTCAGCTTTCTTGTAATTCTGAAAGGAAGAGCCATGAATAATAGATAGTTGGCATTTGTAGGTGAATGATGCACAATTGATGTAATATTTGCAAATGTTAAAGCATTTGATAGAAATTTTAGTGTCTTGGAAATTCCAAGTCAATGTGAGCATAAACACTTTAGTATGGTTTGAAAATCAGTGTAAAGATCTTAAAAGTTGGAGGTATTCTTAGTCTAGAGATTGTTGTCCAGTAGGGTAGGAGGAGGATTCCTGTTAGTTTTGGTTTTATTTAATATCTTTAAATCTGGAGAAGCAGTACTGTAAATCCTATGTTAATTAAATTTCCATATGTTGATAAACTAGTAAAGGAGAAGAATATGAAGACAGACAGATAACCCAGTAGAGATGCAGTGCACATACTGGAAAAGTGCAATTTAATTCAGTCTGAATAAATAGAAGCTTATGTATAAGAATATTAATCTAAACTGAACATATACTTCAGTCAACAAGACAAAGGTGCTGACGAGAGGCTGTAGAAAAAGTTTCAGAATTTCTGTGGATGTTCTGGATTGATTCCGTGATAATAAAATACCCAAATATGATTATTGTTGACTATGTAGTAATGTCAAAGTTAAAAAAAGACAGGGGGGATACTCCTTGTAAGCAGCCCTAAAGGCATTTCACAAGAGAAATACACGATTCTGTGTGTATTCTGAACAAGTTAAGACCAGAGTAATATTTACAAAAATGAACAGCAATTGAGAATTAAGAGAGGCAGAGGTGAAGTTATGTGCTGCATAGCATCGTTTACAGGAGAAATGCTGTAACTGTCTGTGACACGTGAAAGAAAAAGAGTTTTACAAGTGGAGAGGAGATAACTAGAAACAGAAGGATAAACTTGGGGAAATTAATATAAATGTAGAAAAAAAAAATTCTGAAGATTTTGACCAAATAAAAAGAGTATTCACTTGGGGAAATGCTGCAAATTTTTTGAAGTAAAAAATCATTACTTAAAAGTAGAGAGAAAAATACTGCTCTGGACCATGAAGAGAGAGTTGGTTTTGTATGTGTATCTTCTTCCTCTGCTTTCATATCCAAACGTTTGTTCCTGAAAAAATCTGCAACTGGGGGTAGATTTGCAGTGCTACTGTTTCACATTCCTCCCAGCAGCCATCTCAGTATGGCACGCCTGAGTTTGCTGCTGCAGGACAGATGATGCAGTTGTCTAGGGTGTAGTTTTTCACCTCTTGGCACGGCTTATGTTTTTAATATTTTTTTCTTTTCTAATTCAAGTTGCCGACATTTGATTTGCACTGTTTTGTTAATATTGTAGAGAAGTGCTGGCTTACGTTAGCTGCTGCTAGGGTTTAATGTAGTTTGTAGATAAGTTCACAGTCAGCTGGATTTTGTCTCCAACTGTTTTTCTTCTATCTGAAGAGAAAAAGCTTTGAAAACCTGTGTGGTAGTGCTGTTTGCAACAGCCTCAGTGGTCTTTGGAAGTTACCATTGTCTTCTCTCTAGAGGTTTGCAAGAATGAAAGTTGAAACAATTTGGGGATCCAAGCTTTTGAAGGTCATAAGGGATGTTTGGCTCTCACTGTGTCCAGCTGAGTGGAACAAGGAGCTGAACTGAACCTATTGAAATTGGAACCAGAGTTCGGTGAGCTATGCTGGAGTGTGAAACTCTAAGCTAATCTAAATATTTTTTAAAAGCTATTTCAGTTAAATATAGACAAAGTTTTAAGTTGTAGTTTCAAGTACTTTCAGCTCAGAAAGAAGCCGCCCTGCTTTCCTGAGCCCCAGGGTGACCCTGATTCATCCTTCCTCTTGAACTCCAGAGGAGCGTTTGAGCGGTACGATGAGCTGGGTGGGCGACGTAAGCAGTAAAACTGTTGAGTCTCTATCTCTCATCCCCAGACCGTTTTATTTTGGTGCTGAGGTAGGCTCTCTGTACATATTGTGTGTACAACACACCTCAACATATATACATGTCTACAGGCTCACTTTCAGAAACTCCAAGCAGCTTCCTTGTTGAAAGCTACTCTTTCTCACAGAGTTTTTGGTTTTACTAAATCATAGTTTTCTCACAGACGACTCTTGAGTGTAAAGGGCAGAGGGAGGTCTTGTTCAGGTCTGCTCATCAGTCATGGGCCTGATAGTCTGTATGAGGTGGCCAGCAGTGACCATAAAATCGTTATGCCTTAAATTCACTGCACACCAGACTGTGCAAGCTGCCAGTGGCACTGAAGAGATGAAACATCATTGAAATCTTCAGAGTGAAATTGTCTTGGCTGTGCTATATAAATATATGTGTGTATTTTTCTAGTTGTGCCCTCCAAGCTGACATCTGAGAGGAAATTGGTATGGGAAGGTATATATTAGCTCTGCTCTGAGAACACCACCCTTTGTGCTGAATGCCTGCATGCAGGACGACGTATTCAGCTTTATGGATGAAATTTGCCAGATCCTCAAATGCTTTTGCTCGTGAGCATATTTGAAAATCAGAGAAGGTGATGACCCTTTTAAAATAAAAATGGAATTGCTGGCAGGAAGGAAAGGTACAACTCTGTGTTCTTAACATTTAAAGATGGTTATAAAATGTATATTGGCTGTTTTTATAATTTATAATGAAACTGCTGTTGCTTTTAATAAAATGAGACTTCCAGTCAGAATTTCATGATTATCAATGTGAGCATTTTGTTATCCGGCTTAGATTTATCCTACAAATAACCATTTTCTAGAAGAACTGTGACTATATACATAACTTAATGGGATTCTCTGTCACACATAATTCTTTCTGAAGTTGTAGTGTTGGACTCATTGCTGAATACTTCAAGTCCTTGAATGTGGCTCAAGAAATGAGTTTAGTGGTAACTTTCATGATTTTAATTTAATTTTTCCTTAATTCTTAGACTTTTAAAACTTCCTGTAATTCCTTATTAGATTTACCATTCCAAGTACTTATTTAAAAGGCACCTTAGCTGCAGAAGCAAATCAATATTTACAGTGCATTAGTGCCACAGAGAATTTGAAGCCTTGTGATTAGAGTTCATTCCTGTTTTATCCACTCTTCAAAGAAACCACAGACTTCAAACGGTATCAGCCATCATCCTGGAATCAGTGACATTGCATCGGTCCCATGCGTACTTCATCTTGTGGTTTAATTATTAAGTTTCTTTCCTTTGATTTTCCTTTTAATATTTCAAAGTATATTCTCTTCAAATCTATAAATTCAGGTAAACCAGAAGATTGTAACCAACAATATATTGGTACAAAAATCTGTTCAAAATACTATTTTTTGTTGTTGTTTTAATGGAGAGTGTCAATACCAAGTTAGAATGGTCTCTCAGAATAGAATTGGAGACAGGAATGCAGGAGATTATATTTACACTTTGTGGTCAGTATAGTGTGAATAAGATTTAATTCTTGAAGTAAAACCTGGAACCATATTGACCATTGCCAAGCAGCATACACTAGAGCTAGCTTCACATGTTTGTCCCATTCCAGCAATAAAAAAACCCCAAACATATGTTTAAATTTCTAGCTTAACTAGGAAATGCATAGATCCAACACACAAATGGCTGTCTTTTATAATTCACTTTATTGTGAAGTTTGGTTAATAATACAAATTACTTTTCCTTATGTATGGAACCATTTTCATAAGGAGAGACTAGAATTGATCATGTATCTTTTTATTGACAGAACTCCTTTTCTTTAAAAAAAAAATAATTAGGAGAAGCATTCAGTAAATGTCTGAATATATCTCAATATCTAACCTTACTAAAATGAAATGGGTAATATTAAAGGTGATTCATCAAATAGATTTTGCAGAGACTTCTCATGTTAATGTTTTCTCTGGAGCATATTAATATTTGGGAATTCCATTGCATAATTAGCTACCTGTATTGTGAACAATCTCTGCTACTTACCATGGTGCAGACTGTTCAGGCTTTCACTACAAAGCAAAAGGCAAGGCAGTGATAATGGCTTACTTCTTTCCAGAAGTGCTGACTTGAGTTCTAGTTTTTTCCTGTCTGTCTGTTGGCAATTTGTCTTCTCTACTTACAGAAGTTCAACCAACTGAACTTTTGTTTTGTCAAGCAATTTGAAGAAAAAGTGTAAAAATACAAGAACATTTTGCTATCACCGTGCTTATATATAGATGTATGAGCATAAGGAGCAAGTGAACTCATGTTTGAAAATTGTAATTCTCTGTTGTGGGGTGGGTAGCTAAGGCAAACAGGATAATATGCATGGGCTGCTTCTTGGAACAAAGATAGATTGGTATTTTTCTTAAGTGGTGCTACATACTACAGAGCTCTTGCTCAGGCTAATCTAATAAAAGAAGAGTGTATATTCAGGGCTACGCCAGCAGCACAGGCGCTGCTGTTAATGGGTCACTTCATTACATGCTGTGGGGCTGTGGCTGGGACTGCAGCTGTGCCACCTTTGTTACAGAGATCTCTTGTGATTTGATAGGGTATTTTTATTATGTTTGCCATCTAGGGGGAAATGAGAGGCTTTACTTCAGCAGCTTCGTGAAACTTGAAGTAGTTGAAGACAAGGCAATCAAAGAAAAACCCTTTATTATGAGAATATACTGAGTAATCAAAATCAAAGTAGACTCTGACTGTAAATGCTTTTCTTCATAATTAAAGTGATCTTTCCTGAAATATTCTTTTAATTAATTCTAATTCTGTTATACACATATATATGTGTGTGTATAAATATTGTGTATACATATGTATAAAAGGAAACATTTTATTTGCTGGAAATTACCTCTTGTGAATATCTTTGTTATGAAAAGAAAGAAGAATTTTCAGAGGAAAGAGAAATACTACAACAATTGTGGGGGAAAAACATGAATTAATTATTTGTTGTTCGTGTTTACCAGCATGAACATAAACCAGAGTGACTGTTTTGTTGGTGTTTGGTCGTGTAACACTTGTGCATATCTCAGCAGTACAGAGTCACAGAATCACCTGAGTTGGAAGAGACCTTAAAGGTCATCTAGTCCAGCTCCCCTGTCATAGGGAGTACGAATTCTAGTTGATTAGAAAAATTACTTCTCACATGTTTTCTTTGTGTAGCATGACTTACTGTATTTCCAAGTGTCTTTGCAGTGCCATGCAAAATAAGATTTTTTAAATTTTAGTATTATTATATGGAACATTAACATAAATATATTGTAAAGTTTAAGACCAGTCATTTAAAAATTCCTGTCACTGTGTTTTCCTGCTACTACTGAGACATACACATTCAGCTTCCTCAGGAACTGTTTCATCGGTGCATTAAAACACGGTCCTGGTTTTCATTCTCAGCTGTTGCCCAGCATGCCTTTCCCACTGACTCTTGCTGTTTATGTGCCATAGCTTTCACCTTTTCCTTTTCCACTTTGCATTCAAGGTTCCCAGTCCAGCAGTAAAGATAAATACAACTGATAAATCACATCCCCTTCGTTCTGATGCTGAGTGGGAGAGTGCTAAGAGGTCACAAATACAGGCAATGAAACTTCTGTTTGGGCAAGGGGACGATAGATGTATGGATATTTGTTGTAGGATAATAAATGAAATTGGAAAAAATTAAGCTGTATTTCAAGAGAAACTAACTTTAATGTGCCATCAAAGTTTCCAGAATGGATTTGACCTCTACCTATATTTAAAAAAAACCTGTCTCTTTCCAATCAGTCTACCTGCCTGCTGCATCATTTATTACTAATGAAATATTTTTCTCCTGTCAGTTATGCTTGCCGGAAGGCTAAAGGAATCAGGGTAAATCAGCACAAATCTTGTTTCAGCTGTCAGGAAGAGGCAAAGGAAGAATGCAGAATAGAAAAGTCTCTTCCATAAGTTGTGCGAAAGAAACAGAGAGTGTATTTTGGAAGGTGTGGGGGTTCTCTTTTGCTGCAGAGGCTGTTGTGCAGCTTCTTGCAAGTATGTTGTGCTGACAGGGCCCAGGCTGTAGCTGTGGCAGTGGGGTGGGGGACGTGTCATCCTAGTCCACCTCTTTGTCACCAGGCTGTTAAATTTAGGCCTTCAGCTACTTGCTCTTTAAAATACCTGTAGGTCATTTTAGCCTCTCAGTTGTTCAAGCTTATGCTGTTTTTTTATTTTACACAATACTGACAGATAGTAGCAATGCTATGTTTGTACTTGTAAAGCAAATGAGCTGTGCTGAGTTCAGAGTTTGCTTTCGCCCTCATTTTCTCCTCGTGTGGCCAAGCAGCAAGGCTGTGGTTTTGAGGAAACAGACCTTGTCCTTGATGAGCTATGCTAAGGTCAATAACTCCTTACTCTGTGAAACCACATTTGGTCAAAACCACCCATCCAGAGCTTGAAAAAATATTTTTCCTACGTGAAAAACATTTTAAATCTAGTCAGTGTTTATTTACTGTCTGTTTTATTCTTCAGATATGCCTCTTCATGTCCGACGTAGTAGTGACCCTGCACTGATTGGCCTCTCAACCTCTGTAAGTGACACAAATTTTTCTTCAGAAGAGCCTTCACGGAAAAACCCTACAAGGTGGTCCACAACAGCAGGCTTTCTCAAGCAGAACACTCCTGGCGTACCCAGTGCTCATGAAAGAAAGGTATATTTCTTTCCCACTCTTTATCCGATAAATGTCGAATGTGCATGAATCAGGAATTGTTGCTTTGTCCTTCTCTCACCTGCTCCTGGTTCAAACTTGTGCTTTCTGGCCTCATCCACGAGACCCCATCATCAGCAGAGGAGTGCTTGGGTTGCACATGTATCCTGCCCTTCGGAGACTCTCGGTGATGCCCACAGCAGGGGCTCTGAAAGCCTGATTTTTGCCATTAAGTGCAGTTGAAGCTGTGATTACTCATTACTCTGCAAAGCAGGGCCTAAATGCTGTCACGTGTTTTCTTTGAATGCAAATAGGCCACGTCTATAATGATTTTTACTGCTGTCCATAGAAGTCCTAATGTCAATGAATAATCTGCATGCCCACAGCTGCTCGGCTCTGCCTTTCTGGCACAGCATTACTAATTTTTACTTTCTGAGGCACTAGTCAAGTAATAGAAAACACAAATTGCAAATGCTGTCTCTCCTTGATAACATTATAAAACTAAAACAGTGAAATGTAGAGTGAGTATTTTTTCCTTCATTTTTTTTTTTCAATCTTATTTCAGTATCTCTACACGAATTGCATTATTAGCTAGAGAAGTCAGCAAGAAGCTCTCAGTACATTATTGAATAAAATTGGAAGAAATAGTCCCTTTTGTACAGCCCCAAAATTGCTCATAATTGTGATGGTAACTTGGAGACAAACTCAAAAGGAAAAACATGTATATTTTCCAATAGAAATTAGTAACTTTTAAAGCAAATTATACTTTCAGTTAATATTCTGATTGCAGAGCACAAAATCCTGTTGGAAAATATGCAGCTTATTATAACTTCTTTTTTTCTTTGTTATTATTAATTCTGCGGAGTATAAACACAAACTAAGACTCTGCAGTCAGGACTCCCACCCCCCAAATAAAAAAGTCTTCATATGCTGCTAATGAACTGAACTATCTTCAGTGGGTTTTTGGTTATTTCAAAAACATCAGTAAAGTACAGTGTTTGTAGGGATTGAGGTCCATGTTCTTACAGACGTGTCAGATTACCATGGTATCGTTAGGCCTCTGCTTGATTGGGATTTCAGGTGTACTTTCTGTCACTTGTACTGGCGTGGCACAGAAGCGCATGTTGTTTTGAAAAATATCTTTCATGGTATTCTGATTTGAAGAAGGAAAATAATAATCCAGTCCATTTGAAGTGTTAACATTTTCAGTTAGTTTTTCTGAAATCATGAGACTACACTTTATTACTCCACAAGCATAGATATGGAGGACCACACATAGCATAATCAGATTTCTTTGAGTGTCTTAAGTTAGGAGAGATTGGAGAGAATTGAGCAACAGCTAATCTTTCATAGTGGTCTTCTTGCATCATTAGTTGTTCAACACGTACTTTTGATTTTTGTGAAAATATTTCATGTCTACTGGTGAGCCTGGTGAGCAAACTGGAAAGGAATGTGTGTGATCTCATATAGGGATGGGAAGCAAGACACAAGAGAACATTAAATCAAGAAGGTTAGAAAGAACTAATGTAGGTTAGTTTGTACCATAGATAATGATAATTTCTTTTACCTTTTTTGCACACTCTATACATCAGTCCTTTGAACAGAGCAGATCACTGAGTGCACAATTTTAAATAGATAAGATGCAGTAAATAACCAGAATTAAGTAATAATTACTTGTGCAACATATGTTACGAATTATTCCTGAGCTGTCTTGTGCTAGACTGTTTTTTTCTCTTTTCAGCATGTGAATTTCTTCATGTGAGTCAAGGTTGTATAGTGAATCCTCTTTCTCTTAGGAATGAATATTAAACATTCTTCTTTCCTTTCCCAGTATTAGAAATAATTTCATTTGTAGTATTATTCTGAAAGGTGCATTTTTCAAGTCTCTGTCACCTATCACTTACCAAAGTACTAACACTGAAATTTTATAAATGTATTTTGGTTATTTGAACTACAGCAAGTCCTCACTACTTTTCTTATGTTAGGTTGTTTTCTTCAGCTACTCAGATAACAAAAAGAGATGGCTGTGCTTTGTTCCAGACTGTTTTGTTGATTATAGATGACACAGACATTTCAGGCAAAGCAATGAGAACAATCTTAATTTTCTGCTCAGTGCATTGGGCTTGAGCACCCATATATCTTTTGTGGGTGGTTGGCACTACGTAATGTTTTCACTGCAGTTCTCTCTCTTGACAGCACAAGAACATATGTTCTTGGGCTGAGATTTGCAGCACAGTTGCAGATTAGCAACTTTGCCCTAGCAGTATCTTGCAGAAACAAGAAAAGGGTTTCTGGGAGAGCTGCCAAAAGTTTCATCCACCTACTGACTCTAAGAAGTGACATTACTTTCAGCCCATCACCTCTAAAGAGAAATAATTGACAGGTAGAAATCCTGTCCAATTTTTGGAGGAATTAGCAGAGGGAGGCTGCATGTATCTGGCATAAGGGATTTATTTTTCAGGGGCAAATGAGAGAAGACTCCTTATTGGTGTTTGTTTCATTTTGGGTAAGAAGAATTTGGAATGGCAGGAAATGGGCAGATGCTCAAGTTGAAATGAAATGAAGGGGTGGGAGTGCTACCATGCACCGAAGGCTGTGAGGAGGCAGGACATATGCCAGTAGTTCTGGGCAAACAGAAAGGGAAAAGGGCACTGGGTAAGAGGAAAAATGTGGGGTGTTTGAAGGATCCTGTTGAAGAAACTGTAGTGCTTCCTATAGTTATTAGGGTAGGTGAAGGAGGACATTAGGGTCTCACTTGTTCTTAGTAAAAGAAGACAATGACCAGAGGGGGACAGAGTTTGGTTTGGAGGGGCCTGAGTAGGTCCTGCGAAGATTTGAATGTATTGAACTTGAGATGCATTTCTACTACAGTAAGTAGGATGTTTTGGTATGAAAACCTTGCACTAAATTGGACGTACTCTCTCATCCATATTTCATATCATCTCATTGTAAAGAAACATTGTATTTTTATTGTCAGGATATCACAATACACTCTGTGTTTCCTTCGAATTTGAATTTCAATAATTTCTGGCTTCTGTGTTGTTCACCTGTAAGAGCAACTTAAAACCAGACGTTCTGTCTCCCGAAGTACTTATTTGTTTGAAGAATTATCATTATTACTGATTATTTACAAGTTATTGTAGTGTTGGTAACTGTACTCAACTAGGTAATTCCTGACCTTGTCCTTCTGTATCCTTCCCATGAGTGGTCTCAACCAAATGATTAGATCTCCTCATCTGTTCAGGTGTTCACAAAATTGGCTCATGATTATCAGCACCTTTAATAGATAAATTCACTTCTCGGGAATTTTTTTTAAACTGAATATTAAAATCACTCTCAGATACTTTTTTGTGTGTGAGAGATATCTGTTACCTAGTGACTCACAGCTTGGCTTAATCCTGTCTCTTGCTTCCTGGAGCCATTCTAATGACAAGGAGAAATCTCTTAGTAAAAATACCATCTCAAAGGCCTGCAGTAATACCTGATTTGCAAGCTGTAATTTTGTTTGAATTGTGTTGAACTGTACAGCTTGAACAGATTATATGCATCTGAAGCATAACGTGTTCCTTTTTCCACTGTAAAACAGTAAAATGTTTTTTGATTTTGTTATTTTATGAATAACTGTTAATTTGAATCACATTCTTAATAATTTGGTACCAAAGCCTATTGGCTTAACTAGCTGCCCTTAATAGGTGTGAGCTGCATGAATGAAAATCAAGTTTCTTTTCCCTTAGACATTTGTGTTACTGTATTGGAAGAATATAAATGCAACAAAGGGATATGTTACGTCTTACAATGACTGTGAATGAATTATACCATATATTTTCAGTGTGTTTTTTCAAATTTGCATCTCCGTTTGTGGTGAGGAATTACGTATCATTACAAATTAGTTATCTGCTTTGATCCTGCTTCTCTGAAAGACAGAAGGCTTATCTAGTTAGCCTGCATTGCCTAATACCATGGCTAACTGGCTTATGAAAAATTTCCCACAGTGTCTTTTCTGAATTTGATTCATATATTGTTGCATCAGAGATAACAACATTGGTACAGCAGAAAGAAGTGAAAATGTACAGTAAGAAAGAGAGCTCGAGAGAGAGCAATGAGAAAGAAAAATGATTGTGCATGGTTTTCGGTGCCTCTCTCGCTCCTGGGTTCACCCACCTGGAGCAAAGCAAATGGTATGCAACGTGCTCTGCAGGGTGGATCAGCAACAGCAAACACATAACTGAGTGTACTTGGCACATAGTTTTTTTAATTTATTTTTCTCTTTTTGCTTTTTCCATTTAGTCAACAGGATTTTTTTTTGATTGTTTGTTTTTAAATGAGTTTACCTGTATATGTATTTTGAGGTTGAAAATAGCCATGCCTTGTAGGAATAATTGTTTTTAAGGTGTGCTTTCTTCCTTCTTGGAAACATAATCTTTTTTGGGCTCTGTAAACTGCAGAAGAATTTGAAACTGCATGGGAGTAATTTAAGTCTCATCTAGTGTCAAATCCCTTACCTGTAAAGCATTGTATTTCACACATCTCTTACAGGTATTTTTGCTGTTCCTATGGGATGAGACTAATAAATATAGTTGATTTGTAGGTTGTTTTTGGGTTTTTTTTTTTATGTGAAAGATGAGATGCTTTCTAATCTTTTTGTAAACAGAATTTAAAAAGAAATAATTTCTCTAATGGAGTATGTCCAGATAGGAGAAAAACATGTACATTATATGAAAAGCTTCAGCAATAATGCTATGTCAGTGCCAAAATCAGATTCAAAGTGAAAATTAATTTTTTTTAGCTTTGAGTATTTTTAAACAGAGCTTAGTGAAATTTACTTTGTCACTGTCACCAAAGACATGATATTTCAATAGTTTTTAGCTGTAATTCAGAGGATTGAAGAGTCCTATATTAGAACTGTATGTGTTAGTGTCATTTTATAGCCAGGGAGTCTGGCTTGCAGCGTGTAGATCAATTAAATTGACTGGGGAAGGCTATGGAATAAGAGACTGGGCATCATTCTGGGAACAAGAGACCAAAGTGTTGCTGGTGCTTCTTGGGAACCTTGGTCTCTGGTTTGTACTCCTGCAGAAGGGAGGTAGCATGTACCAGATGAACAAAGTTGCTGAAGTGCTGTAATACAACAGAATTGGCCTAAGGAGAAATACAGGCATCTCTGTCATGATAGGTTTTAAACCTCTTCATAATGAATGCAGCTTTCTGCTTTCAAAATAAAAATGTGATGTTTTAAACAGAATTTCTGAAGGATTCAATAGCCATGAATATTTCTTCATTCAGGTTTATTTGAGCAGGGCTTTTCTCTTTTCAGTGACACAATCATGATCTTTGTCATTTCAGATGTGATTTCACGTAGACTGAGAGAAAGGCAAAGTGAGAGCGAGTTATCCACAGATGATGAAATAGTGTGTTTTAATGTGGAAAATGTTGTTATAGGAGAGAGATTAATGGAAATGCAAAAAGCCTAAAGTTTTGCATCAGTTTTCTTCCTTTGTGAAAGTAACTTGTCGCTGACAGCTTGTTATGTGGTGATGAAATAGTTTAGAGGAATTGTACCCGAACAGAATGCAATATATAATAAACATATTATGTTTCATTTTTGTCCTGGGTAGTAAAATTCATGGCTCTGTGGGCAACCTCTCTCAGTGTTTGATCACCATTACAGTAAGAAAGCCGTTTCTTCTTACATTACAGTGAGAAAGCTGTGCTATTCTGTTTGCCGAGTACTGCGTACATGGTCACAACTCAACTGTTTGCATCCAAAAGTCACTCGTGACCAGAGCTGTTAAGAAGCAGGGAAAAAGCCAACAACAAAAATAAAAAAATCCAAAGTGAAGGTGTGATTTTCTTAATCTCTTTTGTTGTTTTAACTCTTTTTGCTCTTTTGTCCCCCACAAGAGACAGATAATTAGTGCAAGTACTAGAGACATCTGAGAGCTTCAGAGGTTTTTTTCCACTTCTGCTTTGAGGCTGAGCAAGTCTTTCGATCACTCTCAATCTTTGTTCTTCATCAGTAGCATAGGAAGAATGTGTGTTTTTCTTCCAGTGCTGTGCTGTCCCATCTCTCTCTGTGATGGGTGAGCAATGTCTGGGTGAACAATGTCTGGTCCATAAGTGAGGGGACAAGGTGCTGCATCACGACCTGGGAGTGCCAAGCAGGGTCTGGATGAGCGAGTCTCTTACTGGTGATGAAAGAGAGGTGGAACGTGCACAAGTTGTTTGTCTTTCCACTTCAGTAAGTGCAGTGTACAGCACCTCTCCTTGAGAGACAATGGAAACTATGCTAAAACCAGACAGCTCTGGTATACAGAGCTGTGCATGGTATAGGATGATTGAAGTTGTAATGAATGGCTGACTTTTCCTCTGCCGTTCATCTGTGTGAATGTGTGCATTGCAAATTCCCATGTTTAAATGTTCATCTCTATTTCTCTTATTTTTTCATGTTCTTGCGGCTCTCCCTGGGTTTGAGGGTGAAAATCTCTGGGCCAGAAAACATTGATAAAAGATTGAATGTTTGTTTGTTTGTTTTTTTTTAAAAAAGAAAAGTTGCACATTCAGGTTTAATGATTTTATATTTTCAAGGTTTAGAAACACACATGTATTTTCATTGGCAATAGCTGGATCTGGGTTTTGACCTGCTTTTATCTATTTCAACCCACAACCACGCATTTACAAGTAAGCACTTGTGGTTCAAGAGTTTCTGCAGATTTACGTATTTGTCTGTCTTGTTTTCATATTATCAAGGTTGTGTATTGGTGCAAAGCAGGTTTGGATTTTGGCTGAATGTGTAGCTAGCAAGAAAAAGAAGTTTAAAGTACAATCCAGGTTGCAGGCTCTGCTTCCCTACAGTGTTCTGACATGAGCCTGCAGTGTTTAAATAGTGATTATTTCAGCCTTTTTTCCCCCCATATTGTTGTATTTTTAAATGAACTTATGTCATCCTGCAATGACTATTAATCACGGAAGAAGACAGGGAAGGACAACCAGACAAAGTAGTCTCAGAATAAAATTCGGACCCATACGTGGAACTAATCTGTACAAAGGAATAATATGGCTGGGGAGGAGATGGTAAGCTTTAATTAGTGGGGAAATTCAATCTGGATTTCAAACCAGGAATGCCTAGTCACCTTCTGGACTTATTTCTGTTATGACTAAATTTGGGGCTGAAACAGATGTCAGCCTGGTTTTGCTTCACAGCCTGACAGAAAGGGGATGATCATTCTGTGCTACCATCCAGTTTTATTGTGTCTTTACAAGTGAGCTCTTCAGCTCCTGTATACGGGTGTCCAAGTTAAGAGCATTGTTTGCTGAGCACATGAAGTAAGAGAAATCTGGACAAAAGCTAAAACTATAAGATGGAGAATGATGGGAAGTGGTTGAGTGTGAGAAAGACCTGTGAGATCCCAAGGAAGCAAAGGTGACGGTGCTGCTGTAAACTCAGATAAGAGAAACACACTGCTACAAGTCACCCGTCTGGTACCTATTTGGGCCTCTTCCTGCAGACTGCAGGAGGGATTCTGGCCAAGATCTGAAATGAATTTGCAGGTCGGATGAGGGGAGGGATGCTTTGCCAGGAGCCTTGTGGAGTGCCCTGTCTGTCTGTGTTGTTCAATATGGAGGATGGTGGCGGTGTGGGTTGGGGCTGGCTGAGGGGAGGAGCGGCTGGCTGGCAGCGTGTGGGGCATTGCTTTTGTGCTTCTGACCTCACCACTCTTCTCCATGCTTGTCGAAGTAATGAAGAAAGAGGGGGGAAAAAAGGTTTTAGTTAGTCTGAGAAGACAGAATGGTTACCTCATCCCCTGGCCTCCTTTCTTCATTTCAGGACTGCAGATACAAGTTTCTAAACATGCAAACAGCCATTTTAGAGGTATGGCCACCTGAAAGCATCTGCCTGACACTTAAAAGAATACTGCTGGTGGTTTATAAAATATTCTTCATTGCAAGATCAAAATAGAAGATCCTTGTGAAGTTTCCTGTATCCCATTGTTTCCTGTTTCCCTTAGCTCCTCAAATACATTTAATATTAACTTTGTATTTGTTAAATTCTATCTTTGATAGGACAAGGGAAAACAGGTTCAAACTAAAGGAAGGTAGATTTAGATTGGATATTAGGGGGAAGTTCTTTCCTGTGATAGTGATGAGACGCTGGCACAGGTTGCCCAGAGAGGTTGTGGCTGCCCCTTCCCTGGGCCAAGTTGGATGGGGCTTGGAGAAACCTGGTCTAGTGGGAGGTATACTTGGCCGTGGCAGAGGGGAGTTGGAACTAGAGGATCTTTTAAGGTTACTTCCAGCCCAAACCATTCTATGATCTTCAGAGCATATTTTTGAAATTAATTCATTATCAGTTCTTTTTCCCCCTCATCCAGTTTAATTTCTTGGCTCTCCTAAGGAATCAAGTGAAGGGATGTTGACATTTAAAACAAGCAAACAACTTTGCAAATGCTATTTCATCTAAATTCAAACTGACATAAAGCATTGCATAAATTTGAGTACAAAAACAAATATCTGGTGAACATGGCAGTATTGTGCATAATTATATTATTGCCTTTAAACAGATAGCCATATAGATTTATATATAGCTGGGTATATATAGAAACGCTTTAGAGGCCTTTAAAGTGTCACAGCAAAAAAGAATATTTCACTTTTGTGAGAAGTAGTAGAAGAGGAAACTGTTTTTTTAACTGTAATGTGTAGAGGAATCAGAACTGTAGCTTCATGACATTTGAAGTTAACTGGTTCATTTATTTTGCTTTAAAATTAAACTCTGGGAACCCATGTCGTCTTAGTTAGGAAGCTTACAGAAATAAAATCCAGCTTCTGAATTGTAATTGCAGAATATCAACTGCTGTATGTTATTTGAATTGTTTTGCATTATCTCTTGCGAGGTTTTATTGTGACATTAATAAGTAAAGAGTGAATGGAAGAAGCAGCTTCTTTCCTGTGCCTCAGTCTGAGAAATACACACTGCCTGGTAATTTCTGGCTTTGCATGGTTACGTGCAGAGATCATGACATTTTTGATTTTCCTGTTGTAAACAAGACAGATCAACAGAATGTTTTGGATAAGCATTCTCATGGTTTGTTGTTTACTCTTAATTTAGCCCATATTCTTTGACACTAAACATTTACATATAGCACCACATGCACAGAAGACTGTCCGTTCATCGTGGCCCTTAGGTATTGCTTTTCTTTAAGGTCAGGCCTTGTTTGTCAGTGAAAGGATAACATGGAATATATGAATTGAAATTTGGCAACTCTGGAAATTTCTGAGCATAAGATGATAGAACATAAGCAGAACACTGGCTTTTTAATTGCCTTTTTACTTGTTGGCATCTAATGAGCTATTGTCGATGCATAATACATTAATTCCATTCACAGAGCTATGGTGAGGATCATTTCTGAAAATGAGTCTTTCTAAAAACATCAGAATGAGCACAGAGTAGTCATTCTTCTCATCTATTTTCTTCATAAATAGGGCATGCAATTTCTTTATTAGACTATTGGATTTGCATCTTCTGCATTCTAAGACAGTTTTTACCAGTTGCTGGAAATGACCCATGTTCCAGGTCAGAGCTGAGAGGAGGCACAATGCTGCGCTAATTCTTTAATGTGGGAGTCCTCTTTTACTTTACTCCTTGGAGAATGGCCTAAGATCAAAGGCTCCTGATATTGGGTGACTGGAACTGGTTCCTTTTATGCATTAGATGGCTGGTGTGTATTGATTATTGTAGCTCCTGGGACCATGTTCTTCAATACACCTAAAAAAAAAGCAAGCTTTGAAACTAAACTGTGTAATGATAAAGAAAACTGAGTCTACGAGAGGAAAAGGAAGCTCAGCCAAGGAGTAGTGTCAGATTCTTAAAGTATGTGGATATTTATAAAGAGTGACTGGTACAATTAGTTTTGCGGTAAACTGGTGAAATTTGGTACAGTTTGTTGTTAAAAAACTGCTGGTGAATAGAGAGAACAGTTCCAAATCTGACCTCTAGGTAGGAAATTTATTTTTTTTCAAAAGGGAATTTCTGTTCATTCAGTACATCTATTGGGTAAATTAATTTCCCATATATAATGGTTTTTCCCTGTAAAATAGACATTATTTGTACAGCCTTTTTTTTTTTGAGACATGGGTGTCCAGTTGGTCTTTTCCTTCATTTATTTGTCTAAAGTACAGCTTAAAAATCAACAAAACAAGCAAACAAAAAACTCAGGAACCTGTTTACTAGACCTTCAGACAGCATGGAAAATGGGCATGTGCATATATTACTGCATTTATAAACAGATAGTTCGCATAGACAGACTATATGAATGTTTTGCTAATTACATCATCATGGCTGAGTGTGACACAAATTGTTCAGGGTCTAACATGTACATAGCATAAAAAGAAAGAAGAGCAGCGTTTGTAGTGATTCAACAACAATAAATACATGAATTTGCCAAAGGTCTGTCAAATGAAATTATAACCTCAAGAGATTAAACGAACTGTCATCTCTCATCAACATGGACAAATCCTGTCTCAATCTGAGGCCATCACAAGGAATCAAACACAAGCAAGGGAGAAGCCTCTCCCAAAGTGCACAGTGTATAAGAAAAAAGAATGGAGAGCAAAAAAAAGTCAGTGCCAAAAATGGTCCTTCCTAGTGAAGATCCTAAATGAAAGTTGTACAATTTGCTGTAGAAATAATTGAGGTGGAGACTTGGTTTACATTTTTGGATCTCCTTCCAGAGAATTAAGTTGAAGAGGCCTTCAATCTGTTTTACTTCTGTTGTATTGCTATCTAGTATTAAAAAAAAAACCAACCTGCACAACAAAAAACCCCACACCAGAATTGTCCATGCTTTACGTTAGCCATACAGAAGATCAAAGCAAAGGGAAAACCCCAGCTCCTTCAGTGTTTGGGAAGTGGCCTAGTGGCAAATGAGATAACAGACAGTGGAACTGCCATTGTACTGTGTGGAGGCCGTCCTGGTTGGGTTAGTGATGCTGGGAATCTGTAGGGGTACAACTGTGAGTTAAAATCACAAGGGAGTTTATGCGCTGACAGCCAGTAATTGAAGCACACAGATCATGCTAATGCATCATTTCATCTACAAGCTGCAGAGTCTTTGATGGGGAACTTGTTATATATTGCAAATCATCTGAAATTAAAATTATAGCAAAATGGCTTCATTTTTCCTGTCCTCTTTCACCCAACCCTCCAGCAAAGCCCCACAGGGATACCATACTGAGCTGAATCTGAAGGTGTTAAATTATGTGTTCTCATTAAAAATACTGCAAAATGCTGCTGTTAAGTGTAGTGGTAATACTGTGACTTGGCAGTTTTAGTGTTATATTGATCAATTCCTATTTCAAACATGATAAAGCTGACATGGCCTCTGGTCCCCAAAGATGTTTGGGGAAGAAACTTTTTTTAAAAAAATATTAGAGCATTTAATTGGAACTGATGATGCATGTCAGCCCGGGTCCCAGGAGGGCTTACAGCTGCAGCTCCAGAAGAAATGAGGATTCCCTGTGTGACCCTGATGGCTTCTGTACCATGAAATCTATTTCTTTATAGTATTGAAGTTAAAAGTGACACACACCTTTTCCAGTTGGATGTTGAGATCGTGTGTGCTAATGCTAGATCATGCTGAATAGAAGTAAAGCTTTCTGGATTAACATTTGCTTATCTGACAAAAAAACCCAACCCAGTGTATATATTTTTTAAATAGCAACAACATCTGGTTCAGTAAATCCATATGTCTAAACTGCAGTGGTGTGTTTTTCACCTCCACCTCTGTAGTTTATCACCACTGCTATCTTTGAAGTAGATCTGGCAGAAGCAGTAATGGAGATCCCTGCCTGAGTGGGGTTCCAAGTAGCCAGCAGCACCTTAGGGTTTTGTTGTGTAACTGTTTGCGAGGAGGACCGCGTGCAGCAATGTTGAAAGCATCGGTTGCTGCTGCTGGTTTAGCTTAGCTCTTGCCCCAGTGCTGTCACCCATGGGGTACAGGGTTAGCTGTTTGCTGAAGAGCAACAACAAAGAAAGAAGTGGAGGACTTGTCTACGGCTGGTTGTTTTTCTAATGTTTCACTGTTTGGCTAGCAGCAATATGACTCTCTGTGATTGCAACACTGGTAAGGTATTTTATTCCACTCTGATAATAGCGTTATGTTGGGCCTCTGACAAGCACTGATAAACGCAAGAAGTTACTGGAAACCATGTCTCTCTACCATTCCAGCTTTTACTTGTGCTGTCAGAAAAATTGCTGAGCAACTTTGATGCCTTCTGTATAAAATGAACTGGTATAGATCTTAGCAGGAGAAAGGCAATCTACAGAAGTGCCTACAGCAGAAATATATGGGATGAATATACTCTTCTGATCAGCACAGATAGCATTAGCGGTAAACACTTTGCAGAATTCCTGACATTAGTTTAGATGCACCAAACAGAGGCCTAACTGAACTCTTAGCTTAGGAAATTTCACTTGTATTATGTGCTGTGGTGTTTAAGACTTTTTACACCATGAAGTTCCAGTGTGAATTCTAAGCAATAAGACTGTCCTGTGTGATTCAGATCAGAGACTTAACACTGAAATGATTGAAGAGCACCACATCCCTTGATGAGTTTTTTTCCCTTCTTTCTCACTCTTACAAAAAACTCCTGTACACTGGTAATGGATGCTTTGAGGAAAGAGATTTTTGTGTAGCATAGATAAAAATGTCTTTTTAAAAGGCTTATATTGAAGATTGTAAACATGAATTGATAAAAAATGGAATTATCTACAAAATACAGAAATACAGAAAACATCTTGTTATATAGAAAGAAATTTCTATTCATTCAGACTAGGTGATGGTCCATCAGATAGCAAATGATTGTTAGATGGCAATAACTCATGTACCAACTGTTTGGGGGTTTTTGTGCATAAAATGATCTTCCGTTATTTCTTTGTCGGATTTTGATTTTGTCGTTATAACTTTCCACCACTTTGAACAAGAGAAATTGTTGTTTTGGCTTATAGGAACTGTGCCACATCTGTCACCAGGAGAATTGAATAAGAGAAGCAACAGGAAAAAATCAATTTCTATACACTGCTCCCTGGCTTTTGTGGCTCTGCTAAGGGACAGTTGTACAAAGCAATGACTGACTTCCACTGTCCCTTTCTAAGAAAGAGACAAGTTTCGAGTTTGCTGTGTGGTAAACCACACTGGAACACTGGATTTTTTATTTTTATTTTTTTAGTTGCTGAAAGACACAAAGTACATACTCATTTGTAGCAGGGTAAACTGGTGATTTGCTAGGCTGGTTACTTGTGCAGACATATTTTTGCAGGGTTATCTTGTGCTGGTTGAATTCAAGCTTTAATGTCTTGAAATGGAAGACTTATTTTATACTACAGTGTCTCTTTCAAGAAAAGAAGTTGTCATCAATTAAGAAAACTTAAGTTTGATATGTCTGGGAACAGAGTGCTTTTGCACAGGAAGCGTTTGAAAAATGTGGTACATATCACAGTTATAGAGACCTAAATTTCCTAGCAAAGCCTGTTATACATTTATAAGAAACAAAGTTGTGAAGGACAATTGTAACAGAATTGATGCAGCCGTCTGCATTTTAGAATATCGGACTGATACTGTGCCAGGCCAAAGAAATAGCAATACAGTACATAGGGAAAGGAAATAGTCGTGCTGATGGAATGAAGTATTGATTTAAGAAAGGGTCAAAAATCTGTTTCCTATAAATTAAAAAAACCCAAACAACAACAACCCCCCCCTCCCCAAACCCCCCAAAACTCCCCAAAAACAGTGTTTAGCTGCAAATGTGCACTGGTGTTTATTTTTTCATACAGATTTTTGAGATTCCTAAAAGCAGTAGCATTGCAAAATATGTAGGACTACAATCCTATTTTATTTGCTAATGAATGACTATAAGGAAAATAGATACTCTCTCTAAATTATCTAATTTGGCATGAGGATAGACAAACATTGACTGGAAAAATATTCTGCTTCTGGAGGAAGGATACTTACAGTATATTTATAATCCTCTTTTGAAAAGCTAAGCAGAATTTAAGTTCCATATATTATTTCAGTTGGAGGGAACTAACCTATGTGAGTTATCAGTAATTAATTGTCTTTCGGCTAAGGGTACCTCCCATCATTAAGGATCTGCCTCTGTGTTTTTATTGGCTTTTAGTGGGTAAGGACTAATCATCTTTAGAAGCTGAAGAATTTGTACAGCTTGTGGGAAAGATGTGAAGGCAAACTCATCAATTAAAAACAGAAAAAATATCTTTTTTTTAAGTCAGTCTCAATGGGATAAATGTATCTCCATCAGCACAATCTCCATCTGCTGCTGTTTTACAAATGTGACTGTATTTGTATACCTTCAGGCAAGCCAAGCAAAGCATTATTATGTGGAATAATAATTCAAGTTTTGAACTCTCTAGCATGCTATTCTGGTGTAAAGGACAGTACCTAGAGCAGTGAGACAGCTTTGATTATAAAATTGATTACATAGACACTTGGGAAAATTATATAGTGGCCTTCGCTGTCGCTGGACAGACTGTTGTATGGTCTTCTGGTGAGAATGAAACTATGGAACCTTATGCTCTGAGAGCCTTGCTGGGTATGTACCTCGGAAGTCTGTACCCTAGAGGTTTGAAGTTGGAAAAGAGAGATTGTGGAGCACAAATGGATGCAGGAACTCCAAACTCACCAAAAGCTTTGGTTGGGCTTCAGTGGCATTAAGGAAGGGGAGCTCTTGCAATTGAGTGGCCAGGCAGTCGTGTTGTCCTTGGGTCCAGCTGGACTTGCGTTCTCCTTTGTCATTCTTCCTTTTGTATTCGTTTAATAACCAGCTGCATTGTTAATGTGCAAGGACTGGTTGTTTTTTATAAGACACTTTTTTGTTTCTTTTAAACTAGAAAGATGAAAACTACAGAAGCCTACCACGAGATACTAGTAGCTGGTCTAACCAGTTTCAGAGAGACAATGCTCGTTCATCGTTAAGTGCCAGTCATCCCATGGTGGACAAGTGGCTGGAGAGGCAAGAACAGGTAATATATATGTGTGTATATATATTACTTTATCAATCTAACCTTTATGCTACTCCAAGCTATTACGAAGAAGTGTATTCTTATGTGATATTGGCTCTCTAAGCGTGCTACAAGCACCAGCACTATGCTGACTAAATTTGTATGGGATTCCTTCTGCTTCCAGAATAAATTGCATTAAGACTGAAATGAACAGCTGCAAATTATTTCATTTTTGAGTCATAAACACATTTATATAGTATATGGAGTGTTGCTGTTTTTCACAACTGATACCAACAGGGTTATTTTAATTAGAGAGTATTATTTGGACAAATATTTTGCTGTTGAAAGCTAATAATATTACTACAGAATAGCCAAATGTGGGTCAGTTTTGGCATTGCACTTTTAAATGCTTGTTATTCTTAATCTTGTAAAATATATTAATTATAAATTTGAAGACAGTGGTATCATATTTATTTAGTGTACATTTGTATTGCTTTTGATCTTAGGCTTTTTTGAGACACTAATTCCACTTAGCTTTTTTATTAATAAGTTGGTAGTTGCAGAGGTTTAAAGGTATGAAATTATAATTACCTAGCAGTCACTAGTATTTGTATGGTCTGAAATCTTCTGAAGAAGTCTTCAAATGTATGATGAAAACGCACCTTTACTAATGAGAGTGGAAATATGACAGGAAGCCCATATATAGGATAGTACATACGTAGGATTATTACCTTATCTTTCTTTGTACAATGTGACATGAAAGCATTGAGTTTTTGCATTGAACATAAATGTACAAATTTTGTATTTTGCAGCAATAGTACCTAAAACCAGAATTCTTTTTATCCAGAAGAACTTAAAAATGAAATTTTCCATTTGACACAGCCCAAGCTTTTTACACTGTGCCTTGTGAACAGAGGGGAAAGTTTAGAGTCCAACACTGGGCCGGTGTCCTGGGACTGGTTATCTTCACCTGCAAATAGCGTACTGATATTTGAAGTCCAGCATTGCCAAATCCTAGGACATTCCAAATGTTCTTTATTCAACCCCATTCTTAGTTAAAAAGGAGCTTAAGTAATATCACAGAGTATAAAAACCTAAAACAACCCAAATGTGAGCTATTAACTATTTTTGCATTTTGTAATTAGCTGCAGATTAATGTAAAACTATGTTTTATGAAAAGACCTGTCTTTGGTCCTTGTATGTTTTCCACTGCACATTTAATGGTAGTGGAAGTTCTGTTATATTTTCCTTTCAAAAGATGTAGAGTTAGTGCAGATGAGTTTAGCTGCTGTCTCTGTGTCTGCCTGCCTTGAAATGGAAGGTTGGTGCCCAGATTAGAAGGTATCTCCTGTTTGCTTGGTTCTGTTTGTTTGATGTTTCCATGCATCATTAGATTTTCACTGTGGCAGTTAATGAAACTGTTGTGTCAGCAAAAGAAGTTGGATTAGGAATCTCAATAGTGATCATCTTATGAAATGCTTGGTATATGAATATTTTAATATATGATGTTTTATATTAAGTTTTGTGCAGATTTTGGTCTCTGAACAGCTTAATTAGTTGAATTTATTCACCAATTAAGTAAATAATTGGGCACTAGTGGTAGCCTGGAAGTTTATTTGCACTGGTTGAAGACTGAAACTGCAAATACGATGTGTCTTCTGAGCAAGTTTTCTGCTTTTTGTTTTTGCTTGTTTGTGGTGGTGTTTTTTGTGTGAGAGAGGGAGAGTGTTCATTCTTTAAATGTGTTAATGAATCTGCATGTACCTGGAAGACCCGGATCCTTTTGCTATTTCATATCAGCAGGATAATTAATTAGACTGAAACCTGTTTAGCAGGGTGTACACAGGAAAAGAAAGACCATAGTGAGAGTGGGATGCAGCATAGCTCTGCAGAGAGAGGGAGGGAAGGGCCTGACAGTGGATGGGGTAGCTGCAGAGATATTCTTCCACTCTTTTGGAGTTTTAAACTCTAATATCTTTTCCAGTATCCTCTTTGGACTTTTTGTTTTCCACTGGTTAAGCCTTACGCTTCTGTGAAAAAACTCAAGCAATGAGGTTGCTGTCTGGCATAATTAATTATTTTAGTAACTGCCAGTCCTGTTCCTGGGTGCTCCACACAGCTGTGGAGGGGTTGGATTGGTCTGTGGATCCTGCCAGTACGTGCATAAAAAGTAGCAGACATTAGGTCTGGCACCAAGGGTTAAGGCAGTGACAGTGCCAAGAAACCTCTAGGGCAGAACCCATTACAGACATCTATGGCTTTTTAGAAGATGGCAGTAAACATTGGATTCATCTTGCAGGTTCCAGAGGCTTCTTGTTGGAGGAAGGCTCCTCTGGTTTGGGTTGAGTTACTTCTCTCAAAGCTCTCCCTATTTCTTCCTTTTAAGTATGAGGTGAAAAATATTTCCTGGTTGATCTCTGTCAGCTTCTAACATACATAAGCATTCACTGGAATTGAGCTTTGAAGACTGGAGGTGTGATGTGCCAAAGAAGTGCAATTATTTTTGTGTGAACAACACCTCATTTCCCATGGCAGAACTATGGAGCAAACTGTGATTCTGCAGCATCACAGCCTGTTCTGCAGGTGAAACTGCAAGAGACCTTGTTTCTAGGAAATCATTATAAGCTGCTGTACCAGGGACTAATAAGAGTACAGAATTTGATATGTTCAAATAATTGTTATAGTTCTGTAAACTTATCTAGGCTTTAGCGCATAAAAATGGAGGAATGCATGAAGCCCGTTAAAATTCCTGGAAGTAATTGCTTTTGCTCCTATCTATTGTGCTTTTCTAGGGTTCTGCTAAATTAGAGTGATACATCAAAGAAATGGAAAAGATTAATTCTGCTTTCTGAGTCCTTTAAGGTATTCTGGTTGTATATGCTGGTAAGCTGTATCTACCTAAGGATTATTCCCAGTTAGTTCCAGAGCCCTCTGGTTGTCCACAGGGCAAATGATCTGTGTATTTCTCAGTAAGTTTTGATATTTCTCAAGACCACGAAATAAGTTATGTGAAACTGTTTGTACTGAAGATTCATTTCACCGCTATAAAGCAAAAAATCAAAATGCAATTTAAGAATACAGTTAGAAAGTTAAGGATTGTATTTTTTTCACTCTTTCACTCAATTATTTCATTCTCTCCTACAGTTTGTCAAGTACTAGGAACAAAATTTGCAATCTTTAATTCTGAAATACCTTAAAAAAAGAAAAACTTATTTTTTATTCTTCACCTTGCCCTCCATAGCACTTTCTTTTACCCCTACAGCAACCAAACTTTGAGGAATAGTTGAAAAATCTTATTTCCTCTGAAATTTATTCATATATATGGTAATGTCCCTTTTATTTAAGAAATCTTTTTTTCCTCAGTTCACCTCAAGACTTGCTCAGGCCCTGATCAAATCTGGACTCATGCTGTTTCATACCACGGAGACAGGAAAAGTTCTGTATGAAAGAGTTAAACTTTTCACCAATTTGTTAAGTTGAAGTACAGAGAAAGCTTCTCTCAGGTGGTCATTTTAGTTTCATTAGTCAAATATTGGAACTGGCAGCAATCGAAACACCCTGAACTGAAAGTAGGCTATCCCTTGCTCTGCTGGAGAGGTCTGTTTTGCATAAGGATTAAGAGGACCAGACTGTGCTGGGAAGGTGTGTGAGAGCAGCAGGAGAGGGAAGTTCTACAGCTGCCCTGCTTAACTGTGAAGTGATTGATCAGGTTGGAAATACAATGAGATTGCTTCAATTAAAATGATATGCAAATATAGATACATAACTGTTGGTTGTATATCTGTATTTATCATATATGTGTATGTCTGAAAGTAAGGTAGGAGATGGAGTAAAATTTCATGGTTATTGCTGAAGAACAGGTCCAATTCCTAAAAACCCAGTAGCTTTCTAATATCTAGCAAAAATCAGAGGTAGAAACAACTCAAATGTGTTCTGAAATGGGAAGGGAAGTTGGTTACTACTGCTGTCTTGGGAAGAAATGTGCTGTACGGAGCACTTCTCCTAAGTTATTCTTGTTCATGACATCTGCCCATAGTAATCTGGTACAGTTTCTCTGGTTTCTTTTCCAACGAGATCAGGCGTGCAAGTAACATATGGTCTTACATCTCCAGCTGTAGAGTACCTGCCTTCAGCTTGTATTTTCAGCAAAATAAGGCCTGCTTTTAATATGATTGAATATACTCTCTTAAAACATTCGGATGCTTTAAATTAGTGTGTTTCAGTACTGCCAGCTGAAAAAAAACAACAATCAGACCTTCAGAGGCAGGTCGGTGAATTTAAATCACTAATTTCCTGTGGATTCTCATACTCCAACTTACCCATGTTGTCAAATTTTTCATGTAACAACAAAAGCCCTGCTTCTGTTTTATGCCTTAATGTAAGAATAGAAGGCAGAAATGCAGCTTCCTTATTTTGTTTAGTTCTGAATGTTTCATAGTGGTATAGCTAATGTATATAAACATTTTTGTTTCACTAGTGTACCACTTTTGTGTTTCTCTTTGTCTGACAGAAGTATTTTGTTCCTATGTTTTATTATGACTGTAACTACAGTTGAAAGGTCTGCAACTTCTGTATTTCATGACCTGGAGATGGGGAAGCTTGGGTGTTAGAGGCTCTTCTTATCTCAGTCTCCTAATACGTAGAGGTTGAAACTGCAGTAAAAATTATTGTCATTAGCCATGAGTTGTGCTTTAAGATTTGGAAAAAGGATTAGCTAGGCTTCAGTTGGAGGAATAATTTTTAACTGGTTACCTATTACTCTCTACAATGCCAAAATAGTCTCGTTGCTTTTCTCCCTATCTGAGTACAGGCACTTCATAATTTGTCTCTTGTGATAACAGCCTTAATGAACACAACCGTGACAGTGTATAAATTATAAAATGATGATTTTAAAGCTTGTCATACTCCTTACAAAGAATTTCTGTCACAAAGATAGAGATACGCGTATGTTCAAAGCTTTAGGCCTATTTCATAGGCTTGTCTCCTTTTGGGGGGTCTTCAGTGTGTAGTCCCATATGAGAGACAAGGAGTATATGGGAGAAGCCAGGAAGCTATCCAGGGATTGTTGTGAGCTAGTGAACAAGGGTATGGCTCATACAGTTTGCTTATTTCTGCAGGTAGAGCTATGGGACACGGCTTTCTCGGCATCTGACTTTGTATTAAATAATTGGCCATAGAAGAATTCAAAAGAATCTCTGTATTCTTCTGTATAAAGCTGAGATATGAATACACCAATACACGTATTTATTAAATATTCTCTAAATGTGTGTGTATAACCACAGAAACAGAGAGAGCCTGAAAGAGAGAGGCTTGGCTGTATGATGAGTGCATCAGTATGGACAGAGACAGAATCAAATTTCAAACTACATTATGCATTAGTTTTAAGAAAATATTAACATGGAATTTAGAAGTCTGTGCACTTTTATGCAAAATGAACATTCATGGACATGACCTTAATTGTATATTTTGGAAAGGGATTCTTATTATTTCTCTTGGAGTCATGAACAAATGTGTTGTTTTTCTGTGCTGAATGTTTCAGTTTATATAAGGTAGGAGATTGGAACAAACAGCTTTATTGCTTGGGGACAGCTGTAGTGGTGATGCTTTTATAAACAGTGTTTCATGCTGGCATCTATCTTGTTCTCCTTTGAAAAATAATCTGTCATTTCATACTGTGCATTAAATAGGTGAGACAGTTCGGGGACTGCAGTCTACTTTGTTATATGCTGCTCTGTAGGTAAGAATTCAGTGGCAGAATGTAGCTCTCTAATGTGGACAGGTGATAATAGTCCACAATTTAAAAAAAATAGAAAAATAATAATAAAAAATTTTACAAAAACCTTCTGGGTTTTAAGTGTTATAGGAAAAGACATGCTTCGTGTTTAGATGTATAGCCTCACACTCTCACTCTCATAACTATGTGTATACATGCACACAGACGAACTGGACTGAAATTTAAAGAATTGTAGAACAGCCCAGGTTGGAAGTGACCTCAAAAGATCATCTGGTCCAGCCTTTTGTGGGAAAGGGAGCCTAGATGAGACTACTTAGCACTGTCCAATCCCATCTTGAAAACCTCCAGTGCTGGGGACTCTGCCACATCCCTGGGGAGGCTGTTGCAGGGAATGGTTGTTCTCAATGTAAAAAAACCAATGTTTCATGTATCAAGATGTAACCCCTCCTGATGCAACTTGTACCTGTAGTCCCTTGTCTTCTCCATGTGGCTCCTTGTCAAGAGAGAGCCTCTGTCCTTTTTGTAGCCTCTCCTTAATAATGGAATACTGTGATGAGGTCGCTCCTGAGCCTTCTCTTGTCCAGGCAGAAAAGACCTAAGTCTTTGGTCTTTCCTCATAGGAGAGATTCTTCGGCCCTTTAATCATCTTTGTGGCCCTTCTTTGGACCCTCTCCAGTGTGTGTGTGTCATGAATTGTGGGGACCAGAACTGGATGTGGTACTCCAGGTGCAGCCTGACAAGTGCTAGTATCTGCTAGAAGACCTACTCTGTTTTGTAGCACCTTTCTGAAGAGTGTTGGCATGCATTACAGGCATTTTCAGACTTGCTAGTAACCATATACTGCTGTTTTCCTGCCCTTTGGGACTAAATTATTTAAATAATAATGTTGTTATTGTAGTTAATGGTAATAAATCTGTGATACCAGGGATATAGGTAATGCTCTTTTAAATTACATGGAGAAGCTGTCAGAAGCTTTAAATAAATTATTGCTGTTAGTTTTCTGTCTATTTTCTAAATATTTTTTTGAACAGTATTATCTCTGGCTTTTTTTGACTGCTATCAGTCCATGGTAGCAAGTTAGATAAGGACGTCTGAAAATCTCTTACTGGGCCTGGGAGAGCATTTCATCTAAAGGATGTCTCAGGTCTTCCTTTTCTTCTTTTAAGAACTTGTTTTCTTCCTTCACATTTTGAAAGAGGTTTGTCTTCTCTTATGTTTACTTTTTAGTCCAGGCGTATATAATATATCCAAACCAGTTGTTTATGATAGAAACGCTCTCACTATTTTCTTAATGTGCTCGTTGCTGCTATCATGCTGTGTCCTCAAAAGCCCTGGTGGGAACATGGTCTGAGTTAGTGCTGCGCAGCCCTGCTTGAGGCGGTGACAGCTGCTTGGGTCCCAGGGGTTTCCTGTGGCCCTGCCTGCAAGGGTGAGAGCCACAGGGGCAAGGTGGCCCTGTGACAGCAGGGCCAGCAATACTAAGCAGGAGCCACAATTACGATGTGCCAAAGTAATGCAGAAGTGAAATACATTAGTAAAATTAAAATTTGTCCTCATTCCCTTGGTGGGTAATACAGTTAATGAAAATAGATCTGACCAAATTAAGATAATTTATTTCATGAGTTTACAGCACTGTAAAACTTTTCAGGGCAATGCAGCCCTTCCATACAAACCTGAAAGAGATGCAGTTCCACTATTCACTTCAAAGACCACAAAGGTTAAAAGTTTTAAGTGTATTAAAGCAATTCTGTTAATTGTGTCTATAGAGGATTCTCCCTCGCCCTTGGTAAAGTATTCTTAATTTAAAATTCACATTATGCTCATTCTGCATTCTAGCCTTTTAACCAAAGTGTAAATATGTATGTGATTACTTGTATCTTTGAGGCTTAAAGAGAAATTCTGCATTTTTCTTTCAGAAGGTGGTACTAGTAGGACATGGTGTTGATATTTTACCCTTTTTTTCTTCCATTTTATGTTCTAGTTTTCTCTACCTCACCTTTATTATCACCTCTTATTCCTGCATACCTGCTTTGTGTTTTACAATACAGATTTCTGCAGGATAGCAACCAACACCTTGGAAAGAAAGAGATTACATCTTTAAATCCCAGCTCCTCAGATCCCTTCTCTATTTTCTAGAGTCTTGATGATGTCCTTTTTTATATTCTATCAGAAAGACACCGTTGAAAATCAGGAAGTTATCCCAAATACTGTTCCTTTCAAATTATAAGAAAACCCAAGATAGAGAATTTGCTTGATTTTATTGCCAAGCTGAACTTCTATAATTCTGCATTACAAGTCAGCCTGGCCTTAGCTTAAGCTTCACATTAACTTAATGTTTGGTTAACTTAATTTGCATTTTAGTATTTCCTTGACTTGAAATGGAAAAAAAAGCCCCCCCCCCCTTTTTTTTTTTTTTTTAAATAGTGTGGTTTTCTTCCTGGTACAATTTTTCTTCAAAATGGCCAGTGTTACTTATTTAAAATAAGTTTTTGTATTGTTAAATTGTAACGGAAGTTGTAGTCCTTCCTGCAATAAAACAGAACAACTTATCCGGACAGGAACATGGATGTGAGGGCTCTTCCCTTTCCGCTAGTTTTCAGGCCAGATTCAGGTAAATCACTGCTGAGTCATGCTAGTCAGTTAATTCGAAACAGAACAGAAATAAAGTCAGAGTGATTATTTTGGGCAAGGAAAAATGGCAGATTTTATCTGAATGGGAATCACAGAAAGCTTATCTCATTTATTGAATATCAGCAGGACAATTTTTATACTTTTTTCTTTCTATGAATTATTAACTATGAGAAAAATGCTTTCAGAAAAGGGCCAAGTTTGTCCTGGCTATTGTGGAAGAGATTGTTAATTTATCTTCCATTAATGGAAATAGGAGAAGCGCTTATTCTTTAAAATCCTATGTGGATGGGTCAATTTAATGACATGGTTGTACTTTGCTGTAAAAGGGAATGGTACCATCTAACTTGGAGTTAATAATTGAGTTATGTGGAAGTAATTTGTCTGGGTTTTTGTTTTATTTTGGGTTTTAAATTTAATCTTGATTTTATTGCTTAAGTACGAGCATTTCATTATTTAATGTAGTACTCTTTCGCTGTATTAAGTGGTTACTGTAATTTATAGGATGCTTTGAGAAATGTCATGATTCCTCACAAAGTGACACAGCAAGATTTAGTGAGTGCGGCAACTGAGTGAATGGAATTACGTAATACAACCTAGTTGATGCTATGTACCATAAGATTTTATTGTATTTCATCAGTATAACTGGAAGAGAAAAGAAGATAATAGACAAGACTTGCAAATTCATTCACTGACTGATATAAAAATAAGTCCATTCTAAATTTATCTTGAAACTACTTGAAGCTGCATATGAAATGGTCATCCTCGATAGTTTCCAGGGCTGGGGAGAGGGTGAGCAGGGAGAATAGGAATTAAGTTGCTTAAAAAATCAGGATGTATGAAAAAGTGATTTACTTGTGTAATTGTCACATGAAAAACCAAAGAAACAACAATCCCTCTCTTCTTTTTAAATTTATTTTATTTGATCTGATTTACTAAATAATAAAAAAGTGTTTTCATAAGACCCAGCGACTGACTGCCATCTGCCTCATGGCACTGATAAGGGCTTTTGCTGAATCCCTATGCCAAAGAAGAAAAACTGGTTTGTAACTAATGCAGTTACTCTGGTTGAGGTGGATACACAGAATTAAAAGAAATACAGCACAACTAGTGTTTCCGTGGGGAATCAATCGATTGGAAATGTGAAGCACTAAAAATATTAATGAGTTAAAGACTTTCAGTAATGTACTGCTGTAGGGATTTTACTTTTGAAACAGATATTCCTTTTAAGTTTTGATCTCTTGTATGTGATATTTTAAGAATAAAAAAATGTTGCCCAGATTCCAATTAAGGTATCACTCACTCTTATGCCAGCTGCATGTGCTTACTTTAACTTCATTTGAACTAAGAATTTTTATGCTGCTTTTTCTAGCCCAGACATGACTATTTATAAATTTGAGTAAATCAGTTGGCTATTATTATTTGAGCATATTTGCCATTTAAAATATGCTTTGTTTCCGCAGTTTAAAAATTAATGTTAAGGATGGCATACATACGCAACTACTTCCCAAACGATAATATTTAAATAAATAAATAAATAAATATAATAAAAAATCTATTGCAAACATTTTTACAGACTGTGGAATAAATAACTGAAGACTGAGGTATCCAGTATGAACAAAACCTCTGATCCTCTTAGTATTTCTTCAGAATACTAGGCAGGAAGCCAGTGTTCAATCACTTTGTATCAAAACTTAATTTCCTCTTCCTTTTGGGATACCCTCATTTGTCTTCAAAAATCTTTACTTTCCTAATGTGTAGGAATTCATGATTGCGTATAATTTCAACTCATTTATCCAAAGCACAGACTAAATTAAATGTCCCAAAAGAAAGCGGTCATATCTGTGAGGATCTCTATTTAAAATTATTGAAAGTTACATCGAGTATTCCATCATACCGTTTTTATTTATCTTGATTTTCTAGGCAATAATTGTTACAACAAAGCACAGATTTCATAAAGCAAGCCCATCAGTATTTCTCCCTTGTAGTTATACTTTGTCACTATAAAGAGCTTTCTTTTCATGAAGACTCTTTTAACTCATTCTCTCATCAAAACTGATGGATTTGAAGGTCAATAAAACTGGTGTCTGTGCAAAAGTAGCATCTTGCTTTGGTAGGATGGTGTGTATCACAGCATTCTGGGTAGGTGAAATTAATGGGTCTCAAGGACTGCCCTTTTCCCCCTAAATTAACATAAGTCACTTTTACTGAAAAGCTGAAGGTTGGGTAGGAGGCACTTCAGCTCCATAGTGGTGTGTCAGGGAACAGCAGAAAATACTGGAATGTAGGCTGGGAAAGGCATAGGAAAAAAACAAAAGAAATTACTATATCTGAATCTATGTGAAATTCCTACCTCATTGCAATGCAGTTCTCTGATGACTTTTTTCATTTTACAGCTACGTGTGCATATAGATATCAAAAGAGGCACCGCCGAAGAGAAGTTGTGCCCTCCCATGCCAGGCCCTGGGGGGTTTGAGCGTGCTGGTGTCAGGCATGCTTTGACTTGTTTTACTTTAAAGCTTAAACCTCAGAAACCTGGGGTGAATTCAGAGCAGCGCATGCATCTGGGGCTCTGTTTCGGGATGGTGGGAGTCATTTCGAAACTGCCTCGCGGGCTGTTTCAGCAAGGTGAGCAGCAGCTGCTGGAGCTCTGCTGGTTTGCGCTAGCTGGAAGCTCTGGGTGTCCTGGTGAGAAGTGATACCTTTCCAGGTCATCTGAATTTGGAGCCTCTACAGAGGACAAAATTTATTTGATTCATGACAACATCTTTCTCTTTGCCAGTCAACATAGAGCAAACTTGCCTGTTCACTTTTGTAGTTCAGCAGTCTTACTGCTCATTCATATATACGTTAGAGTTAAATGAAGTTACACATCTGTACTTGTTTATATACTAGAAATACAGGACACTCTGTTAACTGCCCACTTTTAGAAGAATTATTTTAAAGTGCTGTCATTGATCACACACATATATATGTATCTATATGTTCGTATCCATATATAACTTGTAATACTTAATTTATGACAAATGTTTTTCTCGTAACCCTGTTTTTAAATACATTCTCAGTCACCTTCCTGATATTATGATTATCCTGATAACTTCAGTAATTGTTTTAGGGGAGAAGGTGCCCAGTGTAAACTTTTGCATATTAGAAGAGGTAGTAAAGAAATATAATTTTATTTTCTTTGAATCTGACTTTGGGGTTTTTTAGCCCCAAAAAGCAGTAATCTTTAATGTTATATATCTACATCTAGCCTGAAATTATGGTGATGGCGTAAGATGCTGAGTTTGTTCAATCATGCATACCAATATCAATTTAATTCATTTAACAATGTGGAAAATTAGTCTTAAATAATGCATTTTAAAAGTACTACCACTAATTATTCATTTCAAGTTCTGATTTGAAGATCTTTCAGGAAAGGCTGAACTTCAAACATATAGGTACTACATATCAGTTTCTCAATTTTCAAATCTTGGATTATTTTCTTTCCCTGTTTCAATACCAGTCGTCTGAACTGGGATAGCTTTTAGGTAATTGTGGTGATTGAAATCAAGGAGACCCTAAATAAGATTGGAGGTCAACAAAACTATTAGTGTGACAAAGTTTAACAATGTGGGATCTGGTAAACACAGCCTTGCTTCCATCTGGAGCAAGAAGCTTGAATTTCGTTTCAAGAAGGAATGTTTCAGAAATGCTCACACAACCAGTTCATGCTCAGTCCTGTAGTATTATAAATCTGTAAATGGATTCTGTAAGTCACCTCTCTTATCTCATTTACACAGTTAAAAATACGTTTTTTTTGCTGAAGACATTAATTTCACAGTGTTGGATAGTTTAATTTTCTTGCCTTCTATTTTAGTAGACTGGCAGTGCAGATATCACTGTCTCTGACACATCATTTTTTCTCTGAACAATGCGGTGTATTTTGTGGCTCTAGTGCAGCAGTAGACTAGCCCAGAAATCACAATCTGGGATTATTGTCTTTGTGTATCCTCAAGGAGTAATATTTTAAAGTCACTGCATCTGTTGGTACTTAAGAGCGTGATTTTTACTTTTTATTTTTGCCAGTTTTTACCATCTGTGTGTCTGGTTTTTGGCTTCTTGATTTAATTTTTCAGTTTAATTTCTCAGTTGCACTGGGATTTCTTTCTTTCTCACACATGCTCTTTTTGACTCATCCGTGAACTTACATTTAAAAAAAATACATTATTTACAGCAATTGCATACTAAAATTCTTGGCCTTCACAATTTGGATTTTTTAAAAGATATTTTTTATCGAGTCTGTTCTAGTAAATGCATGTCATTTTTGGAAGTGAAATAACTTTTATTAGACTTTGTTTAAGTTTAAAAAAATTAGTTTGGATTGAATTGAAGCATTTTGGCGGGAAAAGCTAGCTTGGTCACATTAAACACATTCTAGTCTTTCATACTCATTTAGTTTTTAATGCCCAAGAGGGAATAATTTTCTTGAAAAATCTGTGTTATAATCATAAACAGACATAATTCAGTAATTTTCTCATGAAACATTGGCTGAAGTTTTGGCACTAATGACTTGAAACTCACACAAGCAGGAACACTTTTGTTAAAATTCCAAGAAAAATACTAATGAAATATATTAAAATAGAAACAAAATATACATACAGTGTGTTACAGACTGTTTTCAATGAAAAGGTTGTATCTTCATCAATTGAATAAATGTCTCATGAATGCAGGCATGTTCTAGCATTTCAAGAATGTTCTGATAGTACTTGAGACATTTTCTCTGCTTATCTCTGAGGTTTTTTAAAAAAATACATTATGTAAATACATTTCTAATGTAAGAGGGTAACTGTATAGCACATCTATAAAATATTTTGCTTCTGTATATGTTTATGAATATTGAAAACGCCACTGCTTCTCACTTAAAATATAATACTTTCCTTAAGGTCGAATTCAATGGCTTTTTAAAAAACAATCTAGTTTATTTTTAGCTTCTTTCAAATACTTTGTAATTGAACATTTTAAAGTTTATTTTTACTGTCTGTCATACTTGCTTGCTCATATTTGATTGTCAAACCAGAATATCGACCTGCTTCCTTTTTGATCTTTTTTTTTCTTATTGTTTTGTTTCTAGTGAATGTTGTGCATATTGCTGCACAGAACAATAAGTAAGAGTTACATTAAAATACCCGCACTAGCAGGTAAAAACCCGTTTCTTTTGGAATACATGGCTCCCATAATCTATCGTACCCTTTCAGTTTGTATGGGCTGCTGTGAATTATTTTTTAGCAATGCTGTAGACTTTCAAAAGACCAAAAGAAATACTTTGTTCACTTGAGAAATCATTTTTTTGAAAAGAAGCATTGCTGTGAAATTCTAAGCAGTAGAATTAGTCATCTTCTCTTCTGTCTACATATGCATATAGTTTTTCATAAATATGCTCTGTGACCATTTTTCACCTTGTTACAAAACTGGGAGAGCAGGGTGGTTTTTCACCAAGTGATTTGAGCCTTTGTTCCCACTCGGTTCCCATTGTGTGTTGCTGAAATCTTTTTGTTTTGGAGGAAGAGTTAAAGCCAGTGCTTTATTTTAAATCCTCAGTTATTAAAAAACTTCGTGGGGTTTTCTAGTTTTACTAATAGATATTCAAACAGATGATATTTGAGTGGTACTGGGAATGACTTAAACTCTGTTTTTCAAAATTTGAGTTCCAGAATTTTTCCTGATTCTTAAGGATTTTGTTATTGCCAGGTTTGACTTCCCGATTTCCTGACAACTGTTCTGTTGCTGTAAGTAAAGGGGAAAGCTGAGTGAGCAAACTAGTATGATTTTCCAGTGTACTGTGTGATATGCATTTAATTAAAACACTATAAATAACATACATTCCATAACGGAATGGAATTGATTTAGAGTTGACCATACGTGATGAAGAGTCTGCTGATTATTCGTTTTCTTGTGGCTTGCATTTTAAGTTGTATTTTTTCAATTGAGACTAAATTTTTCAATTGGGAGTATAAATTAAGAATAAAAAGTAGGATGCTTTCACTACTATCGTCTGTTGTCCATAGGGCTACTTAGAAAATGCCAGCGAAAATGACCATCTCTTTTTTTTTTTCTTGCCTTCCACATAGGAAACAAATTGGTCTCATATTCTCACGAGTTGGAGCTGTAATAGCACAGGAGCAGAAGCGTGCATGCATTGGTCCGTCTATAGTGGTAGTTTACTTTGGGCTGAGAGAATTCAAGCAGTATTAAGAGAAAGGGATACGAAGTGCAATGATGAGAGCAGTCCATCCATTACCAGCAACATCTCCTCTGAACTGGAGCCTTGCTCCTACCTTGAATCTGTACTGTAAGTCTAAAACTGTACTTACAGTCCAAAACTGTATGTCTAAGGGTAACCCATATTTGAATGCCAGACACTCAGTTGTGCTTTACTGTATGTGTTAAAAGGCTTGTGGGGACCTAGATGCAGACTTTCATGGTAGATAGCTTCCCAGCTGACTGGTACGTTGAATTCATTGAGAATAGGAAGGGCTGGTTAAATTCATTCCCATCTCTTCTATCGCAGTCATTTTCTGCAATGACGCATAAGGATTGATTACCATAGCAACAGTGTTTTAGCTTGTACTACTGTGAATGTGGTTAATGATAATAGAATTATCTAGTCATTTTAAATCCTGTTATATTATTAGGTCATCTGAACCATCCTCTTACTATGTATTAAGTTATTCCCTGTATCCTATCTTGTAGTTCTTTGTCCATGCTGCTTTTACATGTGTTTTGAGCAGTGGGGATTCTGCTTTTCCCTTGGGAAACTTTCACAATCTGATATATCACCCCATTAAGGATTTTCTTCTGATATTTAGCCTTATTTCACCTTCTTTCTCCCAGCTACATGCATTTGTACCACATGGAAGTTCTGTTCCAATCTGTCCCTGTCAAGCGTTTGCAATTAATCCTTCTTCTTTACCTGCATCAGAGTATAACAGCTCAGTATTTGTGTGTTTCAGGATTTTCTTATGGGGAAAAGCAAGTTTCTAAACCCGTCATCTCTTCTTGACTACCTTATTTTGATAGTAAAGTGCCTAGTTCTCAAATACTATTTAGGTGACCTGAAATGCATGGACAAACAACGTCCAACTTTCCAGTCCTTAAATGTGTTTGCTTCAGTGTATGCACCTCTAGAATGTTGGTTCTTCTGTGTGCATGTGGGCCCTGCTCCATTTGATGTCTGTGATAACATGTGGTCTCATAAAGCATGAGAGGTGCTTCTTAACCCTTGCCACAAGTCAGCAGAAGTAGCCTCTCAGTCTGCCCTTTTTGTGTGACCAGTCTAAGTGTGGATGGGTATAGATATCTCTGCTATCCTCCACATATACACAAGTTGCACCCATTATCCTCTCTTCTGATTTATTATGTTTCTAAGTCCTTTAAATCTACATTGCTTTTCCACCATGAAGAGAAATAATTTCCAGTCATGTCTAAAGAGACATTCAAGTGGAAATGAGGTTGTCCTGTGCTACTTGAGACATTGCAAAGGTCTGTGTCATGAGTAGGTTAGCTAGACCAGGAATTTGTTTAAAACAGGTAAAATAAAGTACTTTTCTATATAGTGAGACCATGGGTTACCTGCAGATATATTACACTATTGTCATACTGTGTCTGCTTGCTTAGAAGTTATTGTGAATTTGGTAAATAAGGCAGAAGATCATTAACATCTTTCCAGTAATCTCTTGTTCTCACTGCAGTTTATGCTTTATGACTAATTTTCTTCATTAATATTTGATGTCACAGAGTTGCCCATTTATTTTGCTTTTATTCATCTACTGTATAAATAAGTACATACTACATTAATATTAATTCATACTACCCCAAGAGGGCAGGAGATTAGGAATTGCTATTTTAAATTACTTCTAGAGCTAAATTTGCTGCAAAAATATTTGATGCTGCAGTAAAGAACCAGGTGTATTAAATTTACCTCAGTAGTATCATTGACTAATTATTTAATTTGTGGTGATTTTTCCTGTTTTGTTTGTTTGTTTTGAGAAGTACTGCTATTTTTTTCTAAGATTCTTCCCTTTGAAGCTCATACTAGATTGCATTTCTCAGAATACATTATCTTACGTTTATACAAGTTTCACTTTGCTCAGTCACCAGGCTTCTCAGTCCATCAGTGTGATATATATACCTGGAAAGTCTCGCAAAGCTCATTGATCATGTTTAAAAAGATTGTTTTAAACCTAAGTTGTGTTTCACTGGCAAATTTCATTACTTTATTTTTAACTTACTCTTTTCAGATTATTAATTTTTTAGGTAACATTATCTTGCTGTGAGTTCCATGGGAAAGTACTAGCTTTTCTATTTTAAAGATTGTTTTAATGTTATTTTGTTTCCATATGTATATGCATTCTCATTCTTTTTCCCTGTTTGTTGTTTCCTTCAACCTGGTTATCTATAAGGAGAGAAAGACAAGTGCATTTAACTAATTTTAAGTATTCTACTTCCCTACACTGTCAAGAATACATGTGTGCAAGATCTTTCTTGTAAGTTTTGTTGTTTGTTTAGTTTTTTGAGGTAATTAAGTCAAACTGCAAAAAGATTATAACTATTAATAATAATGAACTATTCTGAGCCTGTAAGTAGCTGAGGATAGATCACATAAAAAGTGGAGAACCTGCTGATTTTAGTAAGTGAAAATTCACGTTTTAATCTCATTTGTTTGTCTCGCCCTGTATTTTTCTTCAAATCACATCATTCTGTCCGAACACCATGAACTTTTTTAATTGCAGTGAGAAGCCACAGCCTTTGTCACAGAATTGTCTAATTTTTTTTTAACTGGCCTCACCTTTATACTGAATTGGTTCTTAATTACAAGATACAGTGACCTTTATCTTACTTCAAAGGTTCACTGTCTAGTCTCTTGAAGATTTGATTTCTGTGATGATAAAGCAGATGATTTTCTTCTCTAGTCAGGAGTATTGGTAGGCCAGTATTTTCCTCTCTCAAATTTGCTGGCATTTGAGGGGGTACAAAATACTGTCTGGTCCTAATGCCATCAAAACTAACTTCCCAAGGAGGAGAGAAAAGCCTGTTGGTGAACTACTTGAGTTACCTTTTCTAGCAGCTCTTGCACTGTCATCTGAAATAGCCAGAGCTGGCCACAAGAAGATACTAGAATAGTCTGAAACTCGATGTAGTCTCTGGAACTGGGAAGTGGAAGTGCCTCGTGATCCTGCCCAGGAGGGATTTGGTGGAAGAGTCACTTGGGGCAGTTTGATTTCTAAAGTTGCTTCTTTCTTAAACCCCAGCACTTGCTGCTTCTTCAGGTTTGTTCAAACTTTCCTTTCAATAGCTTGAAGAAAAAAACCCCTTCAGAATGGTATGATAATAGTGCTTGCTTTCCCCTGGTTTCCTAAAAATATTTTTTTTCCGATTTCAGAAAATAGGTATGAAGAGTTAAAGCAAAATAAACATTTCTTCAGGGAGGCCTTAGGCTGGACTAGCTTCATTGCGTGGCTCATCTGGGATTCTGATGTTGTTTATGGGAAATTGATAGCAAGTTCCTGTACATTTGGAAATCTTCAAGTCAGCTTTAGCTAGTTTATAAATGATTAAGTGGCAACTTAGAAAACCTTTTGTCAAAATAGGAATGTTTAAATGTGGTGTTTAACCATGTCTACCTACTTTTAATCTTAATTGACACAAGTTGTTCTGGTTCCTCATCAAATTTTGTTCCCAAAAATGCTATTGTTGACCTGAAAGGAGTGTTTATGTAGACATCTATGTATAAAGTATCACAACTTTTTGATGAAGAGAGTCACTTGTGCACATGCCTCTAGTGTGTGTATGACTTACATGCTTTCACCTTTCTTTTTTTTTTTTTTTTGAGTGGGATGGATGAAGAGGCATTCAGCCACAAAATGTGTGGGTTTTTTCCTTCTGCTTATGCATCTTAGCTTTTAATGAACTCAGAAAATAGCACTTAAAAGCATTGGTGTGCTTCTGTCTTAATTTGATCTCCTCTAAGGAAGATGGTGGAATTTGAGTAATTTGTAAGAAGTTGTTTAGGTAACTGTTCATGTTGTGACAAATGAAGTTCTGCTGTAGATTAGAAACTGGCAGAGAAAAACAAATTAAGGAAAATAGGTCAGCAGTGTACAAGGGCAAGAGGGATTTATTCCTGGAAGCTATTCTCGCTTTGAAAGAGGGAGTGCTGAGATGGCAACTTTAATAAACCAGACATAAGTATTTAGATTAGTTGAAAATAGGTAGGATTTTGAAGGAGGCAGTAGAAGAGGGATCAGATTGGACATCGAGCAGAGCAAGTTACTGGATGTTGAAAAGAATTCCTTGAGCTGTATTCAAAACTGCAGATGAAAAGTATCCTTTCAAACAATGGTCTGAGGCCACAGTGTTACAGACATTTTATTCCATCTCTGCTGCTGAAAGAAGCAGTCTTGGCCGTGTTTTGCTCCCTCCCTTGTGCCTCCCTAAGATTTTATGAGACTGTTAATAAGACTGAACTGGACCAGCCTGGGAAATAACCAATGAAAATTTGTTTTATTAAACATTAGTTTTAATTTAGAACTTTTGTGTAAAGATATAAATGCTTGAATAAGCAGAAAGAAGAAGATGGACAGAGGGATCCAGTGATGAACATGACCATCTGGGGAGGAGAAAAGATCGGACTGCCTCTTTCAGCAGACCACATCTGTGGTTTGTGCTGGCCTTGCAGGATAATGAAATGCTAGGCTGAGATGTTATTATGGGCAACACAATTGAAATACAAGTTCTTGGAAATGCTGCACTTCCATCCCATGTATTGAATTCAGTCCCTACTGCTCTGATTTGAAGTGATAAAGAAGGGAAAGTATCAGAAAGTGAAATAAGGTCTCTATCTGAGAATAAATTAAAAAAAAATACTCATATGGAGAAGCTGGTACCTGTTCTGGTACAACAAATGGCACTAAATGTAATTTAGAGTAATTTTTTGAGTTGCCTTCTTTTTTGTATAACCTACAGTTAACTGTAAAGGTGTGGGTTGGATGAGTGAACAGTGGGATGGATTGAGAACTGGCTGAATGGCAGATCCTAAGCGGTTGTGATCAACAGCACAGAGTCTAGTTGGAGACCTGTCACTAGTGGTGTCCCTCCAGGGTTCTGTACTGTGCCCAGTGTTTAACTTGTTCATCAGTGACTTGAAAGAGGGGGTAGAGTGCCTCCTCTGCAAGGTCGCTGGTGGTACAAAACTGAGAGGAGGGGCTGATACCTCAGAGGGTTGTGTGGCCCTTCAGAGGGATCTCGATAGGTTGGAGAGACAACAGAAGAACCTTTCTGAAGTTCAACAAGGGCAAATGCAGGGTCCGGCACCTGGGGAGGAACTACCCCATGCACCAGTACAGGCTGGGGTCTGACCTTATGGAAAGCAGCACTGTGAAGAGGGAGCTGGGGGTCCTGGTGAACAACAAATTGTCCTTGAGCCAACAGTGTGCCCTGTGGCCAGGAAGACCAGTGGAATCCTGGGGTGCATTAGGAAGAACATTGCAAGCAGGTCGAGGCAGGTGATCCTGCCCCTCTACTCAGCACTGGTGAGGCCACATTTGGAGTATTGTGTGCAGTTCTGGGCTCCACAGTACGAGAGAGACATGGAGTTCCTGGAGTAGGTCCAACGGAGAAACACTAAGTTGGTCAGGAGTCTGGAGAATCTTTCCTATGAGAAAAGGCTGAGGGAGCTGGGCCTGTTCAGCCTCAAGAAGAAGCAACCTCATTAATGTGTATAAGTACCTGAAGGGTGGGTGCCAAGAGGATGGAGCCAGGCTTTTTTTGGTGGTGCCAACCAATAGAGCAAGAGGCCATGGGCAGAAACTGTTGCACAGGAATTTCCACCTGAACATGAGGAAGAACTTCTTTACTGTGCAAGTTCCCACACACTGGAACATGTTGCCCATAGAGGTTGTGGAGTCTCCCTCACTGGAGATATTCAAGAACTGTCTGGATGCAGTCCTGTGCCATGTGCTCTAGGATGACCCTGCCTGTGCAGGGAGGTTGGACCAGATGACCCACCGTGGTCCCTTCCAACCTTACTGATTCTGTGATTCTGTGATTCGCAGAGGGCTTCTGGAACTGTGGTTCTAGCACTTGTGTTTATTCCTTGATCCATTTTAGACAAGAGATCTTATCTGGTGCCACTGGATGTCTTAATGAGGTGGTGGTGATGGTGCAGTTTAGCTGTCAATCATGTTTCATCACATGTCATGTAAGAGTTCTGCAAGCGGTGTGCGTGTGCTGATGAGGGCTTGGGACCAAACTGATCTGAGGGAATCGATGCTTTCCCCAGCCACCAGCCTGAAGGGGTGGTGGGGTCTGGGGTGGGTGCTGGCTGCTGCCTTGAGCAGGGAATGACTTACTGTCTGCATTGATGAGTCTTGATATTCTTTTTATGTTTTCAGAAATTTGCTTAGTGCTGTTTTATTTTTAAAGTGTCATTTTAGCTTCTGTCCCTTTTGGTTCGCTTGAGGAAGACATGCAAGTATTTTACATTTTTCTGAAAGGAAGGCTTTGGCTACTTCAGAGAGATCACCCAAAACTGAGAGCACCTAAGGTTGGAGATGAACTTCAGAAATATGGAGAGAAATCTTCGGTGCCTCAGTTTCCTCAGATAAAGAAAGAATTGTGAGAATAACTTCTAATGTTCTTCCTGAGGGTACAGTGAAGCTAAAGCCATTACTGTCCATGAAACGCTTTTGCCATACTGTGCTGGAGGGCGCTACAGAAGTACTGATTACTATTTATTTTAAATTTGATTTAATGCTTTTGATTAAAAAATTAATAAAATTGTCACAGACCAGATTGTAACCCTGTAGGCACTTGGAATGGAGCATTCATAAATGAAGCATTTACTGAGAAGTTTAAAATTGTTTTTCATGTTGACTTCAGCAAAACAAATTGAGCAAAGAACAATGAAAAATGCTATACTATTTTCTGTTATTAAAATGGTGAATTTGTTTGGTGCCTAAGGTAAAATCCATGCTGTGCAAAAGACCAAAAAAAAAAAAATAAAAATGCCGTGGCAGAACAGGGAAACTCAATTGAAGCAGTTTTAGTGGAGTTTCTCAGTGAAGGATGAGGTGAGAAGCAAAAAGTGGCATGCAACTGTGCAATTCTGCAAAAGAGCAGTAAAAGATAAAAATGCAGAATGGTAAAATCTCATCACTCAAACTTTGCACAGGAGCTGAGAGCAGACTTGGGTGCCTTGTGCCTCTGCAGTGAGGCTGGGTGCATTGCATTGGTGTCGCTGTGCAGGGGCTCCCTATGGAATCTTCCTTCCCTAGGGCTCAGGTCTGGGACCTTGCTTGGTTTTGTTCCTTTAGGGTGAGGAAGAGTCGAAATGGGAAGAATTAACTTCAAGCTATGCAAGTTAGGGATCCCTTAGCTTGGGTGTGTGTGTCCATCTGCATGGTGTGTAACACAAAACACGTTAAAACAGATACATGGGTATGTTTTCTTTCCAGCAATAGGAATTTAAACAAAAAGATCATAAATTGAAGCTATATGTTAGCAAGTCTTAGCAAATGAGAACCAAAGATAAATCACTGTCTGAATGAGAGGAAAGCTATGTACTTTTCTTTAAACAAGATCATAAAATAGTATAATTATGTTTCTCTAGTTCTTTGGGCAAAATTAACTGTGATTTTTAGTAATAAAACCTCCAAACCTTTGAAAGTTACATTTCCTAAAGGAGGAGAAATGCAAAGTTAAAAAATACATGCTAACTTCAAACTCCCACCAGCGTAGGCACTGTTATGTTATTGGAAAAAAGATATTTTAATTAAATTTTTAAAAAGTCAAGTCTTTAATAAGCTTCTGATGTCATCTCTAACTAGTTCTGAGCCATGTCGAGAAAAATATCTGGAATTGAATTTTGTTATTAAGATGCCCGTGTGAGTAAAATGATGTTTTGTGTGACGGAGAACAGAGTGCTATACTTTTAGCTTGCTTTTAAATTAACTCTTATGTTCAGTACTCGAGGGGATTGAACTCCTCTGTACTTGGCTGAAGCTAGTGAAATCCTCGTGTGCTGATACAGATTTGCAAATCAAGCAACAAGGGACTATTTCAGATTAAAAAAGAAAAAAAGAAATGAATAAGGATAAAAGAGCTATGAGACCTGTTTGAAAATTGCCTAATGACAAATTCAAGTTGCTAAATAAGAAATGCTTTTTGTATCTTAAAAAAAAAAATCCTCAGAACGATGAAAATCACAGTCTTTGAAAAGGTAAGGTGAATAATAATATATTCAGGAGCATTACAGGGAAAATGTGAAGTGATTTATGCAGAATGTTCTCCTTTCCTTTGTCTCCATATCAAGGGGAAACTATGTGACTCATCTATAATACATCTCTGCAGAAGTCTTTCAGATCTCTAAACTTATAGGTGGAGGCACATACGTTTGGTTTTCTGCAGGGGAAAGAAGCGTGTCCCAAATCCATGTATCCGTTGTCATTTCTTCAGCTTTTGAAAATCACGCAGGACTTAATGACTTTATTTTTTTATAATGTCTATATACAGAATAAACTAACTTGTCAGTTTAAAGGAAAAAATATTTAAAATTCTGTTGTTCTACATTAGTTACAAGCAGGTGAACTCAGTGTAGGTCTATTTATAGGACAACTAATGGATGTGCCTAACTTGACCTACTTTAGACTACTCAATGGAAAAAACAAACACACTCTAGTTGTACCACTGCCATGTAATTAATTTTTACTTACTTTAAGAACAAAATGATGTCTTCTTTAATGTGGCCTTCTAAATATATTTGTATATTTGTATATTTAGAAGCATATATATATATATATGCTTCTCATATATATATATATATAGAGAGAGAGTTAGAAGTATATTGTGGGTATTTTTTTCCTTCCATAAATATCAACTTTCTCTATATTACGTGGGTATTGTATGAGTTAACCTGGGATGGTGGTGGTACATATAGGTGCATACATACGTATCACTTAACATGATGAAAGGGAAAATAAATGTCATATGAAGTCATCAACCAGAAGTGTGTTTGATACATGGCAAGTGTTACGCTCATGTCGGATCACCATTTGGGGATGTCTCTGTAGTCAATTCCTGCGTTATTCAAGGTAAACGATAAATGAGCTAGCACAAAACCAGGCTTGGCCTTTGAGCTAAACTTTCCAGGGGAATTTGATTATACATTGACCTATAATTGTAGCCTTGTTTCAAACAAAGCTGATAACTATTTCCATTTAAAATGTTTCCCATGACACTGACATCAAAGTATGACTGTGAATCTGTGTTTAATATAAACCCTAATATTTGTTTTACACTGACAGATCCTGGTGGTCTATATGTCAGTCTGTGAATAATATGACAAGGGTATAAAATTTCAGAGATTTGAACATGGAAATAGCCTGCAGATAAGCCTTATTTAAAACAAACAAAGAGCACAGACTTTTGCCAGTGAAACAGATATGCTTTGGCTCCTGAGGAAAAACAGAAAGCAGAATAAAAACTGCAACTGGAAAGTTACACAAAATTAACCCATTTTAGTTTTAAGGCAACAATCTATTTGAGATAATTTGATAGAGTTGTACATGGATCTCTGAGACAAGTACTTCTCTTTGTAATACAATGAACACGTCTATAATTTGTTATTGATCAGATCTTTGGAGAACTCTTTAGATGTGTTGGTTAATACTGAAAGTGTGACAATCCAGGCTTTATATATTTCAAATATTTAGCACATGAGAGGTTAGTACTTTCTTGTTGCATCTAATCTTTTCGTTGACTTTCTATCATGTTGCTTTTTAAAAACCCATTTTAGTGGACTCCCCAGTGGGCAGCACTGTTAGCCCTGGGATGCCCTGTCTGGTCATGCCAAACCTTTTCTGGCTTAGATGTCAAAGTGTTGGAGCGTGTCCAGAGAAGGGCAACAAAGCTGGTGAAGGCACTAGAAAATATGTCTTATGGGGGATGACTGAGGGAGCTGGGGTTGTTCAGTCTGGAGGAGGCTTAGGGTGGGACACCTCGTTGCTTTCTACAACTCCCTGAAAGGAGGTTGTAGTGAGGTGGGGGTCGGTCTCTTCTGCCATGCCCACAGTGAAAGGACAAGAGGAAACGGCTTTAAATTGCAGCAGGGGAGATTCAGATTGGACATTAAGAAAACTTTTATTACTGTAAGGGTGATTGGGTATTGGAATAGGTTGCCCAGGGAAGTGGTAGAATCACCATCCCAGGAGGTGTTCAAGATGCATGTGGATGTGGCGCACTGGGTGATATGCTTTAGTAGTGATGTAGGTAGGAGGTTGGACTGGATGATCTTGAAGGTCTCTTCCAACATTAATGATTCTGTGATTCAGTTCCTGTGGGCTGTGATTGGTTTTGCTTACAGATTGCTCTGTAAGTGGTCTGTCTCACAGATTTAGTATGTGATGAAATATCTTGAGTTTTGTAATCCTCCAGATACTTTGCATCTAAAAAAAATGTTTAAAAAATTGGTAATAAACTGCAAGTGTTACCAGACGATGAGAAAAGGAAGCGGTGAAGCTCATCTGGAATCTTTAAGCAAGAAGATGTGTTTCGTGGCTCAGCATCCTAAGCTACTTCTAAGACAATTAAGATCCATTTTAATATTACTGCTTTTCCAAGTGTCTTATTTTTATTTGTCTTCACAAGCATAAAGTATTATCCCCAACATATTAATAGAGAAATACACTTTTAAGTGATTTTTACCACTATTTTGCAGCACTGTAGCATTTAAGAAAGGACCCGGTGTTTTCTTAAGTCTCTCTTTGATATGAGAAATAGGTGTTATCAGGTTCAATTTGGCAACAATTTACCCATTTGTCAGTGAGCAGAAATTTAGGGCACTGGATTATCATCATTACAATGTTTTCTAATATGCTGTAAGTATTATGGTGATGCACATTATTTGTGGATTTCGAGCTGTTGCAAAATGGCTGACCATGGAATAGTTGTTGTGCTACAATAACACTTGAATCTTCTTTAAAATGTCCTTTAAATATGATCTGGTGGGAACAACTGCATATTTTTGTTATCCATTTGATATTTGCCATCTGTAGAAGGACCTTGATGTATGGATTTGTTATGGTAGCTATCAGTTTACAGCACACCTCCTCCCTCTGCCTCCCACCTCGGACTGTCAGTGGTCCTGGAGAAGTCACTGAGCCTGGGGAAAACAAATGTAGTTTTCATCGAAAAAGCAAACACGGTCTATGAAATATGACTACAATACACACTGTGTAATGCTTGAGAATCAGAGTTGCTTTAGACATCCCTATGGTTTTCTTTCTCTATCAGATCACATTTTGTGCCATTCCCTTGTGTGGGTTTGCTGAGTTGCTTAAGTATTTGCAATTTTTTTTTCTCTGTTTTCCTCTGTTTTTTTTATTTTCCCCCTCTCTATTCTTCCTCTGCTGGTAGGCATAGACCATTGGGCTACATTAATTAACAAGCTTGTTCGATCAACAACAAAACCACCCTTGCGTTTTAATGCATCTCATGCTGTTTGTTGGCAAGCTACCACTGTAAGGTCATGTCTGAGATTTTCTGTACTGTAAAGAAGCAGAACTAGCAAAATGTCTCAGGTTAAATTCACTAGCGAGAAAACCTTTTGTCTAACCTACTAAAACTCTTAAAAGACTCTTGTACTTTTCAGTGCTGTCTCTAGTGCCTACTGTAAAAAAGAATTAACTGCAGCATCATCTAGTAAAAGCTTTTTTAGTGAAAGCTCCGTTGAATGGCCAAGCAGTATTTGTGTTGTGCTCCTGCCATTAAACTGGCTAGCTGTGCAATAGAGGTGTGTGCCACCAAATTGCTGCGGAATATATGTGTGTGATTTCAGTTGAAATATCACAGGTTGTAGAGCCCCTAGAGACTATGGACTTCAGCAAACCTCTAAACTAATATGTTTTACAAAACAATTGAGATACTACAGAGCTTGTCCAGTTTTTATTAGTGTTACAAGGCTATAAATACATGTTTCAAGAAGAGTCATTAGGCGTGAAAAAATGGTAGTTAATCAAAACGGAATGCAGTGTCGTATACGTTTGTCAAAGGAAGGTTGTATCAAATTATATTCGTTGGCTATCTGCTTTTGGACAAGAGGAAATCTAATACATCTCTCTTTAAATCTGGAAAAACATTTCCTTTCGAGGCGCTTCACAACAGAAATAGTGCCATCATGAAGCCAACCAGTTTGAAGGCTCAGCCTGATCAGTTTATTAAATGGGAAATAAGAGATGATTGTCTGTGATAGCAGGGGATGAATTTGATATTCATCAGAGACCTGGGAAATCCCTTCCTTTCTCTGCTCCTCTGTGTCTATGTGATATCTAGTCACTGATTTGACTGAGCAAGGCAAATCTCATTTTAGAGTAGTGAAGCATATAGCAACTATATGAATATTGCTATTTCCAATTGTAGTATGACTATCCTGCACAAGGCTGTGAATAACATAGGGATGACTGAGATGTAAGTAGGATATTAACTTTTATATATATATATGTGTGTACATATATATATATGATTAAATATTTTTTGTTTTTTGTTTGTTTAACTTTTCCCGCATTTAATATAGGATTTCTCTCGTACCTCTCCCCCATGCGTTACTGATAATAGCAGTTCACCTAGTATAGAGCTGATGTGGATTACACAAAGCTCTTACCTACTTCTTTGTGCATATATATGCTTGTATTCAAGAGGGAGAAACCCTTTCTGTTTGGGTTTTTTCTTTTTTTTAATTCAATAACTTTTGTTTTTTCCCCATGTGATCTTTGTAACTGCTTTTCAGATTTGATTGAAAATTGCCATTCTCTGGAGATTTGGCCAGTTAATCAAGAAGTGAGAACATTAGCACAAAAGCCTGATGCTGGTATATTTGTGCTAGTTAAGACGCAGGAAATAGGTCCCTCAGGAGCAGTTTCCTATCAAGTCTGATCATACAGAGAGAGAACCTACTTTATGTTGTGAGGACCAAACAAACATTTATAAAACACGGCTGCCAGGAGACTAATAGCAAATATGGTCTCGTCTTCCATAATCATTACAGAGAAGTGCAAGAGAATAAAAAGGGAAAGATGAAAGGAAGGGCATATTTTAATGACATAAACATTATTTTTGTTGTGTCCCAGCTGGGGAAAAAAACACTGCTGTGCAGACTTACAGGAGCTTTTTTTATTGATGATGTGTCCTTCTCTACAATACAATCTGAAGTACCTGTTGGAAGTTATATACTGTTCTTCACTGTTTTGTATTTACAGTATTTTTACTGACTACACTAAAATTAAAATAATTCAATGCTAGTAAACAAACAAGTGTGAATTTGCCTTCCAAAACACAGAAGCTGTTTATTGAAAGGCTTTCATTTGCAGAGGAGTGTATGTCTGATATATCTGTCCTGTGTTGCTTGCACTGGTATCTCTGCCTGTTTGCCATGATGGTTGCAGTTGCTTGCCATTTCAAGACCCTGCTCTCTGTTGATAACTCTAGTAGAAATGCTGAAAGTGTTGTATAATGAGAACATGCACCTTGTGCAAAACTACTTTGCTGCAGTTACTCTGCAGACTGCTAAAAATAGGAAACAGGTTTAATTCTGTTTTAGAAGAGGATTCCATTGTGTAGCTCTTGTGTACCAGTGTCAGCCTGTCCTGCTGAGGCTGGATCTCTTGTGCAGTTAGCAGCTTCACAAGCCAGAAAAAAAATTTGGTTTGCCTTGCTATGGTTTACAGCTAAATCTCCCAGACTTTCTCTTTACACTGAACATGTCAAGTCTTGGAGTAGTTGAGCATGCTTTCCCAGGTGAAGGCACTGGTGTGGCTGAGCGGGCTGTGGGATGGGGCTGGGTGTGGGTGCCAAGCAGCAGTGCCCTGCCTGGCCTGGCCTTCCTTAATCCCCGTCCCCGCACTCAGACAAGGTCGAGGATCAAGCTCTCTAAATTACCAGCTAAGTCAGTTCAGGAGGACGCAGATTTGGGAGATGGAGCCTGTAACTGGTGTTGAAAATGCAGGTAGAGACACAAGAGGAATGGATATAAGACCGCAGGCTGCAGAAGTGAAGGAGGAAAGTGTTCAGAAGTGAGGTTGGAGGTGAAACCGTAGCACAGCTTCATGCACACATTTATTGCAGTAACCTTTACTTACAGCTTCCCTTTCTTTGATATTAGTTTGGATTTATTCTGTGCACAGGATAGTGACTGTTTACACTAGTGACCAGTCAGGTTTTTTCCCTTGTGTTGGTCAGTGTTGCTGACCTCGCCATGGAGTGCTTAATTCATTTGAAAGCAGAGTTAGTTACTCTCTTTCAATACAACACTTATCACTAAAATACCCAATCACTTTCTGGACCATAATGAAATAATTATGATATCCTTCTGAATTGAAAAAAAACCCAAACTAAACCCAAGCACTTTTGCTGCCATTTTTTTCAGTTATTGGTAGAATGGAGGTGTTGCTATTGAATTTGAGTAATGGGGTTAAGTGTTCAGAGAAGACAGATTTATACTGAACTTTTACATGCCTTCTTTTCCCGCTTTTACATGCCATTTCCCACTGTGTTGGGCTGAAGTAGATTGTAATTAGCAGTTACTCAGACCAGGAACCTAGAAATAAAGACTGCACAAATGAAACATGTAGGAATTTAAGTGACTGGACTAACTTTATTCGGACTCCCTGACTGCTTCTGCAGGCAATCATCTAAAGATGAGGAGAGAACGTGAAGAAGTTCTGCTTATGTTTTTGAGGAGTTCATTACAAGTCTATTGAACAGCAGAAATGAGTGGGAAAGTGCTGGTAGTAATTGTGGATTAATCAGAGGCAAGAGCTGACGTTTTGGTAATGAAAGATAAAATGCCCGTTAGGATAGGGAAGGTGTGTCTGTTTTTAAGCTTTGGAAATGAAACAAGGTAGTCTTCACTCAGAAATAATCTGAGAAAATGTAATTAAAAGGGCTGTTTGGGTTCATATGTACTGAATAATCTGTTGGCAAGTGTAATGCTGAGATTTCTTTAATGCTGAGGCTTTTGTGATCCTAAGAGGTGATAGAGAAATTTTCTTAAAAAATACAAAACAAATTGGCAACATTTCATATATATCTGATAAACACTGTGCGGGTGAACTGTGAAATGGACCTTTCTATATGCAGAACTGCTAGTTCAGTGCCGTTAGCAGTGCATTTTGTGCAATTAAGAGTTTTTGAATTGTTAATTTTATAAAGAACTTAGAACAAGAATGAAAAAAAGAGTTGAGTTGTTGAGTGTTTTGTGGGGTTTTCTTGCTTGATTTTTTTTTTTTTTAAGAATAATGGCTTGACTTGCTTTGGCACCTACATAAACTGTTTTTAAAAAAACATTTGCAAGAATCTGCTACTGTGTACCTGTGCACAAACTTGACTCTTGTAAGATACAGGAATTTTTTACAGATCCATTTAAAAGTAAGAATAACTCTGAAATCTCTAGTTCTCCTAAAGTAACTAAAACAAATTTTAAGATCTTTACTTTCTTTGATGCTATTTTATTGTTTCATCTCTGTATAAGTAGCCTAAATACATGACAGATGGCATATGTGTTTTATGGACATTTACATCCCCGTCTGGTGGCACTGTGAGGCCTGGGTGAGGAGCCCTGGCTGGGCCATCTCAGGAAAAGGGAATTGGGAGAATTTTACACTGAACCCACCAGAGTATGTAGAAGTATGATGGAAGAAGTGCTTTAAATTTCCCTCTGAGATACAAAAATGAAATGATCTTTTAATTACTTCATTTAAATTTTGGAAAAAAAAATCATTCTATCTGTAGTGACTGTACATTAAAAGCAGTATCTTTTGATATAGCAGCAATCAGTGTTTTTATAGAGAAAGAAAACTTACAGGTTTGGGAGTTCACTCAAATCAGTATTTCTGAGAAATCTCTGCGCTAATATCTGTCTAGCTTCTCAGAAACTTTCTTGGTCTTCTAAATGCCCTTTTCCTTGGTTTACCTCATGATAGCACATCCAGGTGGAATTTGCCTTTCAGAAGAAAACTACTTTCCAAATAAAGAAATAATTGCTTTATGCAGAGATTTTCACAGCTAGTTACTTTTCTTAGTAAATCAGAATTTTAAGTCAAATCCCACTGCAGGTGTCCAATTTTTCTCTTCGTTCACTTCAATGTAAATCAGAATCTGTGTTATTTTGAGAAGAAAAGAGAGCCTGATTACTGTAATATTAAAGATTTTTAAAAGGATACATCATACATTTGTTGATTATGGCAGTAGTGCTTCTGTTAAGATTGTGATTCCTCCTCTAAGCACCTATTTACAGGCACATGCATGTTTTTGATACGGATCTGTCTGTTGTCCGGGAAAAGCCAGACAGAGGCGTGTGAGAGCTGCTGTTTCTTAATTGCTTGGATAAATTACAGTGAGTCTGGTTCCAAAACTTGCTGCATTTATAATTCACAATACAAGAGGCACAAAAAGTAGATGTGATGGTGCCAGACGGCATCTGTTTTACATAGGTTTTGGTTTGCAGTTTCTGATGTGTTATATCCTAATATTAAAAGATACAGTATAGGCAGGAGGCAGGTAGGTTGGCTGCTGCTTTTGTCCTGGCTGCACTCAGGATCAGGCAGTGGGATGCTCCTTCCCTTGGCAGAACAAACCTCTGGACCATCCAGTGGAACAGAAAGAAAGAAAATGGAATGTGCAACAAGTGGAGAGGCTTAAGTGGAAGTTGACATTAGGAAGTTCTGGGAACGAGAGCAAAGATAATATCAGGGCTGGGAAGTGTTGGAAAGAAGGATTTCCACAAGGATTTAGCTCAAGTAGTTCATGGCAAGCGATATCTCAGGAGGACACTGAAGACGAGTCTGTTGAGAGCAAGTCTGAAGGATTGCTGCCACGACTGGGTGGGGCAAGGGGAGTTTTGTTTGCAAACAGACTTGCTTTTGAACTAGTCAAGGGAAACACTAACAGAGCTGAAGCATGGTAACGTGTAGGACCCAGGTGGTACAAGATGAATGATGCTAACATTGTGTATGTATAGATGTCTACTAAAATGACACAGCATAAAGCCAGACATGTTTTTGTTATAGAGGCATATCTGCTGATAGGGAGGATGTTATTTCAGTCTCTTCTTACATGTCTATATACTTACTGTATGTTTGCTTGAAAAGACCATACATGAAAAATTGCCAAAATCATTGTATTAACAAAGTAACATTCACATGTGATAACCTTTTAACATAGCTGAGATTCAAAACTGTGTTTCATCAGGAACTCTGAATTTAGACTTGGAGAGAATAGCTTCAGTGCAATATAAATACTTCTGTGGTTTTTACAATCACCAGTGTCCCTAACTTCAAAACAAGAAACCCATGGCAACAATGATCTGCAAGATGCTGTATGAAGCAAAGTGGAATGCTTCTTTTTGATGTGAAACAACTCCAAATGTTCTGATTTTCCTATATATACCATTTTTGCATGTAACTTTATAATTGTCATGGAGATTTGAATATCTATTTATTTTTAATTATTCAGTGGTACATACAGAACTTCAGCTGAAATCAGTAAATACAGAAATGTAAACACTAACTTATGTCATATTTGTGAATTATATCAATTATCTTTTATATTGCATTTATAAGCCACATTTACTATATTGAAAATACTTTCTTTTGAGTTCTTATTTACATTAGTAATGCAGTTCTAGGCAGGTTCAAGATGCTGGTTAACCTTTGAAATGTATTGCTTGCCTAGTGCTTAACAGAGATTGATGATCCTGTGTTTTGAGAGGCTTTAATATGCACCTCTTCGTCATCTATCTTCAAGTAGCTGGCCTTCACGCAGCGCGCTGCTATCCAGAATGCACAAGGCATATCTACAGCTCATGGAAGCTTGATGCATCCAGCCTTTTGCTTTTTAAGATCCTCAGTGGAAATGTCAATTGGATGTGGCCAACTGCCTCTGCCTGCCTTTAATATCTCTTCAATAATTTAATATATTGTCTGAGTCTGCTGAACTCATAACCTGCTAAGTCAGTGTTTGAAAACTGTTGACACTATAATATTTTCTGTTTGGTCACATGGGTGATTTAAAATATAAGCTTCTAATAACTAGCATACGTGTAAGAATTGGTTTAGATCTTCTTATTGGTAGTCCTTGGATTACCTTGATCTAAATTTGAAAGTACAGCATATACAACTTGGACATTAAAATTATACATTTGGTGAATAATGTATATAGTTTTTGGAAAGTCAAATTAAAAATAAAATCAATTGGTTAACATTAGAGCCTCGCATAACTCTTTGATGTCAGCCTTTTTTGGCGTGCTATTAATAAAGGCCTGAGATAAAATGTTTAAAGAGGTCTTGGTGCTTTATGGAATTACACAAGCTGCATTTTCTTATACTGTTTTTAACTCTTTGCAAATGAGCCTGAATGAGCTGTCTTGTGTGTTCAGTTGAGTCGCCAATAACCTGCCCAGAGAGAGCTCGGAAGAACTTTGCCCAAACACTGCTGATCATCAGCTGATTTTGTGCTTTTACTTGGGTACCTTTTAAAAAAATGCTGGCTGTGATAGCTTCTGTAGCATTGCTTTTGCAGCTGTATTAAAATTAAGGTATAAAACTGACTAAACTAGAAGTATCATTACAAAAATGCATAAAGTGACAAAAAACAATTTACAACACTTTCAAACAGCAACAGAAAAGATTTTTGTAGTTGTGAAAGCACACATTTCTACTGCACATGTGGTTAACCCAACAATCTAAAAGCAGTAGAATGGCATTATTAAAATGAGTTAACCTATTAAATTTAGGCTTAATTTTTATTTTTTTTTAAATATCTAGGAGGAAGATCGGACAGAGGAGGACAACAGCAGAGTTGAGCCTGTTGGACATGCTGACACTGGTTTGGAGAATGCTACCAATTTTTCCCTGGAGTAAGTCACTGTTAGAACACATTGTTTTAATGATGAGTCTCGAGACTGAACATAGAGTAGCAAAAAACTTAGAATAATATGAATGATAATGCTCTTAAGAAAGTGGGGCAGTCTTTTTTAGGTTATGTGTCATTTTGGTTTAAAACAATTTGCTTCATGGACCTTTTTAAAGCAGATTTTAAACAGTTCAAAAGCATGTGCTAAAAATGAGCATTGGAAACTTGACATTTATAAATGCTGATGCTACAGTAGATTTTCTGCCTCAAAGACGATGCTTATTTGATGGAACCCTGAAAACTTGACAGAAGGAATAGGGTCAGTGCTAGAACAAATCAATCAATAGTTAAGATTTTCAAAGGGGGAAAACTTGATTCGTGACACCTGTTTGCAGTCTGCTGGGGAAGATGTGTGTGGGGGGGGTCACAGAAGTTGTGTGGTCAAAAGCCTCATAATTTGTGAATGGATCAAAACTGATGTTGTTTAGGACTGGGAAGCTCCTCCTAATTAAAAAAAACCCCAAACAGTAAAGGTTATTTTATTTCATCACAAGAATACAGCAAGACTGACCTTTTGCATTTCATTGCAAAGAGCTGATCCATACCTCACTATGGAATTAATGAGAAAATATCCTTTCTGCCCTTAAATTAAATCTTTTAAATTGATAAAACTTAAATTTTAAATAAATTTTTAAATAAAAATGTTCTGTTCCTGTTATTTCTGAAGTAAATTATGACTTAGGTGCAGAGGGTTTAAATGTTAAAGGTAACTGTGGCATCCATTAAGCAATACATGCAGAGTTTTACTCCTTTCCTTTTAAAAAACCTTTTGCATTGTAACTTCCAAATGGTGTTTGCTAAATAGAATTTGCAGAACTTCTGTCAAATTTAGTGCTTCTTGGTGTTGCTTTTAAGTAACTTACTGACTTTTCATCATATGCTACTTCTTTCTTTTCTGTTTTGATATCATACTTCTTTGTATGTTTGTTTGAAGTAGTTGGCCCAAACTTCTGAGAAAATCAGGAGCAAAATTGAGGCAGTCTGTCTTAGGAAGGGGTCATTTCCTTTTGTTTTCCAGTGTACAGGGTTTAATATTTGAATTTGGGATGGGTTATTTTTAAGAAAGAGTACAAGAAAAATTAGTGTCTAGGCCTTAAAAATATGTATTTTGAATAAAAGGAAGATTACTGACTCGATCAGTAGAAGAAGTTAAACAGCAGAGGCTAGATATGAAAACTGACTTTCTTTTTAATTTGTGTTTCCACCTATGATAGTTCCAGGTGAATCACACTGGTTTCCACTTGGTCTCTTCCTCAGCCCTCAATTATCTTTTAAGCTAATAAGAAAGTTGGAAAAAAGTTGATCGTAGGGAGCCATGGGCATACCAATAGCAAAAGATAGATCTTAGAGTACCTTATGGAGGTGTTGCTTGATTCCCAGGAGCTGCTTTGCACACCAGTTAATGAAACCTTAGCCGTAATGTACAGTAAGAATGAAATGAAGTAAGCCTATATAGAAACAGGGACAATTGTAATGCTGTAATGCTGTCAGTCTTAAAACACTGGTCCAGGTCTGAAGAATAACATGTTTTTGGCTGAGGTCTCTCAGCTCTCCTGTTGTTGCAATACTTTCTTGAGCTTAACAGTGGCAACAGGGATAGAGACCTTCCATTTGTGTTGTTTAAAAAATGAGTTAAAAAAATCAGGCATGAATTGAGGCATGCAACAGATGTAAAGGCTACCTTAAAATATATTAAAAAAATGAATGTGGAAGAAATATAAAACAAACTGTAGTGCAGGATTTTTGTTGACTTCCTAACAATATGTGGTCTGGTTATTCTCAGTGTCTAGATTAAGTGCTGCAAGCTTTCATGATGGGCCACCATATGATCAAAAACTTATTGAAGGAAATAGAAAGTCTTTTACTGCTATCATAGGTCATTGGTCTTGCTCTTTGCTCCATTTCTAGATTAAATTTGATTTGTACGCTTATGAGAAACAAGCTTCTCAAAGATCTGCGTGTATATATATGTAGTGCCAGGAAATATGGAAAAAGTATGTAATACTAGAGAGAGGCATAAGCCACAAATTTAGATTGTGGCTTTCGTTCAGATCTCTCACTTCCAGATTTAATGAGAGGTTTGGCCTTCGTGTATTATTTTCTCATTTGAGTATTTATAACTCTTTATGTTTTATATTCCACCTTTCCAGATGTGGGCATGTTTCAAACACATCAGTACATTTGGTCCAAATCTATTTCTGGAATTTTTGCATGTCTCTTTCTGTACCTGTGCTTTCCTCTTTCACTTTTTCCCTCCCTACAGCAAAAAGTATAATTGAAAACTAGATATATAGTTGCTTCTGGAGGATGTCTGGTTGGGTTTTAATGTTGTAGTTAAATCTTACTTCAGAAACTTCGCCTAGTAAGGAGATACAGCTATAGTAATCTTTCTATAAGACAAATGGAATTTCAATAAAACAAATTAATGTGTTTTAAAACTAAAATAATTTAGCCAATTAAAAATTTAATAATTCTCATTTGATTAAGGTGTAGTTATGTGAAAGCTAACGTTAAGGCTTAGAGTGGGCTCTCTAAGATGAAAAAAAGAAAATGCATGCTAGGACTATGATCAGCTTTTAGCCTTCTGAGGAAAAATGGTATGTGCTGTTTAAGGTGTTTCTGCTCAATGGTCCAAACAGTTAACTTGAACTTTAAACGTAGCTTTAGAATAAGGAAGAAATCAAACAATGTGCATACAATGATGATGGTACCAATTTTTATGTAGCAAACTAAGTTTACAAAAAGTTTCTTTGATTTTTGCTTGTTTTATTGAACTATTTTTAATGATTGATCTCCTTTCATGCCATCAGATTAATCTTCAGGTACGTAGCATTCAACAATGCGTTCATCACCATGACTTGATTTCTGGATTGGTTTTGTTTTTCTATGTATGCTTGTGTGGGGTTTTTTGGTTCCTTCACAGTACATGTTCATATTCCCTCATTCGTCATTGTCTCACAGTGATATGGTAAAGCTCGTAGAAGTCTCCAATGACGGCGGGCCTTTGGGAATCCATGTAGTGCCTTTCAGTGCCCGAGGCGGAAGGTAATGTATTGTGTAGGATTTTAATTGAATTGTAACTTGCTGTGTTTTATCTTAGTTGTGTTAATTTTTGTATCGTGCCTTCTGTAGAATATTGTATGTTTTTCAAAAAGCAGTCTCACTGATTAAGAAAAGAAGAAATGCAAGTTTAGTGACTCTGTACTTGGAATGGACTCTTTAAGTAGAGTGTTTCCATTGTAAGGAGTTAGAACTGTGGGGTTTTAATAGAGGTTCTTTTGTAGTCTTATGGAAAATTGAAGTATAAAGATGTTCCCTTTTGGACTCTTAAAATTATAATCTGCTGCTTTAATTCAGGTAGATGTTTATGCAACATTTCCTTGCTGACTGTTTAGAGCCAAAGTTCCCAAATAACAGCAGGATAATAAACCAGAGGCGTCCTACGCCTGCACTTGATGAGAGTGGAAGAGAAAACAAGCATCAGGCTTTCGATATTTAGTGTTTTCCCATCTGTTGGGGTTAAAACAAAGTAGCAAAACCAGTTGAAACATTCTGGCTTTTGGGGGGAAGGTGAACCTGTTTTATTATGTGGCAGGTTGGAACTCCTGAAGTTGTTAAAAAAAAAAGTGTAAAGAAAGTCCTTTATGTTAAAAAAATATAATGTGGGGGATTATATTAGTAAACAGAATGCATCATCTCTAATTCTTACTGTGCTAAAGTAGAATTTTAGCTTTTAAGGTCATTAATGTTGTATCAGAAAAGTAGCTTATTTTTGCGGTGGTAATTAGTGATAGATTTGAAAGTACTACGTATGTTGAAAAATGATAGTTCTTAAGGAATATATGCAAATTCTATTTTGGTGATGCATATCTTGAGTATACACTGTTTTCTCTCTATAAGGGAAAAGGGAACAAATACGTATTTTATAAAGTAATCTTTGATTACACATTCAAGGGTGTTATGTTCTCACACATCTACTGACCCAGGAGCAATTGCAGCTTAGTAATTAAGAGCAAAACTAACTTGCTATACATGCATATATATACACACACACATATATATAAATATTAATATCCTCTTTTCAGAAATTGTAAATTTATTTTTCCTTCTATACCAAATACCTTCACAGGATTTTAAACACAGTATAAAAGCTTTATTTGTCATTGTTACTTGTTTTCGTAGCCATAATGACATGTATTATGAGAAAATGTATTATTTTATTTTTTTTTTAATTTAAGGCTAATTTTCTGAGGACTACAAGTATTAAGAACAAAATTCTGGTGGTGAATTCATAATCTGATACTTAGTAAATTCAGTGTGGGAATGGAAAGGGCATGAGTGAATGGGACTTCAAACATATCTCAGCGGTAAATCCCATGAAGTTGAAAATGGTTGAAATATTCACACAGTTATCTGGGATTTAGACGGTGTGAAGGCCAAGAAAAAGACTGGTTTAAGAATGTTGTCTGCCTACTACGTACTTGTTTAATAAAACTGATGTTAGAAATGTATGTTTTGACATTTTGAATAGGAATTTTAACTTAGGTAAAATTCAATTCCAGGATGTTAATGTGGTTGTCAAGTCTGAAGTGAAGCTTAAACTGTTTATACGTAAGGAGGGCATGTAAAATGAAAAAGTCATAAACACAGAAATAAAGTATCTCATGTATTTTAAGCCTGCTAGCTATGTCAAGAGCTATGAAGGACTTTCAACTCTTTTGGTTTTTTTTTTTTGTCCTGAGTTTGGTATTATATGATAAAGTTTTATTACAGGAAAGCCAATTTTAAGTACAGATGTTTAGAATCAGGACATACTTGAAAATGACATTCTGTTACAAGGGAAATAATTTTTATATTAAAGTTTATCTACTTTTTCTTCATAGTACTAGAACTTCCCTCACTGAAAAAGTGATGTTACATGTAATTGCTATCTGAGTCTTTTCCAGCTGCTCTCCCCTCTCACCCCCCAGTATTCTGATGGAGAGGAGAGGTACTTGGGTCCATGTCTTGAAAGAGTGGAGGAGCAGCATTGGAGAGGACCTTGGATGTTTCCAGAGCATCCTCCTGTGCTCTCTGCATTGTAGTGGAAGAAAAGTAGAGTACTTGTGTTGTACTCCTGCTTCACTGTCAGCTGTGCCCACACCTCTACAGACTTTTAGTGAGAACATCTTCAGCTGCCGTGGGCAGGGGAAGGAATGCACCCAACTTCTGTTTTGGAGCATTTGGTGGGGGTTTTGGTTTCTCTTTTTTTTTTTTTTTTCTTCCTTTCCCCCCCCCCCCCCCCTTTTTTTTTTTTTTTTGCTCCTGGTCTTCCAGCTCTTTTGAACAGATAAGATACACTACGTTCTCCTTTTGCTAGATTCAGAGGGAGAGCAGATGCTTGGCAGGGATCCTCTTCTGCCTACTTGTTTCTCACTCTAGCACATGGTTGCTCTTTGTTCCTCTGGCTACAAAGCACAATGCTCTATGCTGCAGTGAACTAACTTACTTGAGCAGGGAATCTGCTCAGCAGAAAACTAAATATACAAAACCAAACACAGGACTCAGTAAAGACTTTGAGGGATGTCCAAAAAGAAAAGATCTGATGTATCATATAGCTTAATCCATTGCCCCACTGTTGTTTTATATTTGCTTGGTGTTCAGTTTCAGTTATGCTGTGTTTTCAGTTATTTTTCTTCCAGTTCCTTTCTTTTGTTTTTGAAAATGTTACTCAATAGGCAATGGTTATTAAATCAATAATTTTAAAAATTGAAAAAGTGTAAAAACGTACTTAAGGCAATTCTCCCTTTTTCCCCTATGCAAAAAGGAGGGGTTTTCTCCCACCAAAAAATGCCCCCTACCCCTAAAACAAACATCCCAAACCTCTAAAAATTATATGCCATAATTATGTCCTTTATTTATATTGAGGAAATTGACTTTTTTTATGGTCTTTCGAGGATTTGAAGTAAGAATCTGTCCTTCAGTAGTATTGGCTTTTGATCTTGAACAAAATCTGTAAAGCTATCTGCCTTGTCTATATAGATGCTACTAATTATTTTAGTTCCTAATAAAATGGTGACTTTTTTACTGGGAAAAAAAATAAAATCGTTATAATTCTCTGGAAAAAGTACTATGGATTTATACAGATATGGTCAAACTTTCTTCTATGGCTATGTTTCCCTATTATCCTTCTGGTTTTACCTCTAGAAGTTTATCAGTCCTTTATTGGCCTTTTTGATCATATGCTTTTGGATAACAAGGATTTGTTTACCTTATCAAAAGGGAGGAGGGGTATATGTAGTCATCACGTAATGGTTGTGAAGTTTTTCAAGGTAAAAGTTTTGTTTGCAAAACCTACTTTCACATTTTTGCAATGGCATAGAAGCAGCACTAGGCAGAATAGAAGGCATGAAAATGAAAGCAGAAAGAAAGACAGTAGGAAGTGAAGAGGAAAGTGTTTAGGTAAGAGTAGGGGAAATGGATCAGAGGAAAGCATTAAAGAAGAAAATTCTAAATCTGTGCGAAATTGCCTTTAGCAACGATCCTTTGTTTTTATTAAGTGCTCAGAGAGGAGAGTGAGCACTCAGTCCCTTAAGAATGTCATTTAAGCAATCCTGGCTGGTGGGGGATGTTATGTTGATGTGCAAATGGCGTTGCATTGAGTTCTCCTCTGCAAGCTTAATAGTAATTATAGTATAATTTACCATTATATGACCTCTTCTACTTTTAAGAGGCTTTGAAATCTTCTCAAGCTCTATAGCTTAGCTGCTCTTCTGAAATCCTGCTATGTCTGTCTTTGGAAGGAGATTCAACTGACACAAGGAATATATGAGATAACATTCGAAATCTGTGAATAATGATATGGAAGTTATAGTCCCATAGTCCCAAGACTACTGTGAAGTCTACTTGGTAAAACAGAAGAGAGAAGGATTTGGATATTCATCTGAAAACCCCATAAAGAACATCCATTAAAAAGTATCAGATATGTTACTTTGATGCAGAACAGCATGTAGGGCTCTGCCAGCTGTTCCTCCTATTGAAGTGTGCCACAAAATCCATGATAAAACTGTACAGCTAAAAGCTGGCAGCTAAAAATATGTAATCTGTGTTTTTATGTCATATATCCTAAAGGTCCTTAAAAATATTAAGGAAGTCTCAGAAGAATGGGAAAAATAAGAGACTGAATTTTATTTCTTTTTGTCAGTTTAAATGGCAAATTAAGCATAAAAAAAAAAGACAAACTTCAAATGAAGGTAGACATTGATATACACACAATCCCTGTACTAGAACATTGTTCATATGTTTTTCTTTTGTGTAGTTCTTGTATTTTTTTTTGTTTTTAGTTGATGTGCCCTTCATTTTCCAGTTTACAAATTACTTAATATTTCACTGTAAAAGTTTCAGTCTTTTACTCAAGATAAAAAGGAAACTAAAGTAATCTAATGGCCATTGTCTATGCTGAGTCCTTAATACTGCCTTCAAGGTGCCTCTCTAACAATCACATTCTGTTTGATCATCTAGGAGGTATGTTTTAGCTGCATCTCCACATTTATTCCTCCCCTGTATTTCCAACCTTTTAAGTCTCAAAGGTAGCCACGGTTTTCAAAAACATATGAATTGGGAAAAGATTCCCTGTGGTGTGAATGTACCATTCCCTCACTCTTTTAGCTGAATTCAAGGCTTTCTTTGTTTGATCTCAGCCTTTAAAAAGTTATATAAACTTAATCTGAAGTATTATTCAAGCTAAAAAGCTGAAGAGTAACTACCAAAGATTGGAAATTGGTTCCGGACTTCAGGCATGAAAGCTGATAAAGTTATTTTAATGCCTCTGCAGTGGTGCCGTGATGTCAATGTCATGCAAAGGAGTTTGTCCAACGTAGCATTGATCAGCCACAATTACTTAACTCGAACAAACAAGCTGATTTGCCTACTCTGACCTCTGAATCTCAGGAAATTTATACTGTGTTTATGTTCCTGTAGAACTTCTCAGAGATCTTTCATTGCGTGAAACTACTACACATTGGCTTTTCAATCAATCGTTATTTTTCCCCCTTAATCTAGTTTTTGCCTTTTCATGTTAGTGACTTTACATAAACATCTAAATTGGTCATTTTCTGTTCTGTCTGATTTGATTATATTCCAGTTAGCTTGCAGATAATAGGTAAATAACTTCAGTGTGTTCATACATAGGCGGTGATGGTCGAGTCATATTTTAGATGCCCAGTGTAATATTTTTATTACTTTCATAGTATTTCTACCGTCAGTTTCTATTAAGACAAATGTTCATCATTTCCATACAGCTGGATGGCATGTGGGGAGTTCACAATTTCAAAGAACTTCCAAGACTAACTCAGACAGTTTAGATGTCAATAAAACATTTGCTGCTTATTTCTAGTTTTATCATTGGTTGCAATTTATACTGAGAACTGAAATGTTAGCACGTGTAGCTGAGTTTATTTTAATTGTATAATTAATGTATCTTGTGGAAATACAGTGGTGCAAATGCTAATTTAATCCAAGCTGTTTACAATCCCAATTAAGTATTTAAAACAAATGCAAAGATTGAGCTCTGTCATGTTTCCCTTCTGTCCCCAGGTCGGCTAACGTTAGTCTAAAACAATGCAGGTACCAAATTTCTATTTATAATTATTGTTTCAACAGACTGAGTGTGCAAAACACAAAATTTAATCTCATTCTTGAAGAAGTTATGGTTTAAAACATTTATAATGGAAGAATTTATGTTAGAAAATGTGTTCACTTAACTTTAGCTGGACAAGATTAAGCAAATCCAAATGCACCCATATATTTCTATGCTATATTGTTGTGTTTAAACAAATACATATATTGGCTTTTGTATTTTATACTAGATTAGTTTATAGGCTTTCAAAATTTATGTTTTCCTAATGTAGGAAGCGTAATCTTGAAAATATAGTAGGGCTACATCTCCATTTATCAGGATTAATGGTGGTGGCATACGGCAGGGAAAAAAATCCAATTAGTTTCTAGGTTATTGCATATTTGCAGTATCAGGTCTACTGTGTTTATCTCCAGTTACTGCAACAACAAACATGAATTCCCATAATGCCTTTTTTTTAGAGTCATATTCCTACATCTAACAATAATATGCTGAAGAAATACTGTAGGAAATTGATAGGCTTTTGTTACTAAATTTTTCAGGATCATACGTTATCTGCAAATTCTAGAGGAGTTTACTCTGCTCTGCAGAAATGCATTCAGGAAATTTTTTCTGGAACTGTTTCTAAAGGGATCTTTTGCCCCATGTGTTTATATAAAAAAAATAAATAAATTAAAAGGCACTGTGAAGGTCCTGGTTTCACATTTGACTCAGGCTGTTCATCCAGCCTTGAATCTGTTCTCAGTGACTTTAGCTTTATATGCCTTGGTTAACCTAGCTCTAACATTTGTTAAAAAGCAAAATCCTCATGAGCACCATATGTTGTGTCTGAGATGAGCAATCTTACATTAGTAGAACTTGTAGCCTTTGTTTAATGAGATTATTTGCAATTTTGACTGGTAGGTTTTTTTTATGCGTTACAGTATTTTGCCATTGCTTAGGATTAGTAATATTTTTACTAGATTTGAGAACTTAGGTGAAGTAAATTTAAGAAATGACAAACCATGCATAAAGAGGCATCTTGCATTAATAATTTAATATAACTTCAGAATGCGAAACAGTAGAAAGCAGTGTTTCAAGAAAAATGCTATGCAGAAACCATGGATAGACCAATTACTTTGTAATCATAAGTACATGAAGACCTTGGGATGAAATAATCATATTATTTTGTAAAATGTATTCTCATAATACTAATTTGGAGTGTTGTCCTTTGTGTAGGATATATTCTGATATTTAGCATATTGATGTTTTGGTATTTTCTATATGTAACCATATATACAAAACACCTGTTGTAATTACTGTGTACGCTTTCATGCAAGCATTGCATGCACATCCAAATTCTGAATTGTCTTTGAGCACTACAGAGGAACACACTGAAGTGAAAGAAAAGGAAGAGTAGACACAATTCTTTCCCCTCTCTCTCAGATGTTTTGGTGGCTTTCTCTTAAATGTAAGATTCCCAATTTTATATTTGCTTGCTTGTCTCTTCTCCATTTAGAGATACCCTCTTCGGTAACTTCAGTTTGAGGCTCAAAGATATTGTCTCCCCAGAGAAATTCAGGAACTCACAAGTGAAAAAGTCACAAACTTGTTTTCTAACCATCAGTTTTATATGTATCAAAACTATAATTCTGCTAAAAATGAGGTAGTGAAGGCACACAAGTATTTTTCCTTTTTATCATTAACAATAATAACTGTTATTTTAGTGCTTTCTGCAACTAACAAACCATTTATAAGTTTTTATTTTTTTATAATTATCAGTTTTAAAAATCTGAGACTTTGTTCAAAGCGTATTTTAGTTAATAGAAGGAAAAAGGGATTGAATCGATATTTTAAAAATTTGTTTTGTTTTACTTCATGTGACAGCATACCTTCATAATTATTGGCAAATTTTAGTACAATAAATGAAGCACAACGTGGTTGTTAAGTTAGTGTGTGACTGTTGTGGACTTTTAGAATTTTTTGTTGTGCAAGCTACTAGATAATTGTGGGAAAGGCAGAAAGAAAACCACCAAAAATACCTAGAGAATACAAAGTGTTTCACTACTTTGCTGATCAGAAAAAAACCCAAACATGTGGAAGACTTGGTTTTGCTTTGGGAAGTCTGGGAAAATTGGTTTTCTTTTTTAATTTTCTCTTATGGGAGACGCTGGGTTGTCAGAAGGTGGAACTTTCCAAATCCAAAGAATATCAACTTGGAATGGGAAGGAATAGGACTAGATACTCACTAATATTCATTGTGTTTTTCAAGTTGTTTTTTTTTTTCCTGAAATGCATGTGTTCTAGAGAAATGATACTTTAGCTTTATGGAATCTTTCTGGTCCTTGTGCTCACCAGTGTTACTGCAGAGAGGCAGATTGCTAATTGATGCAGCTGAGCTAAAGTCAAGCCCAATCACAGCTAGTGTCAGTGACTGCACCCAAATGTTCCATCTGGAGCCAAATGAGGCAGGATAAGGTTTGCCTCTGATGGGACCCCAAGATAGGTCAAAGGTGCAGTATGTTAGGTGTTTTCAGGATACTTTGTATCAGTTGGAAACAGAATAGTATCACTTAACTGTTAATGTCTGACTCAAAACTTCATTTGATGATTTGTGTTGTCAGAATGCTTTATGTTGTTTTTCTCCTCACAGTCTGTTTACATGTATAGATACTTTCAACATCATATCTTGATGTCTCTAGGTGGTTCCAAACTGGAAATACTATTAGGATCATTTCTCTTGTTTCTTCAAGTGCCTTGTAGGAGAAAACATATGGCTGTTCTGTAAAATAAATGTCTTATTTGCATATGTTGATGATAAATTGGTAAATGAAGAATTTAAAGTGGAAGAAATAAGTTAAAGTTAATTTTGCTTTTCTGACCCGTTTGATGAAGTGCTCAAGTGCATATATAACTTTTGAGCGCACGAGGAGTCCTTTTAAGCATCAGTGACTGCTCATTAACTTTGAGGTATGTGTGAACTGAAGTGCTATGATCACTGAAAGTTTTGTGCTAAAAGACATACGTGGTCTTGTAATTCCTGCCACTCAGCTATTTTTCACACCATGCCTTGAAATGACTTCTGAAAAAGTAATGCTGTTGACTTGGATGATGTGATTTTGACCCACTGATACATCCTGTGGGAATTCAATGTAAATCTGATCTTCTTTAAAAAAATTGAGTGCAGTGTTGATGGAAGAATTCACCCTGAAGATTGAATCCTTCTTCAAACCTAGAGTTCAGGTATAGAAACATCATAGACTTTTCACACTATCCTACCAGTTCCTCAGAAATCCACTCTTCAGAATCCATTTCATAATTTCTGTTTGAATATTTGTTCATCTTTTGTCTCTGAGAATGTCCTTAAGATGACACTATGGATAAGCACTAGACAAAGGTGACCAACTCATTGCACAGATGGTATCAAATGGTATTTGTCTTCGGTCATTACTGAACCAATTAATTTAAGATAATATGCTGAATTAAAAATGACATTTAATTTTTAAACTTCCTCTTTGTGGTTTAGTAAAAAAAGTTAAGGTTTACAAATAAAATAGTTTGGTTTGCATGAAGTTCCTGAATCAACTATCCATCCCTTCATTATAGGCTGCTTATTACATGAGATGACCCTAGGTTTCACTTGCACAGAAACAGTAGTTATGGCTGTGGTATTCTCTGCTAATTCAGAAATTCAAATTATAAGTTCAACCTGTTGCATTTCAGTAAACTAGCAGAAAAGATGCTGGCTCTCAAATGTGTGGTGCTTCTTGGAGCTTATACTGCTCAGAAATTTAGGCCTTTTGAAAGGATGTACATGCTATCATCACACTGCCTGTTCATTCTTTCTTTTAAATGACATGCTTGATTCACCTGGGCTTTTTCTTTCATGGATAAAGGATGATAATTCAGGTAATGCTTATAAATTATTTGAAACCTACTTCAAGGTAAAGATGGTTTAAAATTTAGTTTTTGTAGTTATTATGATCATATATTTATAATATATGATAACATTTTATATGATAAATTTATATGATAAAATTATGATTTATGGTAAAGTCAGTAGGATTTTCTATGATGCAAATTGTTAGAATGGTAATAGTTTGTAATCTTAATGTTCTAGGACCCTGGGGCTGCTAGTAAAGCGATTGGAGAAGGGTGGAAAAGCTGAACAAGAAAACCTTTTTCGTGAGAATGATTGTATTGTCAGGATTAATGATGGAGACCTTCGGAATAGGAGATTTGAACAGTAAGTGTATCACACATTACATTGCACTATTTAATCTTTAACACTGTACCTTGGAGTAATTTGAGGAAAGTAAGAAAAAAATTGTCAAATCTTGCCTTTCTAATAAAGAAAAGACACAGTAAAGGGCATTACTGGTTTTTAATTAACCAAACTGAAAAAAACCCCAAAACAAACAAAACCCCCCAAAATCAGAATAATTATTGGCATTAGAGTATAAGCACTTCTCATTTGATTGATTTGCACATTGCAAATTTTTTCTTCTTGCATTGCTGAACTGTTTATCCTGAAATTCCCATATGACTTTTGCTCATTCCTATACGACTTTTGCTCTTATACTTGCAATGCACCATGTTCAGTCTAAGTAGACAGTACAGACACTTTAACATTTTAGAAATACTTGTGGTTTTGTATGTGTGAGAACTAAAGGTATTATATGCAGAAACTTCCTGGAGAAGTTTGAGAGATAATAAGTATTTGCTCAATGGATGCCTGGACTTGGTAGAATCCCGAAATTGCAAATCAGAAAGACTTTTAAAAGTGAAAGAGAGTTTCAGTTCTCACACAGATGATTGAAAGAGAAAGAAGAAAAGAGGTATGCAGAAAATGAATGATTTCAAAGATGATATGTTGTTCTGAAAACCTTAACATGTTGAGGGCCAAAGGAATATAATTTATTCTGATCGTCCTGTACTTAATATACATTTGAAATGTGTTTTTTATTTCTTTGACTCTAACCTAGATTGGATCAGGACCCGGCACCATATGGTTGGAGCAGCTTGTCTCTGCTTGTTCTGTGGTTCTGAATCACAATTTGTTCAGTCTGTGAAGAGGCTTGTTGACTTTGTGTACTTTGGATTGTGGCCTAGAGCCCAGTGGCTGTCTGTGCAGGATTAAGCATTTTTTTCCTTTTTTTACATATTTCTTAATGTATTCTGAAAGACTACTAAATTACAAAAAGTAAAGTGTAAACTAGACTTACTGCAAGACCGCATATACTCTCAGCAAATTATGAAAATACATAGTCTTTGTATAAAGTGTAATTTTCATTCTGATAATTCTGTTGCTGCTGTGAGTACTGTTATCACAATTATCACAATTATCAAGGTTCAAAACAAAAGGACACTGCAGTCCTGTCGTAGAACTGTCTGTATTTCAAGGCTGTGGTTAAAATTTTTGCTTTTCTGAATCCAGTATTTGGTACATTAGTTGTTAAGCATATTTAACCATTGTGTTGCCCTAAGGCAATAAACTTTAGCAAAAAAGCAGGCCAGAGTAGACTAGTGAACAGATTCAAGTTTTATGGTTTATGCTTGAGCGCAATCTGTCTGTCAGCTTGTATTGCTTAATTAACATTAGTAATTATGCTTATAATGTTTTGTACTCTGCCAGTCCTAATTTGCTAATTTTCTGTTCATTTTGAAACCTAGAGCACAGCATATGTTTCGCCAAGCCATGCGTACGCCATTCATTTGGTTTCACGTGGTCCCTGCGGCAAATAAAGAGCAGTATGAACAGTTGTCCCAAAGCGAGAAGAACATGTATTACTCCAGCCGGTTGAGCCCCGATTCCCAGTATGCTGACGGCAAAAGTATTAACAATTCTGGACTTCACACGTTACAAAGAATGTCTCGAGCGGGTAACCAGTCCGATCAGACAGACTCCTACTCGCAGCTACCTCATAGTGTGAATTCATCAGGGAAACCACCCTCGGGACTGGTGCCATCACCTCAGAAAGTTCTTTCCTCCACTGCAAATAGTGGGTATAACACCAAAAAGATAGGGAAGAGGCTCAGTATACAGCTGAGAAAAGGTAAGGCACTAGTGCGCTCCTCATATAGCATGAGGTATGCGTGCATAGCGTATGTATGTGTGTCCACTGCCACTGTATCGGGCAGGACAGCTTGCAGAAGCATGGCAGATGTGATGGGTTGATTTTTGAAGCCAAGGGGCTGAGTTGTCCCTGATAGCATGCCTAGGAGTCCAGCTGTGTATTCAGTATGTGCAGCGTGTTTGCAAAAGGCCATTTTGAAGAATGCTTTAACATTTTTTTCTGTCTCTCAACTAATAGTGAAGTGCAGTAAGTGCTACACATTCTGTTGGCCAAGACCCAGGGGGTGGTGTACTATTTAATATAAATAAATAAACTAAAATGGCCCGTATTCTGCACTTACAGTCATCTTGACTTTCCAAATTGAGTAACTATGGTTTTGACATTAGATTTTAAGAGTGTGTTTGTTCCAGTTGGTAAATTGGACTTCCTAATTTCCAGCTAAAGCTTTCCTTTATTCCACTGGGATGTGAAAATCTTTGTTTAATTGGTAGAGATGTAATGTGATATTTCCTATCTTGGACCTTATGCTAATGTAATTTGAATGGGGGTGAGAGACTATTTAAAGGGAGAGGAGAAAGCGGTGCATGCTTATCTCAACATCTGTGTTATATGTGCACATGTAGATGCATTGGTACGTCCCTGGAATTTTTATGATGTGTTAAATGTCCTAAGTGAGAAAATTTGGTATCTTTGTGTAGTTACCATCTAGATGCTTTTAAAATAGTTTAAAGTATAATAAAATGACATTTAAATGCAAGTATTTTTTAGCTCTTGGGAAATGATTTTTTTAAAGGATTATGCATGCTGGAAGCTTTATGTTATTAAAATGAGCATGTTTAAGGTTAGATATAATTTGATCTCTAGCAGTAAGAATGGCGTTTACATTACACAGCTGAAAGTTTGCCCATCTAACAGTATTCTCTGTGAACTCAAAGTACGTTCCCCTTAGGATATTGTATATGCTTAGTGTTAATTTTTATTAATTAATCTTTTTATCAAAAGATATCAAAGATAATGCATTGAATGGTAGAGATTTTACAGTTTCACGGGTACCAGGCTACTTGTCACATTATCATTATGCTTTCCTTTCTGTGAACTTCACATGAACCACCAGATTGCTGCTTTCTGGTTGCTGAATTTTAAGCTCTACAAACTTGGATGACATAAGGTTGAGTTGACAGTTTGCTTCTGTTGTTGATGCTCCTTCAAGAAATTCTTTAGGTCATCAGCCCAGATCAGCCTGCTCGGAAAAACTTATTGTTATTGGCTGAGTAAGGAATCACTCGGACATTACATGAAAGAATTCTTGGCCAGGAGTGGAAATATGCATTTCATATAATTTAAAAGCACCAAAAAATGAATATAGAATATGGGAACACAATATTTTTTTTGTGCAAAACAAATGTGGAGATATAGCTGCTCATAAGATACAAGAAGGTAATTTTGATGTGTTATGGATTCTTTGACTGTGATGTGAAGTTACATTTTGGTCATCTTGCGCTGATACTGCCTCATAAATTCTGTCCTCACTTCCATAATGTAATCTAGCCTTGCTAGTACCAATATATTAGATGGTTTTGGAGCGAAGGAAATGCATGCTACCTGTTGATTAAAAGTGATCTATAAGATACTTTAACATCTAGTTCACATCAGAGAAGTTTGATGGCTCTTATGCTAGTAAAAGGTTTGAAATCCATATCTAGAATATATTTCAGAAGTTCAAAGGGGGTATTTGTTCCTAACATTTTGCTTATGTGAGAATACTCCTTATGACGAAATGGCACCTAGCTCAGATTATAGACAGACAGAAATTATTTAGTGTACTGTGTTTTATGCATGGTGGTGTTTTAAAAAAACCATTGTGAATAAGGAAGGATACCTTTTTATCGTTGCTGTCTTTCATTTGTTAATATCCACTGTAGAAAGAGGCACATCTTCCCATTTTGGCTTTTGTTTGATCATTCTGAGAACACACATGTGGAGTAACAAATTAAGCAAAACACTTAAGGATGCCCCCAAGTATTTTGTTATAAATACGAGTGCAGTAGGGATGTTGATTGTCTTTGATTATTTCTAATGAAGGATATTGTAATAATACAGGCTTTATAGATATTTAACAAATGTACCTTCTTTGTAGCTAACAGACAGCAGTTATTTCACCAATTACTACCATTAGATTAAAAACTCCTTGTGGGGTGCATTAAGGCATACAAGCATGTAAGGCTTCATCTTCAAATTCACTTTTGATTTAACCTGTGCATTCTGGTTAATGATGTAGTGTATGAGAATTGACTCTTTTTCAATATAGACAGACCTTCTTTATTACAGCTGTGTTTCTATATATTGCATGAGCTTTATTATATAAAATGACATGATAAGATAACCCCACAATATGTGCTTCTGTAATTATGATTTCTTAATATTTATTGCTGTTTTGGCATTTTAAAATAACCTGAACTTTCATAGGATTTCGCTGTTTAATAAAGTCAGAAGAGAAGGTCAGTCATATGTTTCAGTCAATGCAGATTGTTTGTTGGCTTTTCTAAATGAAAATGGATATCTGTTTATCTTTCCTTAAAGGTCAGGGCCTGAACTTTTAGCATATAGATGTAGGGGTTATGGCTGATATTCTAATGCCATTAAAGCTGTATAACAGTCTAGCTTAATAGCTCACACAAATTAAGATAGTGCAAGACATGACAGTGAGCCTGTGTTTATAGGTATTTTGGTGTAAGCTGATACACAGTAAGTATAGAAAAATAAAAATAGTTCTTTACAGCTATTATATAGAGAAGTAAGATCACTGATACAACACGTGAAGTGTTAGGACAAATTTTTACCTTATATACACCTGGACAATTCCAGAGTGTTTTTTCTTCGACTGCAGGGGCTGGAGCCAATGCAATTGAGAGAAATTTAGTCCAGCACTTATAAATAATAACCAACTATACAAAAAATTATTCTAAGACTTAGTTTTTGAGTACTGAGCAACTTGCAGCATTTACCCTTATACTCACTGAAGTATTGAAAAGACTGCTTTTCAGTTGGACATTGAATTACTCGGAGTCCATGTATACTGGTTTCAACACTGCTGTAGTAGCACAAGCCTGAAGCACTCAGTCTTTAAATTAGCTTCATTTTTGATTGCCCTTAAGTATAATGCTAATTGTGCTGGATATAACTGACTATAACTACATTTTTGTCTCGCTAAATTAAATATACAATTTTTGAGGTGAAATGTCAAAACGGAGTTATTGTTTTTTTAAGTTGGCCCTAGTTCCACCAAATATTTTGCTGTTTTTTGTCTGATGTATTCAGTACACCAGGACTTCAGCCCACACCTCCCCACTTCCAGAGAGCAACTTGGCTACCAGCCATGGGAATTGTGATCATTTCTTCCTTTTTGGTCCAAAGAATATTTCTCTCTTGCAAAATAGTATAACTTCAAGAGAAAGAAATGAGTGATGCAACTGCAGGATACCTTACAGCAGGAAAGCTGTAGGAATCACCAAGTCTGCCAGCAAAAGAGCATAGCAGCTATGTCGTAGGAGATGGAGTGGATGGAGGTACTTTTGTGCAGTGCAACACAAAAAAATGATTGAATTGTAGATGTGAGGAGGATTACGAGATGCATTAATCTTCAGAGTTTCTTGTCAGAGTCCTGTCTGGCTTGGTGGCCCTTCTGTGGTTAATAATGCTCCATCTCGCCTACAAAGCTGAGTTTAAACACTGCAAGTCCCACCAGGGACTGAGCATTCAGTGTTACGGCGTGGTGACACTCAGCCCTGCCACACCCAAGTTCCTCTCTTCAAGAAGTCATTAGAGACACAAATAAGATGCCATGGATAGTTTGGGAGTATGCTAATTTAATATGACATCATATTTGCTACAGAGTAAAGCACGTCTATGGATGATTACTTGTTTTACTTGAGTTTATATAGCAGAACGTGCAAGACAGGACCCTGAACTTGCCTGTAAGATATCCTGTATCATATATTTGAAGTGTACAGATTTACATGCATTTTTCATCATACTCTCCTGTTTTCCCACACAGTTTCTTAAGCCAGACTTTGAACTGACATTTTACATTTTTATTTAAAATTTCTTTTGAAGTGCTATGTTCTCTTAGACTGATTTTAGAATTCCTGTTCAGATGCAGTAGGAGTGTTTGTCACTTTTGAAATGAAGCTTGTAGATTCCTAAATGACTTAAGTGACCCTGAGAAATGAGTTTGAGAAGTGAAGCAAATAATTTGGGGCATTATTAGGAACTGAAAAGATGGAAACTGCATCAAGTTTCATCTTTCTATTTTTTAAAAACACTTCTGATCACTATGTATTAGCAGACTGTAGCAAAAAGGGAAGATTGTTTCTATTAGGTTGATCAAAGATCATCTTGAGAGGTCTGAGCTTTGCTTGGAGAAAAAGAGTTCCAAATCACTCAACTACATAAAACAGGCATGCAATTAATTTGTCTTGATTGTGCATGTGGCTGCATAAATTTTAAAGACAGCTGAGCAGTCAGCCTTCTAAGCAGTCATTTGCACATACAGCTATTCTGGCTACACATACACAAATTCTGAAAACACAGGGCTTAAACTAGGAACAGTAAAATAACTTTTCATAAAGTATCTAAAATGGTAAAGCCTCTGACAATAAGGAGAACATATTTGCGGTTCAGCTCTAGCATTAGAATCATAGAACCATAGAATGGTTTGGGTTGGAAGAGACTTTAAAGATCATCGAGTTCCAATCCTCCTGCAATAGGCAGGGACACCTCCCACTAGTCCGGGTTGCTCCAAGCCCTGTCCAATCTGGCCTTAGGTCTAGTCCTTAATAAAAACTGCTTTCTAGCATAAAATACTAGGACAATTATTTCAGCAATCACACATCTGTATATGGATCTCAAGAAAGAGTCTCCTGTGAAAAAGCAGGGACTTGAAATGCTTGGAAGGAGAGTGTCTGCTCTGGTTATTGTCAGAGTGTGTTTGGCCCTTCTGGTTAGTTTTACTGTAACGTTATCTGTCTCCTTATTCTGGGTCATTTTATAATCTAACGCTTTCATTAAGTGGGGTCCTTTATTTTGTAATTTTTGTGACTTTGTGTCACAAACTGTTTATATATGTAACCAACCTCCATTACTGTTTTAGGAAAGGGAGAAGTGTGTTCTTTTTCTTTCATGAAGTATCTATGTTTTTCCATATCAGTCCTATTTTCCATCTGAGGACTGTTCACCCACATGGATTTTCCATATTTAGGTTGTTCCAAAATGTTCTCTGCTTCTCTTGCATAAGTACTAACAAATGTGGCACCCAATTATCTGGTTATCAAACATTTTCAATTGTTTTAGAATTGAGATTTTTTATTATTATTATTATTTTTAATTTAGGGAGATCTGTACTGCAGTACCTGAGAACTTATCTGTATTTGCTTAAATTAGAAGAGAGAGAAGAGCATGATTTACTTCTAGCTCTGCTTGCAGTCCTGAAAGGGAAGATAATTATGAGAGGCATCATAAGAAGTTGAGAGTGTAGCTTCTTCAGATGTTCTTTATTGTGTCTCTGAACTAATGTCCTTTTGAGAGGGACATGAAGGTACAGGAAGCAATGCAGAGGTGATGCTTGCTTTTTGCCTGGTGTTCTGGCAGTGTTTATACCCAGCAGCACATTTTGCTGCTGAAAATTTAGACCTGCAGTTCCTGCTGGACGAGGAGCAAGCAATTTTTCATGCAGAAAAGCCGTAGAAAGACAGAAACATTATGCTAGATACACTCTTTCCACAATTAAGAAGATAAACCTAGCATTAATGAGAAATGAAAACATTTCTTCACTGGGAGATAACAGAAAGTGCAGGCACCTCTGGAAAGATTTAATAATTTTTTTAACATCCTGTCAGTTTATGATCAGGCTGATTCCAAAGATTAAGATATTGATTTTGAATATATATTTAATTAAAATCATGTCCCGTCCCCCTGCCCCCATGCCTGCCTTAACACTACTAGAACTTTTTTCTAGCAAAACAGCAACTGAAGCACCAAATTTGCCCTTCTTCTGTTTATACAACATAGTTCTTTTACTGTTGTAACTGCCCTTTTTATTCACCTAAAATTATTTTGTCTCCAGCTCACAACTGGCTTGTTGGGTAATGTAGCCCTAGAAGGTGTGTTCAGCATCACCTTCAAGAGAAAAGGGGAGCTTTTGTTGAGTGGGCTGCTGATTTATCAAAGAAGCCTAAGAATTTGAATTACACAAATTAGTGGGTAATTTTTAAATGTTATTATCACTCGGTGTAATTTGATCATTGTCAGAGATGACAGCTGTAGAGGGAGGAAGATGTTTTCTACCCTCTCTCTTTCTAAAATCTGTGAGAGAATAAGTTGAACATAGCTCAAATAATCTACACCTTGCAAAGTAAAGCTCCTAGCTTTGAGGATAATTCCTGTGATTTCAAAAAGATGGAAATTCCTTCTATTTTCCACTTGTATGTGTGTCCAGTTTCTCCAATATTACTAGTATAAATTAGAGATATCAGAGGAGCCTACAGTATGTTTGCAGAGTTCTTTCATTACTATAATGCAATTTTACACCCTAAGAACTGAAAACATTTTAGCAGCAGGAAGATATTAAGATCTTATATGTGTTTCTATCAACAGGAGAACCGAAATGCATGGAGTAGAGATAACTAAATCAGTTAAGTGTATAAAAAGAAAAAAATTAAAATCAGTTCAGTCACAGAAGTCGTCTATATTTTTTGGCCTTGATGGAATGTAGCAATTTATTTCCCAGTCTCATGAACTTCTGATTTATGTAAAACAAGCATAGCAGTTTATGAAGCTGTATTATACTGCTAAGGGCTGCTGTAGTGCCCAAATAGTAAAATGAAGCAGAGAAAAGGTAAAAAGAAAATGACACCCAAAAGCTGCCTCACTCGAAGCTGTACAGAGCAGCATAGCAAAACGTAGCCCGGTTGAGGCTCTTTCTTTCCACAGAAACAACTAATTAGAATTTTTCTCTCCTAATATCTGGGCTTGGTGTGGATTTGTGGCATTCTGCTGGCTTTGGTAAAGGTTTTCTGGAGATTTGACAGCAGAAAATGCCACAGTCCAAATTTATATCCTGTGTGCATTTGTAATGTGAACATTTCAACTTCTGTTTTTTTCTGTGGGGGTTTGAAGTGGAGTGTGTGAACCAGACATCTGTAATGATGCCATTATCAGGCTGTGGAGATTAAGCTTATTAATAATGAAATATTGTCCTGGGCGTGCAGTCGTGCTATGATATTATTTTAGAAATTTTAGCAGACAAAACCTGTACTCAAAGAGCAGTATTAAACACAGATCCTTAAAGTAAGAATAAAGATAAATTCTATGAAAAGCTGAGATGTGACTTAAAAAAGCCTTATACAGATCATCTTCACATGTTGCAAGGAGTTAAAGAGCTCTATGAATGTTTGAAGCATCATTAAAATTGTGAGGTCTCCAAAGTAAAATATGGATGTTATGAGATCTAATATTTTTTCTATCTCTGTGTAATAGCAATGATAAATTTTATATCATCCTGAAAGTGGATGAAGAATTTCAAATACAAATGTCAGTTTTTCAGCTATCTTGAATGCTGCAGAAGGAAGGGAAGTTGTCTCTTGATAGTTAGCCTAGAGGAATTGATCCAAATTTCCAGTATGATACGAGCTGTATGCACCGTACAGCTGTGTGTACATGAGGACTTACATATGTTCAGGATGAAAATTTTAGAAGGTTATGTCACCCCCCAGCCCTGTCACCTGTATCAATTTACTTCTTAACATGATTACCATCTCGATAATAAAATGTATTGTACTAAATTTTAATCAGATGTAATTCTGCAGATTTTAGAAATCTGTATGTAGACTACAGTTGATTATATTGGACTCCTCCTTCCTTTTCACATGTGAATATTAACCTGCTCAGTCAGAAAGTAGACTTAGCAAATGAACACGGGTAACATAAGACAAATTAATTCAGGCTTTAGCCTTGTGGTGGGCTGACCCTGGCTGGATGCCAGGTGCCCACTGAAGCCGCTCTGTTGCTTCCCTCCTCATCTGCACTGGGGAGAGGAAATATAACGAAAAGCCTGTGGGTCGAGATAAGGACAGGGACATCACTCAGCATTTGCTGTCACAGGCAAAACAGACTCAACTCAAGAAAATTAATTTAATGTATTGTCAATCAAATCAGAGTAGGGTAATGAGAAATAAAACTGAATCTTTAAAAGACCTCCACCCCCCAACCCCCTCAACCCCCCTTCTTCTTAGGGTCATCCTTACTCTCAATTTCTCTACCTCCTCCCCCCGCCCCCAGCAGGACAGGGGGACAGGGAAAAAGAGTTGCAGTCAGATCATCACAGGTTGTCTCTGGTGCTCGTTCCCCCTCAGGGAAAGGACTCCTCACACTCTTCCCCTGCTGCAGCATGGGGTCCCTCCCATGGGAGACAGTTCTCCATGGACTTCTCCAGTAAAAGTCCTTCTCACTGCCTGCAGTTCTTCATGAACTGCTCCAGCGTGGGTCACTTCCATGGGGTGCGATCCTTCAGGAACAGACTGTTCTAGCGTGAGTCCCCCACAGGGTCACAGGTCCTGCCAGGACCCTGCTCCAGTGTGGGCTTCCCACAGGGTCACAGCCTCCTTTGGGCATCTGCCTGCTCCAGTGTGGGGTCCTCCATGGGCTGCGGGTGGATATTTGCTCCACTGTTAAGCTCCACAGGCTGCAAGGAGACAGCCTGCCTCACCATGGTCTTTACCATGGGCTGTAATCTCTGCTCTGGCTCCTGGAGCACCTTCTGCCTCTCCTTCACTGACCTTGGTGTCTACAGAGTTGTTTCTCTCACATACTCTCACTCCTCTCTTCAGCTGCAGATGTGCAGTTTTGGGTTTTTTCCCTTCTTAAATATGTTGTTCCAGAGGTGCTACCACCATTGCTGATGGTCTCGGAGGACTGTCACATAAAAGTTTGTTTTCTGTCTGTCCCTGTGATTTTATACAAAGGGGTATGGTGTGCAACTTTTAGGGACTGTACTTGATACTGCTGAGTCCTAACTGAAGGTTGCCTTAGTAGGTCAGATTAAATGTAAGCTGGGCATGCGTATACCTAGCGAGTGAGCTTGAACTGTAGACGTATCTGACAACCTCTGAGATGTTTCAAGTGGAAGTTGTGGATGCTGGCACACTGTCAGAGATGCTTTCCTCTGAATCTGTGTTTCATGCTAGATTTAAGTGCCCTGAATAGACTTGATGTGCAGTGTTGGGGATGGAGTGGTGGATGGGTTTCAATGTAGAGTTTCAAAGGTTCTTGATAACACTGGACAGATTGCATCAAAGAGAGGATCACGAATGAGCTTTCTGCATAGTAGAAAAGGCTTCTGTTTGTCCTCTCAGCTTGTGAGTCCTAGAGCTGGTGAGGTCCTAAGGTACACTTCAATAACCACCAGTTGTGGGCATAGTTTCTCTGAAATACGAGCAAGTCTCATTTACCACATTGACTGGACCCCCTCTCTGGGTTTCTCCAGGTCATCTTAAATGTCTCTGTTTTGCTTGTCCGTCTGTCTTAGCCAAGTGTAGTCAGTCAGCTGGATACACGGCAGGACCTCAGAAATGGCAGCCTGACTCTGCTTCCTGCCTGCATGGCAGAAGGTGGAGTAGAACCCAGCAAGATCCAGGGTCAAGCCCTAGGGCAGAGGAGCTGTTGACAGAAAACAGCCAAGTTCCCTTGGAGCAGGAGAAATAGGACCACTGAGCTCTGGTTCTGTCTGTCACCTGCTGATGTCCATAAGCGAGGTGACAAAGCCCTGTGTCCAGCAGTGTCAGCTGACTGACATTGCTGAAGGAGTTGCAAAAGAGAAAGAAAGGATCATTGACGAGATCCAGATTGACAAGGGGGAAGAAAGTGATAGGATCTTAGATATGCTTTGTTCTGATTCCTTGTCACTCAACTCATCTGAAATAGAAACTTGGAAGTATGGCAATGACTTCGAAATCGCCGGAACAGCAAGTTGCAAGGAGGGCCTGCTGAGCCACCTGTGCCAAGGCTCAGTGCTTCAGCTAGAGCATTCCTATACATGCCTTTTTTTTCTTTTTTTTTTTCCATGCAGTAATTCTTACATCTTATATATGTATTTTCATGCATTAGTTAGGTTTTACATACATTCTGCTGGATAAAAATAATATGTAATATAAAATGTGCATTGTAACAAGTAATATTCTACATTTTTATGCAGGTACGGAAGGCTTGGGATTTAGCATTACTTCAAGAGATGTCCCAATTGGTGGTTCTGCTCCAATTTATGTGAAAAACATCCTTCCGAGAGGAGCAGCTATTCAAGATGGGAGACTAAAAGCTGGAGACCGATTAATTGAGGTGATGAAGTGTTAAATGTTGTATGTCTGTGCCCATGCACTACTAGTTGACTTCCAAAGGCTCTTAGTAGTTTAGTTTGTTTCCACTTTGTTTTTTCTTTTTTGCTTTGTTTTTTTAGGTAACAGATCAAGGGCTTTGCATTTTCAGTACATAACTGTTCTAAGAGCTGGACCCAAACGTACTATGAAAACGAGTTTACATGTCCTTATGTGAATATAGCGTCATAGTCTTGCATTGTGGTTCAGGACTATGTTGAAGCAAAGTGATTGTTGCCTAATAAGTGGCATTAAGTCAGCACGGAGTGGCATACCAGAAATTATTGAAGATGTTGCTGAGTATGGAAGACAATATCCTGAAAAGATTTCGGGAATTAACTGAAAGGGACAATATAAGAGAAGGGTAGAGCTGCAGAGAATCAGGGTCACTTCCCTTCTGAAGGGAGGATGTCCTCAAGGGAATTAAATTTCTCTTAGATAGGTGCACAGCAGAGATCTTCCTGCAAATCTAGCTGAAGTGGTTAAGATGTTACCACCCACGGCTCTTCATTACCATCCCTAAGCCAAATGACACTGGAGGTACAGCTGAGACTGTAACTGCCTCTCAGTGGCCTAACTTCACTTTACTGCAAAATTGGCCAAGTCAGCTTGAATTGTTGCTGGAGGAGAGCCCTCTGTAATTACTGTAATTCAAGGTAACCCAGTTGACTTGGGTAGAAGGGGACTGAGAAGTGTTTAAGATGACAGCTGTGGCATCTCAATTGTGTGAGCTGTGGTCTCTTATGACAGGAATGAAAAAAATGGTTTACTGACTTCTGAGCACCATGCTGCCTTGTTTAATGCCGTTAGTTGATTTGCCTTGCATTTCCAGAACATCTCTGAGCAGGAAAGCCTGAGAATACCCTATCTTTCACTGACGTCTTCCTTGCTCAAGTTAGCTCATACAGTGGGAAATTTACCTGTATGTATTCCATACCTGTCCGTCCTCATAAGTGCTATGTGGAGGCCAAGGGGCTGGACTGAACAAAGGCAAAAGAAAAAGTAACTACCCCAAAGTTATTTGGGAAAAAACTATTTTCTGCTTTTGACACAATTTGTTGTCCAAGATACTTTTGGAAGATATGTATAACACCAAGGCATGTGGAAACAGGACCAGTTTTAGATCATACATTGAATTTGCCAGAAGATTTTTAGGCAGAAATTATTATAAAGAATACTGGTAGGTGGGATTAGTTTGATTTAGAGTATACTGGAGTATATACTGTTGCTGCTAAAAAGGAGGGAAATATAGTTGTCTTGTTACTTGTGTTCACATGTAAAGAATGCGTGTTTAATTAGTTCTATTAAGTAGAAGCTACTGAGCCAATAAGCAGATTGCTTCAATGAGGTTTTTTAATACTGTCCCATATGATTCACGTGACTTTTCAGTAGGAATTTCTACTGTTTTCCCTGTCTTAAGAGTCTTACGAATTTCTAATATTTTCCTTGTCACAGGTAAATGGAGTTGATTTAACAGGCAAGACTCAAGAAGAAGTTGTGTCTTTGCTACGAAGCACCAAGATGGGAGGGACCGTTGGCCTCCTGATTTTCCGACAGGAGGAAACATTCCATCCAAGGGAACTGGTGCGTAAAATAGAGAGCATCTAAGAGATTTAGATGAGTATGAGCAAATGATTTGATCTTGCCCACCTCCTAGTAAACATGCATGGCCAGCACTGAATATAAGAAGAAGGAAAAAAGCTATTTTGCATTATTTAGAACATTATACATGAATGCTTTTTAATTCTCTTTGAAATCTGCTAATGGAATTAAATATTTGTTGATAATGTATAATTGAGAGTTTTATCTTGAATGAAAATGTTTATTATAGAAGAAGGTATTGGATGGACCTTATTTGGATGCATGCAGACAAGTAGATTATTTCGTATCTTTCATATGGACAAATCTATGTTTTAAAGCCTGCCATTTGTCCCACTATCTACTCACTAAAATATTTTAGAGCACACAATATTATGCCAAAACAGGATATGTAGATACCTTTTTATCAAGAAGTGAAATATATAAGAAATAGTAGCCTTTTTTGAATATAAATGCAATCTCTGTGGAATGGAAACCCTGCAGTTACTAATTTAGCAGGGCAATTCAGAAAGTGTTTCTGAGGATTTTACATGAAATGGAACTAAAATGATATTTCATACCGTACCTGCTCTGCTTGCATAGTGTATACAGATATTTCTCTGATAATTATTCAAGACAATTTTTGTTATGAAAAGGTAGACTGTGAATGTACCAGTCTTACTTTGTTCTGTATTCAATTAAACTGCTGAAGTTATTTATTATTTGTGTTATCATAGCTATATATAGCTCTAAAAATAACTTATTTGAGACTAACATTATCATGAGAAGATAGAAAAATATAAGCAACAAATATAAGTATGGTAAATTTATTGCTTCATTTTTCTATTGGATTTGTGTCATTTTGAATACAAAAAGAATGAATTTCTTTGGCCATTTGAAGACATTTAACATTACCCTTTACTTTTCAAAACTACAATTAAACCTAGGAAGTCAAGGTGGCAGAGAAGGTTGCAAACAAACCATACTTTTACCCTAATATTCTTGGAACATGGCTTCAGGTACTGAAGTGCAAGTTGTCATAAAATGAAGAGAAATAAACAATTTGAAATCATATTATGCCCTACCTTATTACTGGAACTGTGAAAGCAATCTGTTTATAAGTTACTATGCTGTAATTTTCACAGTATTGCTATCATACATAAAAGTGAATGAAAATGCTTTTTAAGTTTTCTAAATAAACTTAGAAGTAAGAAAATGTCTTAATTTGTGTATATTATTTCTATAGTAAAATGAGGAAGTTGTGCATAATTTAACATGATATTTTGTTTAAATAATTGTAAACAATGATATGATGTTAGTAATGCAGAGTTTTTTAATAGTAATACTTGATGTACTTTTAAAAATAACAGTAAATCAGCCCCTTTAAATGAGTTCAACTTCAGTAGCCTGCTGCTACTCAGGCAATACCCTCTGGTAGTTTGGCAAACACCACCATCTGATTGTGGCTGTGTCAGGTAGTAGGTGGGCTCTGTGCTATGTAGTCAGAGATCAGATCTGAACTGTTGTATGTCTCTGTAGCTCCAGTTGAACAAATGATATTGTGAGGATCTGACAGTACATGTGTGTGATGATCCTCTGTTGCATAAGGATTTGTTTGTTTGCGTTTTGACATGAAGAACTGTTAGGTGTGCTCTGCTGACAGCTGTCAAAGAGCAGCATAAGAACTGCTGGGGAAGGTGTTGAACTAAAACCCATCATAAGGGCTGTTCTTTCTTCTCTGGTAAGAAATAATCTTAAAAGAAAAAAAACCTTTTCAATCAGCTCTTCTCATTGACTTTTACTAGCTTTGTATACAAAAAAAGAAAGTAACAAAAAATTATTAATATTGAAGGAGGGAGGGGAGTAATCTGAAATTATGTCAGTTCACCTTTTCCACATGCAAACTTTCTTTGGCCATTTAGGAACAATTTGTCTTTGTATCCTTCCCCTATTTCTATCATGCTTTCTACATTTGTATGCTTTAAATATTAACTGAATGAGATGTGTCTCAGAAATCATATTCATAAAATAATGCTATTTGATATTAACCATCTCATAAAGGGCAGGACTTGCTGTTGCTTGCTGAGGAGCACTCAGTATTAAAACCATTTTATATTTGCCAACATTTGTACAGCTAGTAATCCCAATAAAACAGCTGTTCAGATTTTATGTTTTGGGCTATGACTTGTTGAATGACTTTTGAAAAGTTACTTATCCTTAGATTTCTTTATAAGTCAAATGAAGATAATAAACTTTCAGGAGAGTTGTTGAGTTTCATATCTTTGTATGTTGCCATGATGTCATAGGAAGGGACCTACGAAAATGTGTAGTTATATCTAAAACTTCTGGGAATGTTAAGCTGGGCCTGTTTAGGTTAGTATGGGATCTTTGTGTGATCAGGTTAGGGGGTGTGTGTGTGATGGAAAGCCATCATCCAGTACAGCAGATCATGGTAAAAGTGATTGATAGGTGGAAGCAGTGAATAAAATCAAACTGGCAGGAGTTAGCTTTTCTAACCAATGAGATCTGGAGGAACGATTATGCTTCTCCAGAATATCAGGCATTTTATTGCTTCCAGAGTTATCTAAAGCCAAAGAGGTAATATATTCGGGCTTGTCCGTATCAGGATGAGAGACAGATTGTCTCTTCAAATTCTTCCCTCCCTGCCCCCTTGCTTTATGAAAGGGGTGGCAATTACTTTAGTTATGTAGGGCTTCTGTTATACTGTGGTTACCTCACATAACCAACGTAACTTGCTGTGAAGGATTTTCTTAGAGTCTGCTACTGACTATGTGAATCCACTGAAGGATTGACTTGGGTTATTTGGCTTTTGAGCTAAATTCTCAGCATCAGCAGAGACTGCCTGGCAGAGTTAGTCTCCTGTACCCTACAAGTTAATATGCTCATTGTTACACGTAGATTCTTTACATGTCCCTGGTAGTTGGCTCCTTCGTTGTTTTTTATAATTACTGGTCACTGGCTGCAGGTTAAAGCTAACTGAATGTTTGTGTTACTGCTTTGCCAATACATTTTTGTGCTTAATCATTTGACTCTCCTGCAAAACAGCCCAAAGCAAAAAAAAGTCCAGTAAACCCTAGCATTTCATTTTGGCCCAGCTGAATGGAAATAAATAGCTGGTTGGCCTGTAAGTGATCATCTAGCCAGCAGCAAGGTAGCTCCTGGGTTCTCTAGGGGATTTTAATGTGGGTGGACATGAGTTTGGACGAGTAATAGTTCCTTACATGTGTTTCCAGAATTGGTTAGGGGGGTGAAGAAATGTTTTCTGATGATTTATGTTTGCCTTATGTGCCCTGAGACACAGGCGAGAAATGCAAGCAAGGTACAGGAGGGTCCCTTTTGTGATGGATTGAAAGCACCCTCCTGTCCCAGGATATTCAGTGCTGTAGTTCTGGTTCATCCAAACAAACTCAAAAGGGGGAATCCCTTGTTAAAATGAGAATGGATGATTTAAAAAATACATAATTGTTTAAAATATTTGGAAGGGTTCATCTGAACTCCTGAAGTTGTTCTTTTAAAACTTTAAAGCAGAAGGGAAAGGCCAGGGGAGAACATCCTTGAATGAGAACATTCCACCAGCCAGAAAATGGTACAAGCAGCGTGATTCTTCCTTAGCCAGAGAGCCACCTCCTTTGGAGCCAGAGAAAGTCACGTGCACTGGCCTGAGTTCACTGGAGGTTATTTTTGTTCACCTCTCATTTAGTGCTTGTTTAGACAAATTTGAATGAGGGAGTATGATGAACACCCTTCATTTTTCCATTGCCACTTCATGTCAGAATTAGAGCTCTTTGTTTATCCCCCTGCTGATAGATAGTATATGTCGTATGTAGTTGTGTTCTTATGTATTTTTTTTACTTCCTTTAGAATGCAGAACAAAGCCAGTCACAAATTCCAAAGGAAACGGTAAGAGCTTTGTCTTTTCCATACTGGAAGACTCCCAAATGTTTTTAAGTTGATATGGCACTTCCATCAGTTTCACAGATCCTCCTTTCACCTTATATACTGTAGATGGCTCTCTCTAGCTTTACATTTTAAATGCATTTTTAAATGTAATTTCAAGTACTGTTTGAATATTATATACAATTCAATTATTATGTACATTCAAGTGCTATTTGAAATTACATCTTTTATACATAGCCAAGGGCCTAAAGTTGGAATGATAAGAGTGTAGAGTGTTAGTTTGGGTTACTGGTTGAAACTAATTGTGTAAATCATGATTATATGACTGAAACCTGAGATGCAAACACAGAAATTAGGCAGTTTGAATTTAAGTTTTGTTTGTATCCTCATAGCAAACAGCTGTTTGTTAGTTATTTTTAAGAATGTACGGGGAACTAGTATCAAGCTTGAAGCTTTGAAGGCTGTACCAGGTTTGTGTGTGATGTATCAGTGAGGCTGTATATTGAGGCCGTATACTGTTTACCTTATTTTAGTCAGTGGAACGGGATCAGTGTTAAAGCACATTCTACTAATATATGTAAAAAGTTTTTATAAAATATTTTTTTCTGAAATATTATCAGATTATATAATAATAGTAATATATTGGCTCAAGGTATACTGTATCTTAGTTAAAACATTCTTCAAGAAATTCTATTCAATGTACCTATTTCAAAATCTAAAAAAAATTAGATTATGGAGAAATTAAGAGGATTCATGCTAGGAGTTGAAATTAGACTGCTGAAAAACAGAAAAAGCTTGTCTAGGTGTTACAGAATGCCTTGCCAGCAATGTTGAGATGGTATCCGGGATAAAAAGAAAGTCGGGACTAGGTAGAGAGACTAGGTAAAGATACTATTAATGTTTCAGATCAATGGAATGTAACTGCTAAAATGGGCGTTTGGGTTGAATGTAGCAATATTCACTTACTTCTCTTTTGATGTCCTTCTAGTCTGAAAGTCACATGCATAAGGGCTCTGCAAAATCACGGGTATATCATTGTTTCAGACATGCCTCGCAGTATCTTTTTAGTACATCTTGTTAATGCATATATGTTTTTATCTTCATAGTTTCTTACCATGTACTGCTGGTGCGTAAGGCAATCAAACATCAAAGCCCAGAACATTATTTCTACCTGTAATTGAATACAGCTGAAGATGATTTATGGGTGCAGCCTTCTAAAAGTGTTCTGGCTTTAGGAGTTGAAATTCTGCCCCCAAACCTCATTTAGATTAGGCAGGTTGCCTATAGAGTGTTTATGTAAAGCAATTGCTCAGCTGTTGCAAAGTTAATGTTTTGTACCAAATGTCATGGTGAGATCTTTTTTCTGTGAATTTTCTGATCAACTTCTTGACTTGATCTAAGAAAAGACCAAAAGGAAATAAGGTTCTCATTTGTTCTCTATAGATGTGTGCTAAAAATTGCTTGTTAACCAGGGGATTATGCAAGAGGGCTGGAAAGCCCTAGCAAGCCTTGGAAATAAGGAAGTGAATTGGGAAAGATTGGAGACATATTTGGTTATTGAGGGGATGAAGCTAGAAAGCTGGTCAATACAAAAATGTTTTTTGCGTGATGTCTTGGGTTTTTCATTCATCATGGGATGGGATTTTTTTGTTACCTTTTTGAAGGTTCAGAGCAACAGTGATCAACAGTAGTAACGATAGGTCTCTTTAAATTTTCCTACCCCTATTTGGGAATAAAAATGGACTAAACATGAAAGGTGTCAGTGGGTATTTGTAATGCACGATGCTTTTACAGTTACTTCTTTTTTTCCAATCTACTTTGGTTTGGATAAGTGTGATGCTCCAGTCTGCAGAAATAATTTTCCTCAGCTGCACATTAATAATACAGTCACACATATTTTTTTTATTATTATTTTTTAAAGTATTTTTCATTGCTTTCCATTATTCTCCTTGGTTCTGCCTCAACCCCTATTTATTCCTCCTCTTTCTACTTTTCAGGTCTTTGAGATTTCTAATCTTGCAATTTCTATTTCTGTGCCTGCTCTGATCTTTGTGCTGTTAGTTGTGAGGTTTTAGTCTCCAAGTGTCAAGGACTTGATAGTAGAGAGCAAAGCAAAAAAAAAACAACAAAAAAAAGCATGATGAAAGCAGTGAAGCTATAAAAATGAGAAAGAGGTGAAATACAAGTCTGGTTTTAATTTAAAAGCAAAATGTTGTGTGGGTTTTTTTTTCGTTACTTCTTTGTGGAGAAATAGAAAATAGAAAAATGCACTTTTGAAATTAAAAAGAAAAAACCCCTTGAAAATGGAAGGCCTGAAATAAAGTTTATATGTAGACCCCTAAAATATAAAGCCTAATTTATCAACACATTAACACTCAGGGGTTACAGTCACCTGTTACTTTGAAATGGTTTATGCTAATATTGTGGCACTTGAATGCAGTAATTAGAGTCTTCACAGATGTACTAAAAAAACCCTTGAAAATAATTTTTTTCTTAATTTTTTTGTGCCCCCAAATCCTTATTTATTACTACCCATATAGGAAAGAATATGACTTCATATTTTGCACACCATCACAGAATATGGATTCTCATATTCTCATTCCTGATCTTCCATAAGAGGAGTTTTTGTAACTTACTGAGTCCACAGAATTTAAGCTTTGCTCTCCAGTCATCCGTAAGAAATGCAAATCACTAATGTAACTTCAGTTTCTATCTGGTAACTGTGCTCTGGTGAAAACAGTACTTCTGTTGTGCTGACAAATGGAACAGGCACTCTGTTTACTCCTGAAGCAAGGAAATCTCCTGTATCTTGGTTGAAAGATTGTTTCATCCAGCCATGAGTTTGTGCCATTTGTATAGCTGATGACAACGTGGAACAGATGCACCTATTTCCAAACATGGTGATTATTTGGAATGTAGGAGATTGACCGTAATATGAAAACTAGTAATTTATCATTATTACATTTCTGTTTCTAAGCATAATTATCTTAATCTTGTTACAGAGCATTGAAATGAACTGTTAATTATGCTATCAAAAACATCTGCCAATTAATTTTTCCTCATATTCTTTGAAAGTCAATAGTACTTCAGTAATATTTTGCTTTTACAATTGTCATTCACTGTTTCTTTTCTGAATTCAGAACTGGGAAGTTAACATTCATGTAAGCATAATGCTAGAAAAATAATAATTATCATATAAGTAAGTATTTTCTAGGGAGTTTTGTCTATTGGTAAAAGAGATTCAAACTTAGGACTCAGGATTTCATTTTATGATTGTTGCATTCAGCAGCATAGAAAATCTTCAGATTTCTGTTCTCATTTGTTTTTCTGTCAAATTGCTGAAAGTGAGCAGAATGTTATGAATTTTAGTGAGTGCAGGATTCGTAACAGTGACATAACAAGAGTGGTTGGTGTGTTGGAACAATATATAAATGTTTAGCAGCCCTGATATAAATTGCAAATGGGATTGCTTTTTATTTTCTTCTGAACTCGAACATCTGATACTCCTGTTATTATCTAAATTTCATTTTGTTCACTGTGTTTTTTCAGAATCCAAAATAATGTCATTGCTAAACCTATCAGCATTTTTGGGTTCAGTTGCTGGTTTTGCTATGGACGTTTCTGTGTGATTCTGAGTAAATTAGCTAGCTACACTTTTTATGCAAGTATTCATCACCTGTAGGAATGGGGTGTTACCGCAGTGGTCAGAGGCTTTTTGTAAGAACTAATGCATAATTATTTTTGTACACTTTGTTTGCAACTTTTTGTGTTATGAATATGAGAGATATATTAGCAAATGCCTAGAAATACATAATTTATATTGATTAATGGATGGAAAATTCTTGGAGCTTAATCTTGGGGAAGAAAACACTATCTGTGTCAAGCTTTAAGATGGTGATGTTCTGAGAGTGTGTGTGGGGTTTTTTATGCTTTTGGTGAAAAGCTATTTGTATTACTTCAAGTCATGTAGTCACTGGGTACATATCCATGACTATTGTTTCAAGAGCTGTTCATTAAGTTCCCACCATTTCATATTTAGCACTTATATACTTTTATAGCAGCTTTGTATCATTCAGTTGGTACAATTCTTCCTTCACACAGAACCTTCTTTGGAGAACAGTTTAGAGTTTCATTAATTTCCATTGCTGCAATAAGTGATCCAAATATCTAAAAATTGAGCCAAGATCGTACATTGACTAATGTCAGCCTACACCAACAGCAGTGCTCATACCGTTAGACACAGAATGATTTTGTCAAAAGAGGAGAGGTTTGACTGATGATTAAGCGGATGCTGTGATTTCCTCCATGGTGCTTAGGAATACTGCAAATAACTGGTGCTGATTATTTTTATACCTTTTCATTTTATTATGGTGTGAGGCACAAGGGTTTAAATCACAACGTTTAAAAGCTTTTTTTAGTGCTATTTTTGAGTGGTTTCAGATTATATTTTTAATAAAGTTATGACACAAGAAGCAGATCACTGGCCATATAAAAGAAAGAGGTAGTGAATGTGTGATCTTCTGCAGGATACTGTTGTGTTTAGTCTTTTACATAAGGAGGTACTCTAGTATTGAATAGCATGTTCTGCGGCATTAATGAGTAGAGCTGAGACATTAATTACTAGTGAATAATTAATAAAACAGTTGAGTGGCTGTGTTTATGAATGCTCTTTGAGTAGCCTGAATTTCCTGGAACATTCAGTGATAATCCACATAAACTTCTGTGTAACACTGTGCTTGGGATTGACCCTCAGGCTGGTAGTTTTGACTCTGTCATCTGCAGGTGATTTACCTGGGCTGCAGCGTGGCAGACCCAAGCTGGCTCCGTGCAGCACTGCGGGGCAGCTTTAGCCATTTCTCAGAGCTTGTGTTGATAACCTTTGATGGCCAATTGCCAGTTTTGTGGAAAGTAATGTACGTGTCACTCCACTGCATTTCTGTAACAGTTACCCCAGTGCCACCATTGCAGAGTCATCCTGAAGGCACGCTGGTGTGCACATCATTATTAACCATTATTTTACTATTTCCTACATACCAACCCTATGTTATTTTGGATAATGAGTCGACTGTGTAAGGCATTTACAATTCAAACAGCAGATATAGGGTGTGAGACTGACAGGGGTCACCAGGTCATTAAGTTGGTCATCGGCTAGTACAGACAATAGGGTCATTGGGTTCTTGCAAACACTTGTCCTAATTTGGGTGAGTGCAAAGTTCACATTGTTGCTTAAAATTCCTATTTAAACCTCTGAAAACTCATTGGTTGTGTGCAAAGCTTGTTTTACTGCACTGTTGGCTGTAGGCTCTTGGTGTTGATTCTTCCTTGCTATTAAATCCAGGGAAATAATGAAATTAAGTGGTTTGCCACGGTTGCCTGAAACTATGCAGCAGAAGTAGAGTAAGACACAGGTCAGCCCCAGTGCCCCATATGGGCATTGCCTCATGTGGAACGTGTTTCTTGCCACGGACTTCTACAAAGGCATCATCTCCCTTTCAACTTTGTTTTTCTGTCTGGCTTTCCCAGACACTCTCTATCTGTTTCTTTAGTCTTTCAGGTTTTGTACATCCCATAGACCAGTGAGAAGAGGATAAAGATATTTAGGGAGCTGTGTTGGGCATTGTGTTTTTTCTTGAACAAGGGATAGTGCAGAGAGCCGGAGCTTTATAGGCTTCTTTGGCAGAACAGACACCCACTGTGTACCTAATCCCTTGGTTTTCACTTCTCTAGGTTAAGCATCTTGCGAAGAAATGAGGTTAACATTACAATCACGTATTTGTTTCAGAACATACAGTAGGAGCACAAAGTTTGAGTAGGAACAATGGTTTGGATCAGGGTATATTGGCCTGAATAAAGTGCTGCCATTATTGTAACGGCAACAGACCGTCCCTATGTGAAGTTCTGAGATTCATAACCAAAAATATATTTTTAGTGGTCTGACCACTTGATTTGAAATGTAGAATCTTAACTGCTTAAACCAGTTTCTACAACAGCCCAGATCAGTGTTAGCATTAGGGAGAATAATGTTAGCATAGACAAGCAATGGCCTTCTTATAGAAATAAATAGCAAACACGTGGATCTACTTAAACATGGGCTTTTGCGAAGCTTTGATTTTCATACATAATGAAAATCACATGCTAGAATTTTTGTGCTTTGGAAAACATTTAATTTTTTCCTAAACCATTTTTTAATCCATCAAAAACATTAAACAGAAGACAGTTTTGAATGTGGAACATGTTTTTTGATATTAAATTAAATCCTTAAAATGGACATAACTGGAAATGTAATGACCCTGTTTTTCAGTATTTTCATGAGCTAGCATTTCTGCGTATAAATACGTACCAAAGTTAATCCACATGCAAAAAACTTTTCCTTGATGGGATTAAAATTAAAGTAGACCACATTTCCCATAAAATCTCAGAATTCAGATGTAGTTTTTGATATTTAGCAGCTGCTGTTTGATATGAACAAGAGTGCAGTCATTGCCAGATGTGACATATTAACTTAGCTAATATGAATAATGAGTCTCAGTCTATACGTGCAAATAAGATTCATTAGTGTTTATCTAGCATATGGGAGATATTAAAATACTTAACCTAGGAAGAGTTAGAAAAAGAAAGCAAGCTAAGAATTTTAGTTATTTAGTTGGCTTAAACCCTTTATCATTTTATAACAAGGTAAGTAGACACTTTAGGCCCTTATAACCTGTAATGCAACACATGATTGTTTGATTTAAGAAAAATAAATAATAAGATAAAAGCCTTGCATGTGTTTCAGGAGGAAACTGGGTTGGAGGGTGTGTGTCACTGTTGGAGCAGTAGACAGGGTTTTCTCTACCAGAGGTCCAGTTTTTTTTAAAATCTGAATGAGCTCTGTAGTTATATTTATCTTTAATGCCTACCCATGGCAGGATGCATCAGCTCTCAGTTATTCCTCCTGAAGAGAGGCCTTGACTGAAGTTAGGGAGGTGAGGTGTGTTACAGGCCACCTACATTGCTCCATTTTCAGTACCTCTATCAGTAATACATGTACATTTTTATAAGTACTAAACATCACCCCCCACGAAACAGTTGTTGATCACGAATGCTGTTTTGTTTCCTTGGAGCTGTTCGATTTACAAGTTCTACATTTATGTATGTTATGGCATATGATGAAAGTGAGTCATCATCTTTCGGAGTATGTCAGTTTAGAAGGTGGACTCATATGACAGCACCCACCTAATTTGAAGGACAAAACTGATGTCAAGAATGTCTTTGCACAATAGCTAAGTGAAATCTCCTCTCTTTTGCATAAATCATGTTTTAAAATAAGGATTCTATTTTGTTGTATTTTTGTTGTAATACTGACACAGATTTTATTGGTTTCCCAATTTAGAGGAGTTATGATTTCTTAGTATCAATTCCCTGCTACTGGAACCAAACAACTAAACCTGTTTAGTCCAATTTCCAGTCCTTTTACAGCCTACACTCCTTAGACCTAGTGAGCTCTTACATCCTTGGGACTATTAACTAATTTTCAAGAACTTGAGATTTTCTGTCTGAACAAATTGAAAAGAGCTAAGTCACATCTGTGAAGCAAAAGGTTGATAGGTTAAAAAAATACTAATTAAACAGAGGCTAACAGGCTTAGTGCTGTGACGTTAGAAGGCTGGACACAACTGAACTTGGGGGCAGGTAAAGTGAATAGTGTAGATGGGGTCATGTGAGGCGTTAGGTAGGATTTGTGCTATAGTTACATAATCTATCATGTGAATTTAATCATCTTGGTATATATAAGGGTGTGTTTGTGTATGTACATGCATATACGTGTGCATACAAGAGCCCTGTAAATGTTCTCACGTACATGTTTTCATATACATAACATGAAATGTAGGTGACCCTTTAAGAGTGAGGATGCAGAGCTTTATTAATGGCTTCTGTGACAGGAAACGGGAATACATTGGATTTTGCTGAGATTCCCATGGTTAACTTATTTCTTTTCTCTATACATAATCACAAAGTAACTTGCAGACAAGTTTCAGTGACTAATAGCTGCTGAGAAGACAGCATGTCTGAGCTTGCAAGAGAATGAACTGCGCTGGAGAGAATGCAGTCGGATTTGTAGCTGTAGTGAGCCACTTTGAAAACTTGTCTCAGCTTGATTGAAAATTGCTTCCTCAGTTAGGTGGGAGGAGGTTTTTCTTTGCTATTAGGTTTCTTTTTTCACCCATCTCATGCTGCTTACTCACTAGTTGAACCCTGATGAAATTTTATAAAGGGAAAAAGTTCCAAGCAAGAAATGTCTTCATAGTATTTAAAACATGAAAACGATAAGGAGGACATGCTGTCACTAATATGATGAGATAAGCTTATTGCACTCTTACTGTCAAGGTCCATTTTAACATTGTTTATAAAATTAAATCAGGTTTTATGATCTGAGCAGAAACCAGTGTTATTTAGAAGAGAAAAAGAATTTACCCCCTGTTTATTGTATGGCTTTTAAAAATCCCTGTATATATTGAAGCACTGCCATAAGTTCACTTTAGTCAGGAAGTTTATATTTAAATTTATGATATATTAATGTTTCATTCAAAAAGTGAAAAACTTATCTCAAATGTCATTTAGCATAAATTGATGCTATGAATTTGAAGAAAAAAAAGTTGCCTACCTATTTTATCACCAATCGAATTTTTATTATAAATTATGTACTTGAGCAGCTTCATTCATCCAGCTGAAGTCATTTCAGATGACCTTTTCCTTAGCTGGCTGTGTCTGAACAGAATATTGTTCTGCTGTTAATTGTTTTGGACATAGCGTGTGAAAAATGTTAAGGGAGTTGAATTTTGTTGTTCAGGGTTCACAGTATGTAATTTTGCTTGCATGTTTACTGCTGGCCTGTCAAAGTATACGAAGGAATAAATTTATCCCATAGGTCAACTAATCATGAAAGTAGTGTTGAGGTGTTTGATTGACATAGCAAAGCTGTTAATGTAGAGTGTATCAAGATCAAATGGAAGTTATTGCAATTAGGAAGTGGTTGTGTTTTCAGCTGGAATTTTTAAATGCTGCATTTTAGATTTTTCTGCATCTTTATGCTATCTCATAGAAAATCCCTATGATTTGTTACATTTAGATATTTATTGTTCAACACAATTTCAGTGCAAATTTTACTTTTTTTATAATAGCTGATATTTAATTGATTGGGGAGAGTCACTGTACATACAACGTTTCTGTACTCTAAAGGGCTTTGGAAAACAAAAGATTCAGCCAGTCTGACGTTTTGTTGGGATTTTTTGATTTGTTTTGTTTTTACGACTTTGGTTCAAATTTATTATGGTATGGGGCTAAAATCTCCCTGCTTATTTCCTGTGAATGGCTCCTTTATGATATGCTTAGAGGTTCCTGATCACTATGTAGTTCTGTTCCAAGATTTGTACATGTGAAGTTGTATTTAATATTACCATATATAGTAAGACCTTCTTTGGTAGCATGATGTGGCACAAATGTTAGAGTTGGTACTTTCATATCCATAGTTCTTGAATCTTAATGGTTCAGTTAGTTTTGAAAACCACATTTTTCCCCTAAGTATTTTTAGGAAAAATTGTTGGATATCAAAAAGAAATGTTTTTTCTCTCCATTGCTTTCTCTTTTTAAAATCTGCGTTCAAGCATGTGATAGTGACAGATGACACACAGATTCTAGAGGGCGAAAAGCTTCTCATAGCCCTAAAATTGCAGACACGGGTATAGTGGTGAAATAAACTGGCTTAGTTGAAAAAAGCTGTGGATACCTGATGAAGTCCCTAAAGCAATTTAGCTGTAGCCCAGTAATGGTAATTTTTTTTTTTCATGAGCTGAGCAGTTTTCGTATGCTTTCTCTACTTCTGTTCCAGTGCTGAGGCTGCTGTTTCTCATTTTTCCACGTGTGATCTACTCACTCATGTGCAGCTGCTAAGGAGAAGTTTGCTCCAGGTTTAGGCCTTAATTATCACCTCCACACTCAGGTGTCTGTAGCTCGATATTAGCATGAGATCTTTTCTTTATTTAAGACTGTAGAAAACAAGCAAGCAGAAGCCTCACATTAAGAATAGTGCTGAGCTGATAATGCAGCTCGTTGGTCTAGAGGCCATTAGCCAAGTCCTTGGGGATGCTTACTGAGAGGCTCTCTCCAATTGACCCTTTGGCATATAGAAGTGCACCCGGCAGGGATGGGTTGTGCAGGGAAGCAGTTTAGTTCTCTGCCCTGGAAGGGAGATGGCTGTGGCTGAAGTTCTGGCATATTTTTTAGAACATTAGAAAATACTGGGGGG